>CAXAMN010021529.1:367748-449431 GCA_963970005.1 Durusdinium trenchii | reverse complement strand
ATAGATGCACGATCTTCTTGTGGGGTGCCGGTGGCTTTTTGTGCAAACAATGGATCCCTTGCATATAGAGCTCTACCTGTGGTTTTTGCTGCAGATCTGCTAGATGTGTATGAATATACAGAGAGAGAATAGAGAGCGAGAGAGAGAGAGAGAGAAAAAGAGAGACATGTTCCATATTTTGTGGATGAATGGCACCCCCTTCTGCAGTTGTTTGCAGCTCTTTGGAGGACTTCGAGACGATGGGTGGGGGAAAAAGACAGCTTGTGGAGAACGACCTGCAGTAAGCAGACATGGTTTCTGCTTACTGCAGTGCTGCATTTCTTTTGAAAACCACCCTTGGGGAAGACATCTGAACCGATGGAACATCTACAAATCAACTTTCCATCGGTTCAGAATAAGATTTTGCAGCGGGTGATGGATGGGCATGGATATTGGATGATATAGGAGCAACTCTCTCTATATATAAATATATGTGACCGTGCAAGTACTGCATACGCGGCTGTTTGTTCATCTTTGTTCAATATACTTCTTGTCTATCCACCCGGTACCAACTGCAGTAAGCAGATTTTCAGGGGACTGCAGTAAGCAGAAATTTTATGTTACAGTCCCAAAAATTTGGGGTCACTATTCTTATCATGCCTCAACTTTTTCTCGAGATCTGCTTACTGGTTTGAAGGACCACAATTCTGCCTACTGGTTGTCCTTGACTATATATTTGACACAAAGTCCTGGATTGTAGAAGATCTATTGCACCCCAATCATACATTTGAACGTACTTTAGCATTCTAGGCAACACCGGCCAAATCATTTCATGATGTTTCCTGCTTTCGTTTGCGCCAGGCCTGACCACTGCACCAGTCGAAGGCCAACACCACTTCTTGAGGCACCCTCCGTCGACCTGCGCGTGGTCCAGAGGTGAGGCAGGTGAGGATCTGGTCGAAAAACCGACGACCTCAGAGCCACATGCCCAACATTGCCCAACATAACGTACCGTATTGGTTTCAAGGTCCCAACTCGTGGTTTGAGAGTTTGACACCCCTTAAAAGCGGTGGTCTATACTCACTTTTTCCATCCTTTTCCCATGTCAATGCTAGCAAAATTTGGCCAAAGTGACAAGTGCTAAAGGAAGAAGCCAGGTTCGGAAGAAGTCAAGACATCGCTGCGTGTGCCCCGTGCCCCGTGTACTTGGCTTGAGAACGAGCCAAGTGAACATCCGGCTTTGCTGCGCTTGGAGCGGTGATCACCAGTGGCTACCCCACCACCTCACCGGAAGCTGCGGTGCCAGGCTTCGCTCAGGTCGGCGCCGACTGCGCACGTCAACGCGCGGTCCGCCTGTACGCGCCCAGTTCGAGGTCTTCAACAGCAGAGATCTCAAAGTGAAGTGGCACATTGAAGGCCTCGGGTTTGGTCCGAGTTGAAGTGAAAGATAGACGGTTCTGTCGTTTTTCGAGGTTCAAAAGCCCGGAACGGACTCTGGAGATGGTGCCACCGTGGGCCTCTAAAAGGTGTCCCTGTCCGAAGTGTCCGAGTCTCCATCACTTCGCCACCCGTCCCGATTCAACTGCAAATTCGGTCAAACCTGAGTTGTAATGGTTGGATTCATTCAATCAAAGCCACAAGAACAAAAGGAAAACCACGGGTGTAGATCAAACGCGATCACACATTCGTTGCGACACAATGCCCGTTAGGAGTGAGCCTATAGACCCAAATTCAGTGGTTGTCTATGCCTTGATCCTGATCCACATGCACCAATCCCTTTTGCGTCTTTTAAGGCAAAAGCAAGAAAACCAAATATCCCCATCGAGTAGCCAAATGTAGCAAAAGAATTCGGCTGAACAGTGAAACAAAAGGGCAGGCCTTGCTGTGCTTGGAGAGCATGGCTTGCGACCAGCCATAGGGTGAAAGCCAAACCTCCCGTGTTTGGCTCGTGAGCCGGTGTCATCTTTTGTCTGTGATCTTGAAAAAGCCTCCCAACGAGATACATCCATGTCAAGATCAGGGGAGCTGAAGTGGGATGATCACTCCACGGTCCTTTTTCATATGGCTGTGGGTCACACCTGGAGCCCCAAATCCTGGTGGACATCCCGAACGGAATCTGTTCAGTTGATCCGCTTGGTTTTATGTCCCAACCGAGGTGATCAGCCATCTGCATGGAGCATCTGAGCGGGACTTGGAGCTCAAACGTGTGGGACTTGGAGATCGTTCTAAAAGTCGCGAAGCGTTTGAAGATGCAAAACTCAACTGGGAGCTTCAGAAAGGACCAGGCTCCTCTGTGTTTAGTCCAAGCTCCTGTGAAGTTCGGTTCTCAGGCATGGTATTTGTGCGCGTGGATTCACAAAAGGTGCCAATTGTCACAATAAAAGAAAACACCAGGTGCACATGATGTCACAATCTGTGATCAGTCTGCTTGCCATTCTGAGAGCCACTCCTACTTGGTTGGTTTCTACCTCGCGCCTGGTCCGGCGTGATCATGATCTGGCCCTGCAAAAAGAATAGCAGAAAGTTGATCAACGAACACGCCCCCGGCTAATTAACAACATGTTGCGCGCCAAAAGAGATAAATATTAAAACATCAACATCCCAAAAACGCCAATGGTGGATCCACCATTCCCGCGGTCCTACCGAGTTGCGTTCAGCAACCTTCCCGGCGATTCTGAGCGGGAAAAGAAGGGAATGTCGTTCACTCACAACAGGTCTCTTCCCGTCAACGACCGTGTGTTGATGGATGTGAATGGCAATCTCTACCGACATCCGAAGAGGATTCCGAATTCATTGGCTGCTTTTGCATGTGCTTTTGAAAAAAGAGTGATAAGATGTAATGAATAATGTCCACCCAAACAGAATGTTCCTTCTTGGAGAGGATTCTGCACCTTTCTCTCTGCATCAATCTGAGTACTCGGATGTGCCCAGTGATGAAAGTGAGAGGGAGCGTGGAGAAGAACTTGCCCTTGATCCCAGCTGAAGATATAGTGTTGCTGGAACTGTTGCTGGATCATGCCCCGAGGAAAGTAAATCCTTCCAGGAAAGTGTGTTCGCCAATTGTGCAAAAAGTTTAGCCATCATTCGTAGCTAAATGCGAATTGAAGGGCCACCATGAACAATTCCTAACGAGGGATACAAAAGGTGTCCATTTCATCCGTAATGCACACATGATCCGATTATCCCGTCAAGTACCAATTTAACCAACCAAATCCAACAAATAGTGAGTGGTGTGAAAGGCCTTTGCCTGAATGAACAATAGGGGCTCATATGGACTACTCCAAAGTATTATATACCTTCTAACTGACCAACCAAAAGGGGGGAAGTCGGATTTTCATCGCATCAACGGCGAGGCCATTCCAAGCCCTTAGTCACAGACTCAGAATGGTGTGTCTTCTCTAGCTCTCCAATTGGCCTTACTAAGAAAACACAGAGACGATCGAACAAACAAACAAAAAACCGTTGGATGGTGCATGTTACGTGGCCCATAATCCGGGTGTCGTCTTGGCACCTGGTCCCAACCATTGTCGTTCTGATTGAAGACTTGAAGTCCATTCGCCGCCGTGTCCATGAGCACAAAGTCACCTCTTATTGTTAGTAGCAAGGCACTTGTTTCTAATAGCTTTTTGTTACTACTAAGGCACTTGTTACTACTAGCGATGCACTTGTTACTAGCACAAAGTCACCTCACGCAGCATGACCTTCGCTCACGAGCGAACCAGACACGATGGAAGGCGCACCTCGACCCCTGTCTCACCCCTTTCTGTCCAGACCAGTGATATGAGTCTTTGAGACACAAGTCTGGCGTACATCGAGTTACGTTTGGATTCGTGAAATACAGTAAATCGAGTTGAGTTACTATTGTTACGTTGTCCTTAGTAAATCGAGGTATTGGTGCATAGGTTTGATAGTGTCAGCAAAACCGAACTGCAACTAGCATACAATCTGTCTGATCCTCGAAGAAAAAACAGCAAAGATCCGACAAGATCAACCGCATGAATAAAAAAGGACCCAAATATAGGACCCATAATTATTGGAACTCATACTTCATTATGGACCATTATGGACCCATAAATGCATCCTCCCCACCTTGATACGAGCTCACCAGATGGAAGCGCGCGTGGTTCAGCGCACGTTGCAAGTCGTGGGTCACACCGTTCTCCTCCAAGACCACCAGCTGAGTGCCGAAGGGCCTCTGACTCGCCGCCGTGCGGACGTCTGCGGGTCGGGATCCGCCACATCGGCGGACTCTGGGACTGGTCCCTTCATCTCTGGGATCGGTTGGAAGGATCTCTGGGACTGGTGAGCTGGTGAAGAGCTATTCCCATTTTGGGATGTGTTTCTGGAGTCAAATCAGGTGAACTCTGCCTGCCGTGTAATAAAATCCTCCCCCCCAATACCCTGCTGTTTGGACTGTGGCAGGATGAAAGTGCAGCCTTTGCTTCGGTCAAAAGTTGAGCTATGCATGTTTATCTGCAAGATGGGGCACAATAGTAGCTTTATGAAAATTTGTCTTCAAGTCACCACACCCCAAGTGGCGGTGGAACAGGACATAGATTCGGGATTTTCCCAAACCAGTGCCAGGAACTTCTTCTGGTGTGACGCGCGGCGCAGGGTTAGACGTGTCAACCTGGCGAAACAAGGGCATGAAGGAGCCGGTCTGCGGACGCTGCGCTGCCATTCCCGGGTCCCCAGGCTGAAAGAAGCTCATGCTCACATTCAGCAGTTTCTTGAAGTCGCCCACGTCCGAGAAAGCATCACCTCCGTCCGGAGAGTCCTCTTCGTCCGAGAAATGTCCTGTCCGTTTTTGGGGGGTTTAGGGTTGCAGAGGGGCATACAGATACGTGTTTTGGCAAGCACGTGGCACGCGACGTGGTGTGCAGAAATCAAACGTATATACTATATTCAATGCCTTTTGAACTTTTGTGGGTGTGTTTCTAACGAACAAAACCATCACCAAACCATGGGCATTCCCTTGCGTGCCCTTCTTCTTTGAAAATCACCTGATCATAAACTCTGTCGAAAATCCAACTGCACGCTCAAGTTTCTCAAGTTGCCAAACCATCCAAGTCCCTCTGGTTTTTCACCTGGGAGAATCTCTCATTGACCTGCCAGGCCACCGGCTACATTTGTTACCATCATGTAGCATCGCATGTTCTCACCACCAAGCCACCATCGACCACTCGGAGCTGGCCTCGCCTCCGATGTGGGCATCCCAGGCGCTATGCACCACGCCTTTCAAGACCTTCAACCTCGGTTTTTACGTGGTGGGCAGTGCTTTAGGATTTAAATCCGGTGCACCATTGTCCCAGGAAATCCACAAACATGTGTCCCTATTTGGCTGATGGTGTACTTGGCTGATTTGCAATTATGGGATCTGTGTTGGAGGAAACTAAAGACTCCACGTGCGAACTCTAAAGTTCTTTAAAGCACAGTTCCGGACAATCCGATTTGCACTGGAAACACAAGATCTTCCACCCCTTTTTCTCTCTATATATTTTGGAGCCCCCTCAACCAAAGAATTAACATGTATTTTGCGGAATCAAAACACTGGCAAAATTGCTTTGTTTTGCTTCTAACAATGCCACGGCCGTAGTCCGGCAAGGCCGGGCTGCGATGGAACCAAAAGAAGTCCGGCAAGGGATTCGGAGAGAAAAAAAAGAGAGGCAACTCTTGTGCCGCTTTCGATACTGTGTTACATCAAGTTACTGCTTCCCACACTGGCTATTTACAATGCGATTTCAATCATTGGCCCGATCTGCCAATCACTTGGAGTGGCTGCATCTGCCTGACACGACCTGCATCTGCCTGACAGGACCACGCACCGCGCCGGCGCGGTGAGGGCGCTGAGGTGCGGTCTCCGAGGGAGTCGCCCCAGGTCCTCTGCCTCCGAGTCGCATCTCTTCGGTCACCTTCCGACCCTGTGTGCTCTCGAAGTTCGGGATCCTCAGATCCAGCTGGTGAGTGCAGTCAGTGTGTTGGGTATGGGGGGTTCAAACAAAAATATAGCAAGAATGACTAGGTTGATGAGTTATCCCATGATAGTGATTGATAGAATATATCCAAAATAAAAACATGTAAAAACAAACCTCGAAGGATCTCAGCATCTCTCATACTCGCTCTTGCGACGTAACTCGCTCTTGGGCGCCCCAGCAGATCAATGTTCTGTCCCACGACAATCTGCGGCATCAACAGCTGCTTCTGAGCACAGCGTAGCGCGATGGCCTGTGTGATTGCTGACACCTCAGTGCTGTGGTCAAGAGAGAACAAGTGTGGCGGGTGCTTTAGAATAAGGAGACATGACCCGAAACACCTCTGGGAAGATCAAAAACAAACTAAACCCAGAAACACAACCCAAACACGACTTCCTAGCTCCTTGAAGTGACAAGTGATCTGTTGAGCAAAATGAAATGTCAAGTGAGGCCCTTGAGCCTTGGGCAGCAACTACTTGGAACCTCTTGTTGATCATGATTGCCATCATACTGACAATCTTCTCAACGCAGCAACTGCACCACACGTTTACGGCACCATACTTTTTTTTCAGAGCTGTCGTGAGGCCAGCGCCTGCTGAACGAAGTCCATCGTCAGGTTTTGTTCATTCCCGATTTCCAGCGTGAAGATCTTGTAGGGCCTGGTTCGCCTCGCAGGTCGCCCCGCCGATTTCATCGAAAGGTCTGGGTTCTTGGTATCGAGAGTTCGAGAAAACTTCCCAGAATGCCAGAATCTACGAAGTAACAAAAAAACCTTTTGGTTCCATGTGGAGACGAAATGAAACGCGGCAACGAGGACGAAATAGGATGAAACCTTGAAACTGGGAAACATGGGGAAGCAAACCTGCCCTGGCAAATGTGTTCAGTTCCCTATGTGCGTTCCTAAATTGCCACCAACCTCTGAATCAGACCATACCAAGTTGAGAGGATGAAAAATTATCTGAAGATCGCGTGACACATGTCAAAACATCCAATTTATATTGATCCATTCCGCTCCACAATGCCCCGTTTTCCGTTCGAGATGCCCATCGGACATCCGCAAAGTTCCCCACTTAGAGGACGCGTCCGAAGCAAAGCAGTACCTTTTTCCAAAGCAAAGTGCCGAAGGACCCACACATAGCCAGTCACCCAAACACAATTTAAACCATTAACGATTAACGCCAAGGCTGTGAGTAACATCAAAGAACCCGCACGGTTGAATCACCGACGCGGGGTTCTACTGCACTCGGGTTTCTGTGGTCAACAAATTTAGTTGAATCTTAAAGGGTGCGGGCGCATATGACATGACGTCCTGTGACAAGGTTCAACTCATCCAATGCAACTGCTTAGCATTTGCCCAAACTGAAAACAATAAAGGCAAGTGGTTCTTATCCTTTTTAAGTTGGGACGTGCAAACGCAACAGAAGGGGCAATTGGAAGTTCCGAACCGCATGCATCGATGGTGGCACTCGATGAAGTCGGCCACGTCCTCAGGGGTCTCCTGGTTATTCAAAGTGATGACGCAGTGCACCTGGCCACGCGAACTGCACAACCCAACCGAACCGCACAGCCCACCGCGCGGATGGCCCACCTCTGCAGCTTCGCAAAGCTCTAAGACTTCGAACAGGCCGAAGCCACTGCTCCTGGGCGATGACAACGAGTTCTGAATGGACATTCTGATCACACGGTCATGTCGAATTATGAGCCGCATAGTCAAAGACCATTGTCTTCCTTACTTTCAGGCCAACTATCCCTCAACGAGACCGAGACCGAGCGTCACGTAGGGATGCCAAAAGCCCTGCCAAGGCTGACGACTCTCCCGTGGACCGCGGAAGTGCTTCCAGCGGTACTCGGGCGCGTTGCACATGCTGCCTGAGCCATGGAAGGCTGTGAGAGGCAAGGCACAGGGCTTGTGAAGTTACATCTTTGATGGGTCTCGCTGGGACTGCTCCGGCCAAGCGTCAGACCCATCGGCAAGTACCAAAGCTGCGCGGCGCAGCAAGAACGTATTTGAGTGCACTCTTGTGAAAACGTCCTTTCCAGCAGACTGCAGAACCTTCAAGAAGAACGCTGTGTTTGGAACGCAAGACAAAGAAATCAAGAAAACTAGATCTAAGATGATCTAAGCACGATAATCCAAATATCTTGCTTCGATGCTCAAAGTACATTACCAGATCTGCAGCATCACCTGCATCGCCAAAGCCTAGAAATGTGTTTTCGGTTTTCAGCCGGCACTCTTTTGCGCTTTGAATGTCTGTGGAGGCGAAGCTTGGTTAATTTGGAAGGAGTTCGGACGTCCGTGGCGTGGCACCAAATCATCCTGATGATCCTTCCTGCGAACCTGTGCAGTTTCATGTACTATAAAACATTGAGCCAATGCCATGCTTGCAAAACACCTAAGGATACTCTGGTGAAACCATGAAGAAATCCAAAGCGACATGAACCAAACCTGGGACGGTGCCAAACTCATACTTCTCTGAAATTGGGATTCAATAGTTCAGTTAGTCTGAGGCAACCAACAATCGTCAAACCGACTCCCAAACTCTCTTGCAATCCCCAAACCCCCCAAACTGAAAACTATGAACAGCTCCAACGTTGGATTTGATAAAGAAGAAGAAGACAAGGGCCTGACCGGACATCCCATCGGTTATGCCATTTGGATCTCACCATGGAAACCCTCCCATTCTCGGGTTTCACTCCAAAGACCCGGACGAGATCGGCGAACGAATTCACATCGACACCTGGAGGTCGATGTCAGATTCCCATGTGACGTGATCTCATGTGATTTTTGCCGATACATATCCATACATTATACATACATCGATTGAACAATTCCATGCCAAAGGTTCATTCCAATTGCTTAAATGTCTTTATTCCATACATTCACATTGCCGAATGTGTATTCCAATTCTTCCCCAGTCTGCTCTGTCCAACCAGCGGCCCTGACCAACACGCGCCAACGGAGCGCCTCCTAAGCGGAGCACTTCCCAAGCGGCGGTTTGAAACATGGCCTCCGCCACCCCGCGCCGAACCGGCCTCAGGGAGTACCCAGAAGCGATGCGAAGCTGCACAGGCGATGTTCTTGAGTTGTTCCATTCCATGCGAAAACCAAGAACCTTCTGAAAATCTACTGATTTTTTGTTCACACTGGGAGTAATTCTAGTGTAGGCAAACACTAGAACCCCAAACCTTGATAAGTGATAAGCGACTATCCTCCAACACTAGGTGATTCAGGGCCCAAAAGAAAGCAATAATGACACAAAACTAAAGGGAAAATCGTGAATCCACATAAATACCAAGCAAACACGTCTGGACCCCTAAGAAGAAGCCATTTAAAACGCTTGCTCAACGGTCAAAACAGTGGCTCCAGGAAAGAAATGTGGAACTGCGTGTTTCTTCCAAACTAGTAGGAGCAAGAACGCTACTAGGGGCTCCTGGCATCGCTACTAGGAGCAAGGACGCTACTAGGAGCAGGAGCAAAGGGCATCGCTACGAACGGAGCAAGAACGCTACTATTATGTGTGGCGCAGTACCTGCTTCGATTGGATGTGTGTGGCCAAAGCAAATCTCACGACCAATACACTGAGAATGTGCTCGTTGGGACAGTTGGATCTACAGCTCCATACGTCTTTTTCCGGAAACCATGTTGCCTTTCTTTCATGAAATATGGCCCAAACAGTCCAATCCAGTCACTACGACCCTCTCCTTATCCGGTTTTTCCCTGTGTTTCCAAAATAAGCTACGTACTAGTAGCAAGGGCATCGCCACAAACGGAGCAAGAGGACGCTACGAGTTCGGGGCTCCTGGCCGTACGATCGGACGCTCTGAACGGAGCTCAGTGGCAATCCCTTGAAGCGGCCCCAGTCGCCTGGGCCGAGGTACACCTGGTCCACCATCGCTTCGCCTCAAGCGATGTCTGAGACGAAACAGGCTGCGAGGTGCTCAACGGCGAGCAGGACATTATAGATCAGATGTGAGGCGATTAGATGTGAGGTACTTTTTTGAGTTTTTTCCTTTTAATATCAAAATATATCAAAATGGTTTTGAAGGATTTGTATCAACAATGACTCTATTAGAAGGGCCCAGTTTGTATCAAGTCAAACTGTAGTTCAACTGTAGATCTGGTTTGCAGGATTTGTATCGTTGATGTTTTTGACTCCGTGATCTGGTTTGCAGTCCTCCCGATAAGAGATGTGACATGATGTGACTATCGCAGACAGGGTGCTACTACTAGTAAGGCACTTGTTACTACTAGCGATGCACTTGTTCCTAATAGCTTCTTGTTACTACTAGTAAGGCACTTGTTCCTAGTAGCGATGCACTTGTTGCTCTCAATATTCATGTTTCATCAGATGTCATCAGTTCGCTTTAAGCATTTGTGCTCGACCCTCCTGTAAAAATCATCTGATTTCCGCGAGGAGTGCAAGAAATTAAGGAGAAACATGGAGAAACACTTCCAAAGCTTTGTGCCCTGTAAGAGGTATTTATGAGGGTCAAAATGCCTCTTTCAAAGCTTATATAGAGACACCCTGAAAGGCCCGCCCTAGTTCGGGGTTGGGCCTTCGATGGCGATCTCAAAGCCGCCACTGCAGCGGTAGCAGCGGTGCGGCAGCTCCTGCTGCAGCTCACCATGGAATTTCTCCCAGATTGTTCGCGTCCAACAGCTCTGTAGATGCAAGAAAAATGAATCAAAAAGATTCAAAAAGCACCCCCTTCGTTGGTGTCCTCATCCGTCCTCACCCTGGAAGCACCCGTCCTTGGCCTGCACGCAGAATCTGCGGCCGGATCTGCCAGATCTGTTTTTCACCATGCCACAATGGCTCGTGACATTGCTCGTGAGGGTGAAGCTCAAGGGGCGCCTGAGATGATCAGCTTCGCAAAGACTCTCAGCTGATCAAATGGCCCTACAGGGTGTCCTGTAAAAAGAAAACGACTTCGAAAACAAATTCAGAACTTCTAACAAGTAATTAGAAAACGTGACCTTTGTTCAATGCCACTCACAGACTCACATCAACACTTAATTATTGTTGTCTTCCAAGGTCCACTTTCATGTTTGATGAGGCTTGATCAACTTCTGTAGACTCTAGATGAACATGTTTTCTTGCTTCAGCACATGGTCGGACATCCTTCAATCAACATGCGCACATGAAGACGCGCCCAAAACGCCGTGGAGCTTCCACCGTGAGGATGCCCCAAGCCATTGGCTGTACACGGGCGATGCACGTTGCTCTCCGTCCCGCAGCGAAACAGTGACCCGGGCCGCTTCGATACGATCCACTTTGGCCCAAAGGACGCAGTCGTAGTCCTCGCAGGGCACGCGCGGCTGTACACGTAGCAGTGCGGGGTGCAACTTCTGGAAGCTGTTGACTTTTTTACTGGATGGTTTTGGTGGGTAAGGACCCTAGTAGTTAAGCCGGAAGGATCAACATTTGCTACTCTTGGGATCTAGCAATGTACCTATGGTTGTGCACTTGGCTGTCGGAACCCTCGGGGAGCTCAACCTCTTGCTGAGGCAAAAAGGTCAACCTCTTCCGCTCCAAAACCGGAACTTCGAACCTTGTTTGTGGATCTTCTACCACCTTCGAACAGGTGGTTCTTGGACACCCCGAATCACCTCTAAGGGGCATTTATAGACACCCCCTTGTTACAAACCTTTCGATGTTTCCTTCACAATTTCTCCACCTGTCCTGTTCAGCGTCCCACGTGTCCCACGTGCGAGTGACGCAAAGCGACCGATCCTGGCCTTCCCGGCCATCAAGGCGAAACCTTGCTGACCGAGGCCGTAGTTCTGGATGGCGGTGTCCCGCAGCAACTGACTCTGATGACCTGGGATGGAACATGGGCGACCTGTGGAGCCAATGTGAAGCACCTGATGGGTGGCGGAATTCCGTTGAAACCCCTTGAAAAGACAGGCATAGCCTTCTGATTTTGAAACGAAGCTTCAAAACACGTCGGTCCACGAAACAGTTCGACACAATAATTGAAACCTTCCATGCTTCCTATCACAAACTCTCCGATGAGGAACATCCCCTTACATGACTCCAACATACTCCAAGTATCCAAATCATTATACCTCTTTACCCATCCATCCATCCATCCATCCATCCATGAACATCGGAAAGCGTTGAACCCAGCAGCCCCGTTGGACCCCGACCTCCCCCCTTCAGCCGAAGCTCCATGCACCGCGTCCCGCACCACGGCGATGCGGCCTTTCTCCGCGGCGGAGTTGGCGCGCAGCCAGGTGCGCCAACGCCGCGGGGAGGGCCACCTAGGCAGGCGAGGCGTTGAGTGAAGGATCAAATGAAAAGGTGGGCGTCGGTGCTTGGTTCTTTTGGTGAGAACCGACGGTGCGAGCGCTTGAGAAATCCTTCATGTAAGGAGTCTACAGTCGAGGTGGGCCGTGACAAGGCCACTAGCGGCTAGCCTTTGTCCAGCAAAGATCTTCACATCAACTGACCTCCAAAACGCTAACCTTCCCGGCTTTCCCTTTCCTCTGGCCCAAAGCATCCGTGAAATAGCCCGAAGTATCTCACATTCACATCTTCTAAACCTCGAACTCATCCTCTAGCCTCCCCCCCTTCAGCTTCCAAGAGACTTAATTGAGGACTTTATGGAAATCCGTTAATTTAGTCACCCCCTTTTTTTTGAGGTGTAACAGCCGTTCAGCCGTCAGCTTCTACATCTTTTGGCCCACAGAACGTGGCTCGGGTTCTCGGGTTCTCGGTCGTCCAAGCCACGCGGGTTCCGCAGGGATCGCATCGATGATGCGAGCACCGCTGAGGCCTTCAAAGGCTGGCTCCTGGTGAGTCACTCTACCCAAAGGTGTTCAAGTTCAGCAAAAAATATTTCACCTGATCCTGGACCCTGGAAGACTGCCAGCTTGACAAAGAGCAACATCACGCGCAAAAACGGCAGTAAAACATTCACCCGATGGCCAGTCTACCTGTGAGCGTGACCCACTGCCCGGACGAGACAGTTGTATAGTTCCAATTTCATTTGCCACGGAACAATGCAACCCTCTTTCTTCATCTTTCTTCTAAAAATAGACCAAAATATGCTCATCGCATGTGTGTTCATTCTCAGGACGCATTCATTTAAACATCCAAAAAAGGAGTTGAAGGAAAAGTTGGTGATAAAAAGGTGCCGTTGCACGACACCACTTTCTTCGCTCAGAATCCATTCCTTTCCCAACAGCTGAAGACCACACATCGTTCACCGGCAACATCACTCCTCAAAGGACTCTCCCACGAGCATTTGAGAGTATAGCCCGCCATAGAGCTCATGGTTGACGTCCTCAATGCCTGGCCGTCGCCCATCGCACATGCAGACCAGATTTCGTTCACTGTCGACTGGAAGTGGTCGTGCAGTTGGGTTTCTGGTTCCAAAAGATTCTTCAGCTCCAAGTTCCAAGCTAAAAAGCCATTCAAAAGCCATAAGTGCCTCTGAGTTGACCCGCTTCTCCCCGCACACCGGCATGCGCGGACACGCGCTTCTCGCACCTGCTCCCACTAGCCGTCGCGCTGGTGGGCCGGCGGCACGATCCTCCACGTGTACCACCGTCGCCAGCATGGCCATGGAGGGCGCCATGAACACGAAAGTGGAGTGCATGGAGGGTGCCATGGCGCTATGGCGCTGAGGAGGAACGGAGAAAGTGGTGGGGTGGCACCTTTATAAGAAAAACCGATAACTTGCTCGAACTATAACCTGTGAGGCCATGTGAATCAGTCAAAAAGGGCTATGTTGGCCCATGTGATTGCCTGCAAGTCATAAGCTTTTCCTAAGAGGGCGCCCTCTCCATTCGCCTCCATTCACTCAATTCACACCAAATCCAACAGGGTCAGTCATCTGAGGTTCAAGCTGATCTATCTACATCTAGCCCATGATGCTCACTGGGTGTTACCTCGTTGATGGAGGAGATCTTTTGTGGACATCAAGTTGATTCTTTTAGGAGGTGTTTTTTGGAGATATTTAGCTCTCTGGTCTTTCTAATGCCGACATAGCAAGTTCCCTGGCAGGTCCATGTGTGGTCGTCTTCCAGTTCTACCTTGGGATGACTTTCGCCATCTGATCTCTTTCTTAGAAACAGGAAACACCCAAAAGGAGACATGTCCCGGTTCCAAACCACCGCTTGTCCCTGGAACCAGGCGGAACCATAGCGGTTTGGAACCGTATTTTCGGAGAGACATCGCATCACCGGTGCTTTCTGATCTTTTTGCTATTAGGTTCCTTTTGCTTGTAGTAACAAGAAGCTAGTAGAAACAATAAGCTAATAGCTACTTGCTCCTAGTAGTACGGCCAGGAGCCCCGTTCGTAGCGTCCTTGCTCCTAGTAGTAAGGCCAGGAGCCCCGTTCGTGTAGCTTCTTGTTCCGTTCGTAGCTTTCTGATCAGCCCAAAACTGAGCCTCCGCGCCCCTTTGCCGCGGCCTCCTGTGGCTTCGCCACGGTGGACGGCGGCGGAGGCCGTTTCTTCGGTGGATTGGAGGTCTTTCGACACCCTTTGCACTATCTGGTTAGCTAGCATCATCACCTCCGTGAAGTGTATGAAAACAGACTCAAACTATTCGTCTTGAATGCCTTTGGTAGTTGAAGAAGGGGAAGCGTCAGTGTCAGTTAGAGTGAGCACAGGATGGTGAGGCGTTCTTTCAGTCGCGCTCCTCGGTTCAGTCGTTTTCACAAACAATAAGACATACAACATGAATGAACATTTTCAGGAATCAGGAAATGCAATGAAATTTTACTTAAAATACATCCAAGTGTTTGTTCATGTTTGTTCATCCTTGAGGGGCAGCTCGAGAGGCACGGAAAGCTGTGATTTGGGCACTGACATTCCAAATACCCCAGTTTTGCTCGGGGGGTGGCGTCCCCTCCACACAAAGTTCCCTCCTGGCACGGGCTTCGGGCCTGAGAGCCGAAACACCGAGACACGACCTGCGACTTACATGACTTCTATAGATGACTTAGTATGACTTATATTATGATATTTAACATATTAGTCAGAGACATATTAGTCAATTAGTCATGTCATAACACACATTTCTGAGTATATCTAAATATATAATACTAATTACTAATATTCTATATATCTGTTATATATGTGTCATATTGAGTCAGAGATATGGAGTCATCTTTTGCTCTCCAAATTCCATCTTGGATGAATATTTCGGTGAAACTCCGGAGCATATTTGGGATGCATGTCCTTAATCCCCCCCAAGAATCTACCATGTTGGAGGTTGCAATTGCCTGGGCATCACAAGCATTCAGATTCAGTTATATTAGCTGAAAATCAATGAACAAACGGGACACGCTTTTGTTGCCCTGTTGTTGCTGCCTCCTCTCTACAATGCAATTTTGACTTGATCTATATATCTCTTTTCATCTCTTCTCGTTTTAAACTGCCCCAAAAGAACAACTTTGACCTTACAAACACAAAACCTATGTTCATTCCAAAACGAAAACACTCTAACTGTCCATTGGTCCACACCGTGCCTCACCGCTCTCGAGCGTTCCAGGTTTTGAACATGTGTGTTCGCTTCGACAACTGACCCCAGAAGAAATGCGTTTGTTCTTTAATGAAAGATGGTGCCGCCCAGAACGTCACTCATCCTTAAAGTTTCATCAAAACCCTTATTGCTTTGATACACTTACGTACCATGTGTCTCCTGACTGTAGCAGTCGAGAAGTCTCCTTACAGGCCCGGCCTATGAGTTGGGATTTGGCACCAGGAAAAAAAATTGGGCATTGTGGAGGGTTTGGGAAGCCATCAAGATGGTGGCGCAAACACTGCACAGTCTAAAAACGAGTGAACACTCATGAATAAAGGAATAAAGCGAATAAAGGATCTGTGACACCATCATCCTACCAAGGCTCAACAGGGTGGAGTCCAAACTGGAAAGAAACCAACTGCCACCACATGCCGGACACTGGAAGCGCCACGCCGAGACTTTCCGCCAAGCTTCCTGGGCCAGAGGCCAAGACCCGCGAGGCCTCGTTCGAAGCCGTCTCGGCCGCCTCATTGCCGGCCGTGGCCACAGTGGGAAAAGAAGTTCCTTCACATCAGGTTACCCTCCAAGTCAGGTGCCTCGTTCTACTGGGCCCAATTTTCAGCAGGACCTCGTAAAACTGGCCCTTTTGAGGTGGAGGGTTAACTTCGCGGGTTAACAGCAGAGTTCGGAAGCAACCTCTTCCATTGCCTGGGCTGGATGGCTACATGCAAACATGCCGAACGTCCACGAGGGCGATCAGCTTCACCTGTTTGTCGCGGTGCATTGCGCTACCTGGGCAAGCCACAGCCGACGACCAGCAAACGCAGAGGCAGCATTAGAGACCACTTCCTGGGCCCTCTTTTCAAAAGGTGCAAGAGTGCCGTAGCATAAACGCCGATGGAAACAAGGCCATTTGGCATCAAGCAAACGCAACACTTGGCCACTGGACGAAGATCTGCTGTCTGCGTACCGCATATATAACCTAACCCTCTGACCTTTTCCACATACATGCGGCAATCCGTCCATGGAGCGTTGTCAGGTTTGTGATGGACAATGTACTATCTTGATCGATCTATCTTGACATCTTGTGGCAGCCTTTGATACTGGCATCGCTCTGGCTGGCGTAAGTGCGCACCAGCCGCGCCTGCTCTAACAACACTCTTCAGCCTTCAGCCTGCACGATCTATCAAAAAAACAGGAACAGTCATGCAAAATACTAGGTGGCAAATAACCGAACAGCTAGTTCGTTCCTGAATTGGGTCCTCAACATCAAGATCCAGCGCTATCGCTCCCTTCAACTTTTCTTGCGGACAAAAATGGGCTCGTCATTTCTCCAGTCACCCTAAACCCTTGCTGTATCGGTGCAAACCGCGTTTGTAGGGACACGCTTGGCAGGCGCAGCGGGGGCCCACGACGTGCTCAAAGGGAGTGGTTTCGCTCTTGGCCTCCACCGTTCGTAGCTTCTAGCTACGTTCGTAGCGTCCTTGCTCCGTTCGTAGTGATGCCCTTTGTTCCTAGTAGCTTCTTGTTACTAGTAGTAATGCCAGGAGCTACTAGTAGCTATTTGCTCCTAGCAATATTTACAGATGCCCCAAATTGCAAGAGTGTCCGGGCTTCTAGTGGTGGTGGCCTCTATCCCCCGTTTGCGAGCTATTTAGAAGAGTGGCCCCGCTCACCCCATGAGTAAGTGGTAGGGCCTGGTAAGGATTGGGCGGATGAGGGAAACGCAATGTTTGGATGATGGCCAATGTGTTTTAAGACTGGCAGGCGCGCCGGCACTTTTAAGGCGTGGCATCACGGGCTGCTTCCAAACGTCACCCGCGAAAAAGTAACTATTTTATATGATAAATGCCTTTCAGCGTGCTTGCTGTGGTGGAGCTGTCTCGACAAACGTCTGTCTGCTGTGCAAGAAACAAGGCCACAAAATACATGCAACAAAAAGACTTCAGTGCGGAGTGCCCTCCTACTAGTAGTTGGACAACGAGCCAATTCTATACTACTGACCACCAGTCAGTTGTAGCCAATGCCTGCAAGGGAAAACCCTCACTATATACATTACAACCCGATGCATACAGATCAAGTCTAAACGTCTTGTGTGTCCCACTGCCACTTGAGTCACGATTCGTCCATTGTCTATCAGTCTATCAACAGTAGCAATGGAAACGAAGGAATGATTGGATGCCAAGTGGATGGCCCAGAATGTCTGTGTTCAACAATATTCTGAAGTCCATGATCAATGCCAGGTGGATATGACTCTCTACTCACATGATCCCTGGATCTTGATCCATGCATGATGATTCCCCATTGACTTGGATTTGGAGAGTCCATGTTGCGTTGCCCACCCCCTCTCTTTCCTTCTTCTCCCCCAAAAGGCGTTTTGCGCGTCACCTTGAAGGAAGTGATAGCGACTCAGCTACTCTATAAATGCTTAAGATGTTACATCATCCATGCCTTCTGCCAGGACAAAAACATGGCCCACCCACCTCTTGGATATGTGCATCTGTCATGAAGGCCAGCTTGAGCCCAGCCTCAGTAGCTACAGCAAAGAGGCAAAGGTTGATGTATGTTCACACAGCCTTTAAACAACCGGATCTCATAGCTCATAGTTAGTGCACAACAAAGCACAGGGAGTACTTTGGTCAATCTGATCGCAAGTACTTTGCCAGATCGACCGCAATGTCATGTAAGTTCATGTGGCAGATGGGGCTGTGGGTGTGCAGAGGCTGTGTGCAGCGACTACTTGTCGCTTTCGTTGAGTGCTCGATCGCCATACCGCGTGGCTAAGCTACATTGAGACAGTCCTATCTCTGCGACCATGGTAG
Source organism: Durusdinium trenchii (assembly GCA_963970005.1). Classification (NCBI taxonomy): domain Eukaryota; class Dinophyceae; order Suessiales; family Symbiodiniaceae; genus Durusdinium; species Durusdinium trenchii. The sequence continues at coordinate 431,179 of CAXAMN010021529.1, read as the reverse complement.
ATTCCTTTGCTACTAATTTTACTTCTAACTATATAGACCTAATTCTAATTACTATTAATTCTATTCTAATTCTTGTTACTAGTATTTACTAGTAGTAAGGCCCTTGCTCCTAGTAAGGCCAGGAGCTCCGTTCGTAGCGTCCGATCGCTCCCAAAACAATCCCAAGTCCAAAGACTCAGAAAAAAAAAAAAAAAAAAAACAAAACACATGTTTTACCTCCAGTTATGACCAACTCCAGTGAGGTCATTGGCCTGTAGGGAATAGAGTTGATGACGAACACGAACCAAACCGCAGCTGCAACAAGTGATCAAATCAGTCGCATCAACCCGCATCAACATGTCCTTCTTGGATCTAAGGCCCAACCTTTTCTTAAACCTTTCAATTTGCTTTAAGGCTCTAATCTCACAATCAGACTTGCGGATTTCATCCAACGCATAGTATGGCCGCGACCGAGTGTTCAGACTTCAAGCCCCCCACATCGCTCGCGGCTCTTGCGGCAACCTCTAAGGCTTTCGAGGAATCCCGACCTCGGTGGGACGGGGCTGCACTGCCACGGTCGGATAGGCGGGACGGAGGGCGAAATGGAGAGCGTTTTAGAACGGAAGCCATCGCTTTTTTTTTCAAGTCTAGCAACAAGAAGCTACGAGTCTTCCTTAATTATATGTTTTTAAAGTATCAATAGTAGCAAGGGCATCGCTACTAGTAGCAAGGGCATGACTACTACGTAGTAACTGTAACTAGAAGCTACTAGGAACAAAGGGCATCGCTACGAACGGAACAAGAAGCTAACGAACGGGGCTCCTGGCCTTACTACGAACGGAGCAAGGGCATCGCTACTCGGACCCATCATCTCAAACCTTCAGCTCCAAGGCACCATTGCCCGCACGCTGGGCAGCGGCTCTTCCTATGGGCTGGTCACGGGAGGCGTCGCGGGACGTGAGGATGTCACCGGATGCAAGTATAGGAAGTGAGACCCTCCAAGGAACACTTGAGTGGGAAACCCACATCTTCAAGAGTGGGACTTGTAAGTGATGTAAAGGAGTGGGACTTGTTTCTCCAAGGAACCCACATCTTCAACATGACCAACAGTTTCTTCAACAACGTACGTGTACCAGCGACCAAGGCTTGAGAGAGATCTCACGGCAGAAGTGATAAGTTCTTCCCAAATTGTTGGAGATTGGGATCTACAAACGGCCAAGAACTGCCTATCATTGGACCTCAAGAACCTCATTTGCCTCCTAGGTGGAGGCCATCGCAAGTAGGTTGGAGGCCATCGCTACTAGGAACAAGGACGCTACTAGGTGGGAAGAACAACACAAGGATTGTGAGATCATCGCAGTAGCTGAGTAGCTAAGTCGGGAGGTTTCAAGTCTCAACAGAGCCGTCCCCATTCCTCTTGTCGGTGAAAAAAGGCAATGCAAACCAAACATCGCGAAGAAACATGTGCCAAGTGCCCCTAAAGCTGGTACCTGGACCAAGGAGATTCTTCTTCGACCCTCTTCCCTGCAAAACAAGAATTCCACTGTCGTCTTCGCGTGATTAAGCAGAAACTCGGCTATTAGGCAGAAACTCGGCTATTAGGCAGAAACTGTCTTCGTTTGTGCTTGGGGTTCCTATTCATACATCAGGCTGACTCCAAATGTTTCATGAAACAGAATCGGAATCCCTTGTAATCTATTGTTCGGACTTAAATCATGTATATATGGACTTCTAGGACTTGCAAAAGCACAAAAATCCGCCTGCTCCACAAAACCGCCTGCGACCGGCACCAATTATGGCTAACTACATTAATTGCATGTTCTACCTTAAAGTGCTTCACCTCACACCTCGGTTGAGTTGAAGGCGCCTGCTGCCCGAGCAAAAACCGGGATGATGACCTGGAGAAGGAACGAAAAGGAGGAAAATGAGAGAAACCGCGTAGAACTCGGGAAACTAAACTAAAGAATCAGACATCAATCCCCAAAATACAAGCTTAAGTTGCATGTTCATGATGACACGAGAAAATCGACCCCTTGGCAAACGGGCAGAAAGTTGATAAACTTTATGCTATACTCAGAGATTCTATTCCTCGCCTTCAAGGCTGCTCTTTTTCCAAAATGCCCTTGTTCACTTGAATCGTCTGTGTTTTTCAACAACTCTCACCCACTCATGTTCCACACAACTCACGACTCGATTTCACCTGGTCGATTTCTGCGCGACCCAACGCGCGACCGACCGACCCGACCTGTGGTAGCCTTTGTGTGTTGAGACCGGCGGTGGTAGCTGCATTGATGGCCGCCTTGCGTTGGTCGCGGTGGTCGCTGACATGTCTCGCTGACATGGTCGCGGACGGAAGTGGTCGCAAAAGACTCCAAAGACTCCTAGTGCCATGAACGTGAAGCAATCTGCAAACAACTGGAAACTGGTCTCCGTTGGTTGGAGCTTGTTCATATTCCCTGCAAACGTGTCGGTTCTGGTCAAACATGTGGTGACCAAGCTCATCCCCTATAATCCCCTATGTTCTGATCCCCTATTGGTCTCCCGTGAGTCTGCTTTGAATTAGATCTATTATGTACTACCGGTAGATCCCCTATAGACTCCCAGACTCAGTATCGAAAGATCCGGGTTCTTCCCCACTCCGCCACTCCATTGAGTTCAACCTACTCCACCGATTCCCACATGGGAAAAACACCAACTCCCCCTGCGGACCATCTTTGACCAACAGAAACAGAGTGCGCATGAAGCTGAAATTCAATCAACTGGACCAACTGTCATCCAAATCCAGCATGATTTGAGCACCAAAGACAAGAAGTTCATTGCCTTGTCGAACCTTACCCAACACATCCAAACCCTTGTCGACCAGGTGATGCCATGCCTGTCATCCTCCAATCCTCATCCATCCACCGGTGCCATGCCTGGCCCGCCACGAAGGCCACAGCCTCCGGAGCGCCGCCCGCAGCCAAGGCTGCATGGCCCGCCTCGGTGAGCGCGGTCGACTCCGCCGCAGCGGTGGCATCACGAAGCTGGCTGCGTGATATAGCGTGGCTGCGCGTAGCACTGTGGCATGACTATAGGCTATGCGTGGCGTGTGGCGTGGCAAATGTCGATTTTTTGAACATCATGTTGGATGATTTTGGGGGATCCAAAGAGAAAAGGTCTCCACCTTCACTTGCGACAGTTTGGCAGGTATTCCAAGTTGACAATTTACACGCGTGTTAGTGATGGTGACCCATTAGTAGTTGACACCGAACTTCTTTGCATTTGGTTGAACATCTAGCCAGCACTCTAGAAACCCTGCTTTGTGGCGTTGAACACCCCAACGCCGCGTCGTTTCAGACACTGCCCGAATTGGAATTCTGCTGTACCTGGAATGGCACCGATTCAGGATCAACGACATCGATCGACATCGCACAAAACCAGAAAACAAAAGCCCATCAGCAGCAGTTGGTCCATGATCTCCTCACCCAAATCCGTCCACTTCGGCCGCCCCCCAAATCAACGGCCGTGGTGCGGCGTTGCCCGCTGCGGTCACGGCCACCTCCGCGAGCTGCTCGTCCGAGAGGCCACTGGTCCTGGATCGGAGGCTGGTGAAGCCTGCTTTTCAAAGATGTTAGGAAACGATCCTAGTAGTACGGCCAGGAGCCCCTAGTAGTTTCTTTGCAAAGCCAGAATGTTGTAGAAGCTTTGTGTCCTGTATTTGTCCAAGATGTTGTTGGTCTATTGAGTTGAGGAGACCATCTCAACTCAATATCATGCTCTTTTGTTTTTTAGTGGATGTTGCTCGTTCCAACACAAGTCAACAATGTGGGCAAGTCGTGAGCTTCTCCAACCTGAACAGAATTGTCCAGAGAGTTGGCCCTTCTTGGGAGTCTAATTTGGGCAACATCTATGCAGTGCTAGAAATGCATTGATGATCAAGTAGCATAACTAGCATCAAGACAAATCAAGTACATTCAGCATTGTGATATCAATGTGATATGTAAAAATGTTTAAAAATATTTTTAAAAAAAAAAACACACACACACACACCTAATGAGCAGCGTTTGCGAAACCATTCCTAACCGGTGATTTTGGATGGCGTTCAAAAAATAAGAGTTTGGGCGTCTCCTGGCTGCCGCCTGTGCAGCGCTCGCCGCCACCTCACCAGCCTGCGCGAAAACGCCACACATCCACAACACTTCTCAAAATCAAAGACGTTTTAGCGCCCACTTGCGTAGATTTTTTGTGTTTCGACCACAAATTCAAAGCTTATGGGAATCATGGCTTGGAGCCATATAGTCATAGCATGTCATGGACATTGTTCAATTTAGGTCGGTGGAACCACATTGTACAGAAACACTTCGGCCATTCAGTGAGGCTATGTCAGCTATGTAAGACTTGGGAGCCTGGTAAAGAAAGCACATAGAAAACACCATTCACTTGATGCCCAATGAACATCGAACCGTTAGGACCCCTTTTTTCAGACTTTACCCAGCGATTCCCCTACCTGTTCGGGATCATCCCCAGCGGAGGCAGCGCTCTGTCCCAGGACGCGGCCAGCGATGGAGGCGGCGGCCTTTCCAGCCTCGCCAAGGCGACGTTTCCGTCACCCAGGACCTTCTTCAAAGAGGTGTCAAAGACTTTGGCCCCTTAGAGGTGATTCGGGGTGTCCAAAAAAATCACCTCTAATAAGGTCCTGGTAAGGGTTATAGTTGTTCTTAGACACACCAAAATTGGGGGGGCGCTGGCAGATGGTCTTTTGGGTTTTGGGGCTTCCAAAGCCATTCGACGAAGGTCCAGTTCCACTGGACGAGCAAACCTTTGGGCATGTGACAGATCCAAGGAGTTGTTGCGACGTTTCTCAAGTGCATATCGAATTGGGATACATTCGAGAAGCCTCTTCGCAAAGCTTTTGTATGACTTGGATACTGCCAGTGGAAGTAACTTCTTTTTGCACTCTTTTGTGCTGGTGACCGGAAAACCTGCTCTTTAACCGATATTCAAGGTGGGCACAAACCGGCCACAAATTCTGCGATTAGAAGAACGCATGGTCTCGGGACCACTCCGGTTTGACTTTCGGTTACAACGGTTGTCACAAGGGCCTCCATGAAGATGCCGTGAGACTTCTCCAAAGCCTGGCTGGTGGCTTCAAACCGTGATCGGGAAGATGGTCTTCCCCCACAGAAATTGAGCAGAGTAACACTGGAATGCCAGACAAAAGCTTTGACTGCTCGAGGGCCACCCTTGTCCACACAAATGTTGTCTTGAAGTCCAAGCATCAGTCGTCTCCCTTTCCATCGTAACCGGGGTGGCACTTAACCACAATATAAGTTAATAAGCGTGTTGTTGGTCAACCAGCCTCGACTGCTCCATTTCTTAACCACAACATTGAAGAAACAAATGAAGTGAGAGACACACTCTAGTACTTATTAACTTATTTCAATGTTCAGCAATTGGTGCCCCCCAGAGAGCCCACGAGTTTCACTGAAACAGTCCATTGATGCCGATAGCCTACAGGTAATCTTCGCTTTCTGCCGGTACATGATGTACTCGATGGGATAAGGTCTGATAGGTTCTGCTCGATGGTCTCACCGCGTGAACGGTCAAAGCTCTTTCTATCAAAAGAACGGCGGTTGAAGCTTCCCGGTTTGTACACCAAGAAGCTGAGTCTCGGTACACCATGCTCCTTTGAGCCACAGAATTGAAGGAAGGGGCCGAAAAGGATCGAAAACTGGTATCTGCAAAGGAAACAATTCATGACATCCCTCTTCCACTGGAAGGCCCTAAACCTGACGACTGCCGAGTGGGCCTGGAAGAAGCTTTGGAAGCTGATGGGTTGCGAGCCTTCTACGCCCATCTCCTCGAAGACCTGCCTCAAGGTGTCCTTGCAGGTCCAGGGATGTGCACGGTGCGGCTCAGAACCTGGGTTTTTGGGAGGAAACGGTTCAGGAAACAGACTGGAGAAGTTCGAGTAGATTGAGTGATTCTTGGGTTGGTGGGATGGGGAACACAAGCTCTCCAACCACCTCACATCTCAGAATTGTAAGCCGTTTTAGCCTCAACTGTCTTGAAATGGAAAGAAGAGGAACTAGTAACAAGGACGCTGTTAGGTGGAGGCCATCGCAAGTAGGTTGGCCATCGCTATTAGGCTCATTCGCCCATGACTCTTTCTGAAAGAACACGTGTTGTCTCTGCGACATTCGCTCCTCATGGATATCGATGTTCGCCTGACCAAAGAGGTCCTTCAGTGCTGCGCATTCCAGGGGCTCGGCTAATCAGGCAGGTCCCAATCATTCAAGCAGAGATACATTTAAAAGCATCTGAACTTGGTGGTCTTCTACATAGATTTGGTGACAACACTGCCAAAGCTCCAAGAAAACATGGTGACCTGTACTCGTACAAACAATTCTATTTGCCCAATTGCCACGTGGAATCATTTTCAGTGCTTTAATTGTTTAAATCAAGCATTTCAGTAAGAATTATCGGCTCAATAGCGATTGGGTCGTATCAATCGATGTCCTTCAACTCGCTCACACTTAGTCGATCTGGCCGATTCTGATGCACCTCCTGTCAGGGCAAAGCTTCACAAGTCTCGCTGGCAGGTGTTCTATCTTCTAATCTGGGTCCCCATGAGAGCAATGTTGCAATTGAAGAAGAAACAATGGATGAGAATTGGGGGACTACACTTGGTCTCTCAAAATGACCATGAGAAACCACGTCTGCGCTCGTCCGGTGCCTTGAGGTTTTCAACCAGCTGGGAGTTCAACTGCCTCGTCGCCGGAGCTCGGAACACGCCATGATGCATGAGCACGGCAATCCATGCGCTCTTGCGCCGTGCAATCCCTTTTCGGATTTCCCCAAGATTGCCTCTTTCAATGTCCAAACCGATTTCAGGTGGACGGTCATCAACACCGGGCTTGCTCAAGATTCGCAGCCATGAATTGTGGATGTTCCATGTTCAACACTAAGCATGATTGATTTGATGCACTCCGCGTCTAGACATGTAGTACGAATGAGTATGATATGGGCTGACCTTAGACAACCTCCACATGACCACTGTTGAGTTGGCCAAGCACACAACCAATCGGAGTGGACAGACACAGTGCAAGACAACCTCCCGTTCATTTAATGCAAGCCTTGGCTCAACGACAAAAGAAAACGATCCCTTCTTGGGCAAAACAACTGCTCTAACTCGCATATGTATGTGGCTCCGTCCCGGTGGTTTCATCCTGTGCAGGAGTACGTACTATGCATACTGAACAATGGTCGGTATACTGAACAACTATGCAACATCGGGTCTCTGAGGTACCTGGTGACTTCCGCCACGATCAAGTAGGGATGCCCACCATTCAGTGCCGCACGCATGGCTGACCTGGCAGAAGGATTCACCGTAAAGTGGAAGACTGGGAGGAGGTCTACTGTTGCTATTGTGGCAAAGGTGTTTAGATTCGAGTCCTCTCAAATGCTGGCACAGGGCTGGACTCTACGAGAGCTTGTTGGTAGAACTTTGGTTCCAGATCACTTCACCGATCTTCACTTCAAAAGGCTTCGCATGAACAAGGGACTCCTCATCGATGGCTTGAAATTGTCGTCAGGCAGGACAAATTTACTGTTGATCTTTGATGGAAGTGACTCAAGTAGGAATAGATAAGAAGTGATGGAGAATCTCCAATAACACCGCCCCCAAGGGTGCCACCGTCCAGGAACCAAAACTCCATCCACACCTCGCCATCCCATCCACCGCCTGCCTGGCCGCCGCCGTGGCCACTGGCTCCACCGCCTGATAGGGCGGCAGCCCCGAGGCTGCAGCGGACTTGGTGGCCGCCTGAGAGAAGGGTCTCAATCGTCCCCACATCAGACATACATTGAAGCATCAGCTGCACAACATCACACTTGTAGCACCTATATCGTCATATAAAAAAATTAGGATCCTTCTTTCACCCCAAAAAAATACATCGAACCAAATACCTGGCCACGTCGTCTCCGCCACGGCGTGCCACCGTCGTCTCCGGGCCTTTGCGGCGATCTCCGCCGACTTCATGGCGGTGTTCCCGGCCTCGGCCGCCAACTCGCCTGGCGGTCCAGGTTTCTGAAACAGAGAGGGATGGATGAAAGAGATCAGTAGTGATGAAGAGTGTACCAGTAAATAAGGATGTCTCTGGATATCTCGACAGATCTGGACATTTTCCCGTCCAGTTCATGCTCTGTCGGGGAACATGATGACTGGCAAAGTGGCTCCAGTCACGCCGTCGAGTTAGAAGAGGGTGTTTTGGCCTATTTGTACTTGTCTGGAGCCATCATACCCGACGAGTTGGAGAAACATGCCGACCATAAGACCATTGGTCATGTTCGATCATCATGCTTCAATATGCAAGAAAGTGTCTGAAAATTGAATCACAGCCACTGATCACACTACACTTCTTGTCCTAGCTGATACTCGGGAAGACAAATATCTCGTGTTCCCGGCCTGTGATTTTTTGCCCTTCTTCAACAGGCAGCAGTGTGTACAGTGCGTGTTAAGTTTCGACCCTCCTAAGCCATAACTCTCCAAACCGGGTAGTAGGGGCACTTTTGTGTTGCTTTCCATGCTCATAAGACATATTCTGCACCCAGCACTTGTCACCAATTACTTGTTTGTACCTTCTTGTTCCACCACATCCACAACAATCCGCACCACACGGTCCCCTTAGTCCCCTTCCGCCGCACCGGCCGCACACCGGCCGCGCCTGCGGCCACACCGGCCGCGCGCGCGGAGACCTCGGCCACCTGCTGCGCGCCGCTCCCAGCCTCCTCGGCTGCCGCCGACGCTGCGATCGCCGCCTGAGCGGCGTCGGAGCAGGTGCTGCCATTAGACCTGAGGTTTTCTGGAGCTCCTTCCGGGCTCCTTTGGGGTTCCTAGAGTCCTAGAGTGGATTTCCAGTGACGCACTAGGGGCACAGGCTGCAGTTCCAGTGCTGTTCTCAGCTCTAGGGGCTTTGGCTGAAGTATGCCATGGTGGATTCCGAGCACTTCAGCTGCTCCAGGAGTCATCATTAATTCTCAATCCAGTCCTAGAAGTGGGGAAGGACACATCAGTGACACATCAGCACCAGTTTCAAAACAAACAAGCACACTAGCAAACCAACCTAGGAACCAATTGAATAGAAGCGTGAGTTGTCCTGCATCCAGTAGGTAGGTGCGGCATTAAGTAGGCGCCTTCTTAATTAAATAAGAGCATGCTTAATTTAAAGTATCATAACATGCATTCAGCGCCACTCGCCTCGTCGGCCACCTGCTCCAAGGTGAGATCCGCCTCGAGCGCCGCACGCGTGGCGTGCTGCCCAGCCGCCTCGGCGGCGGCGTCCGCGGCCTGCGGGTCACGGACTGCGGGCGGACTTTTGGATTGAAGAGAAGAAGCTAGTAATTACAAGTGCATCGCTAGTAGTAACAAGGGCCTTACTGGTAGTAACAAGAAGCTAGTAATTTTAATTTGATTCTTATTGTTACTAGTAGTAAGGCACTTGTTTCTAATATCAAACATTGTTACTACTAGTAAGGCACTTGTTACTACTAGCGTGGCACTTGTTACGCTAGATAGTAACAAGGGCAGTGCTACTAGACCGGTGTGACTTGAAGATTGCAAGCTGCCAAGTGGCAAAACTTAGCCGCCAGGTGTCCTTTTGGGATCTTCAGACTTGGCACCGTTGGTGATCCCCCAGTGCCTGCACCCGCTGCTGATTCGCCTTAGATCACCCTTTCTGCCCATCCCAATCAATTATATTATATCTCATATCATATTCCCATCCAGGATCATGCTCCTCCTCCTCCTCCTCCTCCTCATCATCATCATCATCTGCTGACCCCCGCCATCCCATCCCTTTCCGTTCTCCAACTCACCATCTCACATCCCGCCTGCGCCCGGTCGAGGCTTTGCTCGGCCGCCAGCTTCGCGGCCGCACGGCCGCCCAGCGCGGCGGCGTCCTTGTTGGGGTGCTCTGCTCCGACAGCGCCGTGTGGATCACTTCGGGTGTGAAACGATAGGAAGACCGACCTCCCAGTCAGACCCCTGGAAGAAGGGAAATTTGATGTGTTGGTTTCAAGAGTGGGGGACACCACTTTGGACATCTCAAGTGTGTACCCTCCGGAAGTGTAAAATGGACTGCATGGAGAAGGCAAGAACCCCGAGATCACCCTGGTTTCAAGTAGATGGCGCAATCCCCGAGTCCATCTAAACCACCAAACTTGGGGATTGTGCCGGATTGTGCCATCTACTCTGAAACCATTTAATTTGTTGGGACTTCTGAAACCATTTTAATTTGTTGGGACTTCTTGAAAAAGAAAGGAGTTCCAGGCATCTTCATGAATCGTTTGAAGATGGAGACCCATCCCTGGGCAACTTATAGAACATCTTAAATCTGCTTGGGGTGGTCACTGGTCTTGGGCAACAGAATCGGTGGAATTATGTTACAGTACTATTATTGATTGGATTTGATTGGGAATGGTCATGACTGACAATCGGAAAAAGATACAGGCACAAGAACACATGAATGAGTTTTCCTCATCTGTGTGCACTGTGAGGAACCTGTGCTGTCAAAAAACAATGATCTTTTTGTTGGCATAGCTACAGACTCAAGCCTCTGCAAACGATGTATCCGTCTGTGGACACATATCAAAAAGCAGTGATCCAACATGATGCCTTCAAATGCCATGCATCTCTTTCCACAGGAACTCAGTCGGCAAATGGAAACCATCGAATTCCTAATCCATTGAAATATATATATTATATATATATATATTGAAATTCTAACTACGCTGTGCACGCTCTTCACCGCTGCTTTCGTTCAAGATGCCACCGGCACCATCCCAAACTCCGCGGCCGCCCTCAGCGCTGCCCCCGCCGCGCAGTCCGCCGCCTCTCGCAGGCCCAAACCTTGGAAAGCCGGCCCAACCGGTCCGTTTAAGGATGTTTAAGGCACTTGGCTGGAAAGACCAGTAGCAATGCGCTTAGCTACTAGTCGCGATGCACAGAAGCTACGTTCGTGGCTTCTTGCTACTAGTAGCATGCACCAGTCGCGTCCTTGCTACTAGAGCCTCAGAGTTTGTGGCCGATCTCAATTCTCAAAAAGGGACCCCGAAGGATCCTCAACGACTTGAAGCCAAATCTTGGTCAGACCATCTCCATCTCCATCGGATTTCCACTTCCCATCTCATCCCCCACCTGCTTGTAGCGCGCTCTGCCCCAGCGCACCCCCCGCGGCCATCGCCGCGGCGATGCCGCACTGCCGGCACTCCTCCTCCGCCCGCTCCAGAGCATCCACGAACTCGGTATAGCCTAGGCGAGGCCCGTGAACCACGCGCGCAGCACGCAAACATCGCGCGCCGATCCATAGATCTTTTATAGATCTGTTGGGCGGGAAAAATGCAGGTCGTCCTGTCGTGTCCGGAAATAGAAAAGAAGCAGTTCTGGCTGTTATTTTGTGTGTTCGGTTCGGGGTTGAGTTTTTGGGGAAGTAACGAGTCGGGGAGCATCGGCTTCTGTTCTTGCAACGTGTCCTTTTTCGCGCGAGCATTGCCCAGTCCAATGGCTCACTGTGTCTCACTGTGGATGGGTAACCCAGCGTCCACCTGCAGCGATCAGGTGCTTCGAGCAAGGAAAGACTGCACGCATCGACGCATCGCTCACCTGCTCACCTGCACCGGGAAACCGAAATCTCCCTCTTCCCTGAAATCAGTTTAGGGCATATTATCATGGACCGCATGGCCCCAGCAAGGATGACCATCATGTTCCGAATACCAAAAAAAAGGGTGGTGCTTTCCCGCCTCTATAATGACTGGGAGTGTACCTCATTCGGTTGAAGTTCAAATGATGCAAAAAGAAGAGAAGAGCGCTTTGTGTCTTTCCACAGCGTGTCTTGGAAGATAAAGGCACGAATCTCTGTTGGTTGCAGGATTTTAAGAAGTTGCCGGTGCGTCTACCAGACTCTAGACAGTATGCCGAGGAAGAAAAGATGTATGTGATTGTGTGTGGTTGGTTTGGGGGTTGATCTTGTCCTAAAATGAACCAAAGACGTCACCAGCATCTGGTAGCTCAGTTCAGTTGTTCTTTGTCTTTGCTGGTGAAGGAGGGTGATCAATCTGATACTGCACTGCTATACTGATCAACATCCCTTGCAAGCAAACCAGCAATCTATCCAGTCCAAATCTTCAAAATCCACGACACCAACGCATCAACTCTTTGGTCCGACCCCCTCTTCAAAGAGGAACCTTATAGAATGTTGTTGTCCTCCCTTTCATTCTCTGTGCTTTTTGATCTTCACCACCAACACAAAGCACCTTATAGCACCTTCCCTCCCACCTCCATGCTTCCTGCCGGCGCCAGCGGCCGCACGTCGCCGCCCAGCGCCCCCGCCAGCGCCGCCGCCCCGGACGACGGCGCGTCGGCGTCCGGGGCGCGCGCGCCGAGGCGACGGAGGAGGGCGACCACGGGGGATGTAGCGCCAAAGCGACGGAGGGAAATGGCCAAAGGAGTTTTTCCCTCCTGTTTTTGGTCGAGTCGAACAGGAATCGAGTTTGGCTGAGAGGAAAGGTGCTTGAGGGCTGCAATGTTGGTTGAACATAAGGCTGAGATCTTTTGAGGGAGTATCCACTGCACTCGCTGTCCTTCTTACTGTCAAAGTAAGAAGCGCCCTGTTTAGAATCCAACACACACATATCTTGAAAAAGTCAAATCTGCGGAGATCCACATAATATTAGTATATACTTGGCCTGCCTAGTGAAAGCCCTTCTCGCCCTCACATGCTCATACCTCCTCATACCTCCCACTCTACGCTCCTCATTGGTGGCCTCCATGTCCGCCCTGGCATTCACCAGCAGCTCCACCGCATGCAGGGCCCCCGGATGACAGTGCCGTGCCACACTGTGCAGCGGCGTGTTCCTCTCGACCGGAGCCAGCTCGAAGGATCGGCATCGCCAGACGTACGACGTGAAGGCGTCGGAGGCCATCACTGGACAGGGAAGCGAACGCCCAAGTCCCTCTGGTGCGTCGAGGGTCTTAGTAGTCTTGTCATTTTTATGGTCTTTGGTGTAGATGTTTTATGATGTTTTGGCATGTTCAAGCACCTCCGAAAGGATTCAGCACCACTTGGGATGATACCTAAGACCCTCCAGGAGCCCCTAGTAGCGTCCTTGTTCCTAGTAGTAAGGCCAGGAGCCCCTACGTAGTAGCGTCCTTGGCACATGTCCTGCAAACCAAAAATATGGTGAGAATACCGTGCGGTTGCGCCCAAGCGCCCACACGCGGAACCCGCATCTCCTGAGATCACCTTCCGCACGATGCGCCAGGGCCGCTGCCAACTGTTGGCGCTGTGCCAAGGCTTCCAGTAGCCGCGTCTGGGCACGGAAGGTCTTGGCGAAGTGCCGCGAGGACAAGGCCGGAGGCAGTGGGTCATCGTCACCTGCCGGCAGTGGGTGTTCGTATGGTGACTCGGTGACTCGTCCGTCTTGAAAGCGATCATCTTCAGTTCATGAAGACTCAAGACATCTTTGTTTTGTCGTTAAACCTTCTTTTGGAGACATCTTCGGTTCTCCTTTGCGTGAAAGCGGACACCCTAAGTGAGTGGATGTTGCTGTCGTGCTGTGGTCGGGTCGGACGCCCCACTGAAGCACATGAACCCATCCAAAGTGGATGGCATTGCTGTGTACAGCGGCTGTGTCGTCGCCGGTGAGGATCCACGAATCTTGCCAGATCGGAAAAGAAATGGCCTGTATAGGACCTGTTGTCTCTAGCTTAATGTAGACTCTTGATTAATTAACCCCCCCATATGAAGAGGATTTTGCACTTCAAATGAGGGTGGTTTCTCAAGAGAACACACATTAGGCTTCATTCGGCCTGTGTGTTCCGCCGCAAAGGTCGATGGCATCTGCTTCTGCCGAGTGGCCAGGCCCGAACTCCGCCATGAGGTGCAGCGGCAGCTCCTGCGATCCGTTCTCCACATAGGGTGACGCGCCCCGCTCGAGGAGCGCCTCCAAGGCTCGTGGGCTTCCGTACAGCATCGCGCCTAGGCTTTGGTGTGTTTTGGGGTCCACCAAATTGGGAAAAGGAAGGGGTTTTGAGCTGTTTTTGAAGCATGTTGTTCTTCAAAGGCGACAAATGCTATGTTGAATGAGCTCTGGTTGGTGGTGAGTTTGGGGTGTGGATGGTTTGAGGTTTTAATCGATGAGCGATGATGAAGATTCTTGGGCATGCACTGTTGCATCCTTCAACAGCTTTTGGGGTGACCCTGTCAAGGCTGCGGCAGGACCGCTAAACCGGGGTTGATATCGGTAGGCTTCTTTCAGCAAGCGCGCTTCTGCCTCAAAGAAGACCATGGCTGTCCATGGCTAAAATTGGTAGTGCCACCTACGAATCCGGAGAAGATCAATGAATCACGAACTCTGGGCTCAAGTCGCACCCCAAGATCACCCCTCAGATTCTACCGGCAGGTCTGAGTCCCAATATTCCTCACCTCCGACCCCAACCGCCCAACGGAGCGCCGGGTCGCAATGGAGCGCCGTGTCGCCCTGGTCGTCCCCCAGTTGCGGCTCTGCTTTGGCCTCCAGCAGCGTCGCCACCACGCCCGGCGCGTCACTCTCGGCGGCGAGGTGCAAGGGAGTGCTGCCGTGGTGGCCCACCTCTTCCGGAGGTGAATGGAGGCTGGGGGGTTGTTGGGATGAGGGAAAGGTGTCTTCTTCTGTATCTTTTGTCTGACTGTTGTATCCATCTCGTGTTCGACGCAATGTCACCATGCCGCCCACACCGCCCTCTACACCTGAAAAGACGTCTTTGGGCCATGTCTGTTTCCATGATTGCCCTCTACAAACCCAACGAAAGCGCCGTTGGACGCAGGTTCGACAGAAGACCAAGAACTCCAACTCCGCTTCGGACACCTGGAGCTTCCCACCGGTGCCTTCGCCTGTAAAGGGTCCAAGAAGCGGCACCAGTGGATGGCATCGGCCTCCGCGGCCTCCAGCTCTTCCCCTCGGTTCGGGCCGATGAGGAGATAAGCTGCTTGAGAATGTCTGGGGTCGGGAGAAAGGCGGAGTGAAGAGACGAAGTAAGGAGGGGGCGGTCATGGTGAAGGTAGAGGATGCGACAAATGATCGATCAAACCTGAAAGAACCTGAACATCGGAACTGTCCAACTGATGTCAGTAGGGTAAGTCTATAACACACCTTCCAAACTAAACCAGCCAACCAGCCAACCCCCCAACTTGCACTATTCAAGGAAACTTGACGAAAAGACATCCAAGCAATCCTCTCTACTGCAGCAACTGCCTCCGGCCGGCGCGGCTGGGGTCGTTTTTTGGGGTCCGAAGAGACCCTCCAATTCGGTGACCGTCCGGACTGACAGTCCTGGTGACACGTCATGACCACCACGTCTCCATCCAATTGGGGCCAGGTGCTCGGGTGATCTGCTTCCTGATCCACCTCCATACCATCCACGAGCGCCTTTTCCTTAGGATGGTCACTCTAGACTCTATCACGGGAAAAGACCTTCACTCGAACTGTTGAAAGGACAGTGGATTTGGAGTGAAGGATTTTAGAGACCCCGAGACCCCAAGACACAGTGATGGGGGCGGAGACCCCAAGAACCTGTGTCTTGCGAGGCGTGGTCCGGCGTGGTCCTCGCGGTCCGGGACGGTCCCTGCGAGTGGCCATCGCAGACGTGAAGACATGTGAGACATCAATGGTCTGCTTTTGTGGGCTGTGCACAGGTGGCTGACTGTTCAGGTGCAGAAAGACCACGATCGATTTGGAACATCCATGGCCCATTGTTGTTGGATGAAACGGAATCAGAATGGGGTTTCGGAGCAAATTTTTGAAGGGTTATCGACCGGCTCAGGACGTCTGTGGACGTCGCACCGCAACCCCAAAAGCACAGGACCTCAAGCACGGAAGATATCATGCTAGCTCCCATGATCACAAACAAAGAATAGAGGACCAGTGGTCGTGACATTCAAACAATTTTTTACAGAAAACTCGCGTACAACTAGGCGCACAAACACACACACAGAGACACAAACACACCATCTTTTTCACACAGCAAAAAGGACCACATCTTTTTCACACACCACATTGCCTGAGCCCCCATCTGCCATCCAACCTGTAGAGAAAACAAAAGGACACCCAATGGCCCAATGACCTGGCCTCTTTCTTGAAAGGACCGAACGGCCAAGGACGTAAGGACCCTGGTAGCATCCTTGTTCCTAGCAGTATAAGGCCAGGAGCCCCGTTCGTAGCGTCCGATCGCCCCGTTCGTGGCGATGCCAGGAGCCACGTTCGTGGCGATGCGTCCGATCGCCCCCTTCGTGGCGAGTGCCCGGAGCCCACACGTCTCTTCCTCTTCGTTCCAAGGCGCCAACTCCTCGGTGGCTTTCATCGCCGCCTCCGAGGCCCGCACGGCCAACAGCTGGGCGCAGCGCTGCGCATCGCTGGTGGCGCACTCGTGCAGCGGCGTCAAGGCACCGGTGACGCCTCGACCGTCCCCGGGTGGAGAAGATGTTGTAAAGCAAAGGGTTTACAAAACGGTAGTAAATAGGTTTAATTAAACATATAATATGTTAACATTAGATGGGCAATCATGGGCATATGTTTGAAAAAAGAATAGAAGGCCATTTTGGTGAAGCTGTTTTTGGGAGGGGAGTGTTAATTTGTTTGTGGATGTGGAATGGTGGAATGGCGTGGAACTCCCCCAAGGAGTTGCTGGTCAATTTCAAATTGATGCCTGGGCTGGCGCCCAAGACCTTGCAGGATGGGTTTGCCGACTTGGGTCTTGAACAGTTTTGAGTCAAACCCCCATCCCTAGCAGCTGCCTTTCACGCAGCTGGCAACGTCCGCTTTGGCATCCAACAGCAGTTGCAAGACCTCCACGCTGTCATGATATGCAGCCAGGTGCAAAGCGGTTCCTGGGCATTGTTTGTGGGGAATTCGACATGGTTGGTTTTGAGAATTTTCAACTTGAGTGAAAACGAAAGCCATGGATTCAACTTGATTCAACTCCTCTCCGCTTCACCTGTTGGCCGGTTCATGCTTGTTCCAATGTGGTTTACACAGAAAACTGACAAGCACTTGAGAGGAAGCTCCCCCCTAGCTGTGATATGTCCAAGACTTCCGCACTTCCCAAGCAATAACACTTCAGCAAGCCAGCTTACCCGTGCCAACCGAGGGTCGCACACCCGCCCTGCGGCCGCCTTTCGCAGTTCCTTCCTCCTCCTCCAGGTCGGGTGGGTCGCAGAGCGCGGTGAGGCTGGCCGAGTGTTCTAAAAGCACCTCGACCAAGGGACAACCGGCTCGACATACCAGCACTTCAAGAAACATGGAAGTGAGCAACCCAACCAAATGGCCTTTCGAACATGTTCGAACCACTTTCAACTTCCATGATTGCTGGAGGGAGGGTGCGCAAACCAACACTTGCTAAAGGCCTTGCTTTGCCATGCACTACCGTGGAGTCACACAATTTGTTTGATGGTACTGCAGCTCAGCACGACGCGCCAGCTGCATCATGGCACTTGGTCGACTGATCGCTGTGCCAAGAGATACTTCGCACCACGCCCTCACTTTGGGTACAGGCTCATTAGTTCCATGACCCGTGGCGCTCGTTCCGCTGCTTGGAACGAGTCGAAGCCACCGTCAAAACCGGCGTGCCGAAGCCAGCTCCTGAACTGGGCCGGCCACGCGTCGTGATCGTCGCCACGACCGAAGTCGTGATCGTCGCTGCCAAAGCGCGCAACTGCATGAGTCCTGTCTTAATGCTACGGAACACGTGCAAGCAAACGGATGTCTAGGTTGTGGCTGAAACTTGGATGCTGAGTGGGGGTCACTCTGTGTCCTTGAGCTATGGACCAGTCACCAGTGTCATCCCACCTGTCCACATTCATCAGCCCTACCACCCTATCTGCTTTCCTTTTCTATTGCACCCTTTGCCATGGGTTGCTGACGGTTGCTGCACTTGCCTGTTTGGGTGTCAAGTGTCAAGCCAATCTAAGCATATCCGATCATATCCGTGACGTCCGAGTGTATCGACCTCGTCGTTGAGGCGTCAACCGATGGACTTCTGACTCGCCTACTTGGTCACCGATGGAGTGACGACAGCGAGACGTCACCTCTCTGTGCTTGGCATTAAAAGCAGTCACGTATGAAAACTCGGTCGGATTCTGAAAGAGAAAAACGATGGGATTCTGAATCTGCCGCACGTTTTTGTATGGCCTCACACCCCACCCTCTGTGCCTTCCCATCGTTTTGGAGTCCTTAGTAGTTGTGGAATCCAGTTGTGGAATCCCCAGAATGTTGGAGCCCTAGCCCGGCTGCGGAACCTGATCGAACAGTTTTTGAATCCACCTGCAACTACCGAGGTCTATCCCCTCAGTGCAAAACCTGCTTCAGAAGCATCGCATCGCAGCAAGAACTCCTGTGCTGGGTCCCTGTTGGTAATGTTAACTTGTGGCTCTTAACATAAAATGCTTTACTGTATTTAGTGCATGTTATGTTCATAATGCTGATTAAAGCTTTAGTGCAGTGCCTCTTTATGGAGCCAAGAATTCCTCCACTCGCGCCTTGGCCGCCTGAGCGCTGTCGCGCATCGCACAGACATGCAGCGCCGTGTGGTGCTTGCTGTCGAGAAGCTCCAGGGTATCGGCTCCTCGAACCCGAATTGGCCGTGTTTGGGGGGCGAAAACCGGAGACGTCATGGATTGAACCTGAAACCAAATCAAAAAAAAAAAAAAGATATACTCCGTGGTTTCTTTCGAACGATTCTGCAATGTGTTGTTTGTTCAAGTGAGGCTATGCCGCAATGCTGCGGAAAGTCATGGCTCCTGAAGCCTCAAACCCGAAGGGTCTCAAGTGGGGAGCTGGTTCCAGCGCGCTCCCCAAACCCACTCAGTCCACCTTCATGGCATTGAGACCAGCTTCAACTCTGGACATGTCGGTCTGCTATGAAGCCAAATATGATCGTTAAACAAAACGATCTTCCAGTCACAAGACGGGGTGAACTTGCAGGATCGGGGCGCCCAAGGACTCCACTCACTCAAAAAAAGGGACTAAGAACCACCGAACCACCCCGTCGAACGTGACTCTTGGTTGACGAACGCGTAATCAGTCCATCAACCCTCACAGTCCTCCCCGTCCCAATAGCTTCAATCCAACAGCAGCACGACCGGACCGGCACATCGGCGGTACTGACCGGACCGGCATATCCAAGGCTCTTCGCATCTCTTCACCCTCCTCTCCCTCCATTAACATCAGCTTCAGCACGTCTCCCAGATCCGCTTCCGCCGCACAGTGCGCCAAGGGCAGATCACCGCAGAATCGATCCAAACCGTAGCAGTGCGCGGTGCGGAGGGAGCCCTGCGCGGTGCGGCGGGCAGGCAAAACATGCTTTGCCTCCTCAGGCTGTATGAAGCTTCAAGCTTGAAGCGTGAACTTCGTGAACCATTACGTAAAAACCCCTAGTTGTCCACGAGCTCTAACAAAGGCCTCATCTTAAGTCTAGGTTCAGGCAGGCCCACACCATCCTCCAACTTTCCATCACAGGCCGCGCAATGGCCAAACCCTTCCAACAGGCTCCAAATGTATAGTTGAAACACCACTTGGACCAGAAAACACTGTCCCCCTTCTCACACTCTCCATCACTCAGTCCCTCTTTCATCCTCTTTCCCTCTCATTATCGCTCCACACGTGTTACTTCGCACGGCACGCACGCAGACGCGGAAGGGGGGCGGCGCACCACATCCGCCGGCAGCTCCAAGCGCACCAGCGCGTTCAGCAAACGTCGGCCCTCCTGGGCCGCGTAGCGCGCGGCGTCCAGGAGCTGCGACGCGCCCAGGAGATGAGCAGCGGCGAAGCTGTGAAACCTGAGGACCGCGTTCGACGCTGCGAGAGGACGGAGGGCGGATGAAACGGGGCCTAAAAAGGACGAATGCGTTTACGCACGGCTTCGCTGTTCCAATCTCTGGACGAGATGTATCATCATGATTTTTTTCGTATTGTGTTTCTTACTTCTCTTTCTTGAGGAAGCAAAAGTAAACCCAGCTAGCAAGGATTGAGGTGTTAAGTTTAGCAAAAAACTCCCCCACCCCAAAAAGGCAGATGATTCTAAATGACATGAGCAAATTAGATGGACGAAAGCAGCGGCTGATGCTTTGCCTTTTTCACATCGCCGAGTGGCAGCAGCTCTTCCGAGAAGAGTTCGGGTTCCAGAGACGACTTTCCTCCTGGTCACGGGAAACAGTTTGGCTAAACAAACCTGAAACCAATCCTCCTTGCAACGTGAACAGTGAATAATCACATACTGTATTATATAATATGAAGTTGAACACAAGATTTACAAATCACATCTCTGTTGTTGGAGAGATCATTCATCACACCAGGGAGCCCAATCAGAAGGATGATATTCAACTGCTTCCCCCATAAAATGTTAACAATTAAAGCAGTAGGAGCACGTATTTTAAAAAATAAGACTCATGAAACCTATTTAAAAACGCGTATGAAGATATTGAAAAACAATAAAGACAATAGTTCAAAATCTGAGCACAGTAAGAGAAAGAGAAAGAGCAAAAGACCAATGACCATTGACAAAATTGAGAAAATACAAAAACATTTAAAACAAGTACATCAATAAAATTCTATGGGTTCTAATGGGATTTGATTGTTTCTAATGAAGTTCAATGGGGTAGCCTGATTGGCAGCCCTGTGAGCAGCACCCCTGTTCTCATAAAAGAAGAGAGATGAAATTCAAAAACCACCAGCCACTCCAGCAGCAATCTTCTCCTGGATGTCCCAGCCATTCCAGCAGCAATGGCAGGCTCCGACGCCCCTTGGGTGACAGCACCTTCAGCAGACTTTCCAATTCAGCTTCCCCATAATCGATTGGCCCTGGCTCGTCCTCAGCTGTGGTGACAAACAAGTTGGATTGCTCGGGTTCGGCTGAGCAAGTTCAGATCGGAGTGCCGCTGCAAGATGCTACAAGTACCTTCAAGATTCAGAAATCGACCTGTTGATCAGTACCACAACAAGAAAAGAAATGACACCGGTGCCCGGTGCTTCCAAAATCTGTTGCAATGCTTACTGACTTGCAGTTTGTTGGAGTTGCTCCCCGAAACGGATGGCCCACTACTGGTCTCAAAGAGACTTTCTTTGTTTGCCGCCCATCGTATCTCTTTTCCCAGGCTCCGCCAAGACTGCAAAGAATTGCGCCTGCTGGGCCAGTGAGGTTCGAGACGCCTCGATGCAGCTGCCCAAGTGGAAGCGCACCACATCCGCCATGGCCGTCCCCGGTGCCGTTCGCGTGGCGTTCGCCCAGCTGGCAGGCGGGCGGTCCAAGCGTGGGGTTGCAAAAGAGGTTGCAGTGCCCAGCGCATGTCGCGAATGGGTTCCTTGAAGCCCCTCCAAGTGTTCGAAGGATCCCACTAGAGGAGTAGCCATCGACATGGATTGATGCTAGAAACAGCACAAACCTATCAAACATATACACCCACCACAATCGTCTTTGTCTGCCGCAAGAACGAACATCGGCTCGCCACGCACCCAAAACGGCAACACCGTCTTTGTCTCCGCTACAGCCCTATAGGTGTCGCCCAGGTCTGGGGGCCCTTTTCTATTTCTTTGAAGACAGCGTTGACATGCTGAGTGTTCGGATCCCACAGAGATCCACCAACCCCTCATTTGACGGTTCTACATCGCTAGCGTTGCCCCCTGCTTCAGAGCCAATCCCACGGTCTCCCGCTGTCAATGCCCATTCCAAGAAGCGGATTCGGCCCTGAGCATCCCGGTCCAGCTCCTGAAAGACCTGGCAAGTCGCCCAGGAGGTCTCTCGAATGGCCATCAAACGTAGGATGCATCGCATAATTCAATAACTATTATATAGTGGATCACAAGCTACCTGAGACCTTTTTAAGGTTGGAGTTCAGTAGAAAGAGATGCCTATAGAAAGCCCCTTTTCGCCCTGTGTTTCTCTCAAACAGTTCCTTTCGCTCATCCAGTTCGCTCTTCGCTTTCGCCCTTCGCTGCCAACCAACTCGGCCGACAGGAGCGGTGCCAGCGCCTGCGGCCAGGCGTCGTCGTTGAGATCCAAGCCGATCTGTCTGAAGATCCTCGGTCCGTGCGGAGAAAAGGGACGGATGTGACCGGACCCCATGGAGAAAAGGACGTGGATCGCATACGGAAAGAACTCGCTTTGGAAAGAGTGTGCGATCCAAGTGTTCTGAGTTCTTTCGCGTGGAAAGAGAACGTCTTCCCGAATTGACCTGCTAACTCCGCACCAGTAAGCTACAAGGAGCTACCGAGAAATATACATAAAGTAATCATGGCCCACTTCAACGCTGTCCTCACCAAGTTGCAGTTGAGGTGTATCACCCGTATCAAACTTGGGGCACGTTGCTGGGGCCAAAAGAATCCAAAAAATTCCCAAACACAATACAATACCAAAACCAATAAGTAGATTAGCTCTCACTCTGCATCTACCAATGACAGTTTCCCATCTCAACTCCTCTCCAGATCCGCAACCGAGGCGCTTCTTCAATTCGTTCGGCGTGATCCGGTCGCTACCTGTAGCCCCACCGCTTCTGGACGGGAACTGGTCAAGTCTTCCAGTGGAACTCTTCTTCTCGGACAAAAAATACCGTTCAAAGAACCAAAAGACTCCGGCCGGACCCCTTAGAATTCAGAATCACCTTGCCGAATTGCCAAGCATGTGTACACTTGAGGCAAACAAAAACGCGCTTGCAAAGATCTAAATCATCTGTGAAGACTTAAACGCGTTAATTACATCTATATGTCTATAATCATCTAATTGTGTGTGATGCTGTTAGAACAACCTGGGCATACCTGTGCCAGCGTGCGACAGTAAACTCGCAGGGCATTGCAATGAAGGAAGTCAAAGGGTGAGGAGTGTCGAGCCAGCCATGTCAAGAAACACGTTGTGGGAAGCCCACGCAGGTCCTGTGTAGTGGAACTAAGTGAAGATGAAACAGAACAAACATGTACAAAGTTCAGATTCAGGCTGTGTTTTGTTGTTCTCTGCATCAATAATTGATCTGTCCCGGCCTGTCCCCGCCCAAACCAAAAAATCCGTGGACGGTTCTTCCCGCGAATTCGGAGACCACTCCAAAGCGGTTCTTCCAACTGAGGTCCTCACGCTCGGTGGTCCGCCTTAAGGTTTCCCCCTGCAGGAAGCGGCGAAGCAGCGGGGAAAACCAGTGGTTTGCCTTCGGTTTGCCTGCTGTTTGGTATCTGGTCTGAGAAAAAAGAGAAAACTGAGACCATCTTGGTTCTCCAGTTCATTTCCGCGTTTCCTTTGACATCTTTGGCGGGACTCCCTTGACTTGGAGACACTGGCAGGTGGATAGAAACTTCTCGCAGCCGTTTCATCACAAGTTCCGTCTTGTCTTCAATAAGGAGGTACTTCAATGAACACCCCATGATGTCTCTCGAACAAGCAAGCACATCATGCACGCCATGCTATACCCTTGAACAAAGGGGATGTCCATCTGTACCATCCCTAGGGCCCTACCTCTGGCATCAATGATCAAAATGTAAAGCAACCCCAATCTTCTCAAGGACTCTGAATCACCCATGAATCCAACGAAGTTCAACCAACACTGTCCACCCAACTTGTCCACCCCCAAAGCCAAAAGTAGGCCAAAACCCCCCCCACCAAAAAAAAAGGAAAACACCCTTTACAAACACCCCAAGCACAAAACCCCAGGCACCTTCAGCTGGGACATCGAGTCAGGGCTTAGACATCTCGCCTCGGTCCGAGTCAAGGTCGTCACTCGTCGTCCGAGAAGCGATCGGCTCATCGACCGCTGACGACGCACAGGCACAGGCACTGAAAAACCGCTGACGCCCCGCGCCCCAAAAAGACAGGGCTCGCAACAGGATGCACGATCCATTGGCAAAAATCAGAAATGAAGGAAGAAAGAAGCAAATGCAGGGAGATCGGATCAGGAGACCCGGTTCCGATCTTGGACTTGAAAAACATGTTTGCTCTCACATGACTCTCTCACTGCATGTTCATTTGACCCATGGTGAGGTATCCTATGGTATGGCTCAAGGAAAACATCCTCCCAAACCGCAGCGAACCGCCGTGTCTCCATGGCCATCGGCCACCAGTTTACGACTCCGCATCGACCCGTCCAGGCAGACCGTCCCGTTCGACCGGTCCCCTTCCCGTCGAAGCCACGATCTCCGAGATGGTCAGCGTGGGATCCTCGGAGCAACGACGGATGGAAGCGTGCTCCAACCATCTCGGGTCATCTGAAATGGGAAAGAGTCTCCTATGTGAGGGAACAAGTGCCAAAGAAAAAGAAACCTGTTGAGCTGCTTCATCGCTCACCACGGAGGACCGACTAAATTGACACCGACACCGTCTCCACCCCCTGCCAACTTGGTAGACCGTCCAATGGTCACTGGCCTCCACAGAGACCGCCTGCATTGCGCTGCGCGCGCAGGAGAGGCCGATGACCCTCAGTCGCGCAGAAGTTGCTGCTGTAGGATCAACCATGGATCAACTATGATCAACCGATCAACCAGTTGTGATTGGATGGAGTGATTGTGATTTTGTTTGTGCGGGATGATTCATTGCATGGACACGATGATCGGAATTGCACCAATGTCCCGTGTTTTTCCGATCTACGATGATCTACGATGATCTACGTATCAACAACTGCAAATAGGAATCGGTGACCTGAAAAAGACAACGGCATCAGAACCCTCTGTTACATCCTGAGATCCATGTAGATCACCTCAGCGAGTCCAGGCCCACAACCACCCAATCTTCCGCTTCTGCGCTCCATACCGCGGGCGAAACGAAAGCGTTTGAGACCCGAGAATTGAAAGGCCCAAGCTTTTTGGGAGCATCCTGTCCTCTCTAACAGCACCACAGCACCAGGTTTTCCCTCCGCACCAAGATGCTCTTGAAGCTCAGCTAGGAGCACCCCATGCTCCTCAGCCGCCTTCACCTCAGTCGTTCGGATGGCCAACAAACGCAAAACAGAGATCTCTTAGGACATCGTTTTGTGCACCAAATCCTGTGGATCTCGATTTGACGCGCTTCGCCCTGCAACGCCCAGCACCCACGCCCAGAACCTGTTCACCGACATTTCCACTTCAAAAGGCTGAACAAGACCGGTAACAAAGCTATAGGCTATAGTCTACAGAACTGTCTACAGACTGTGATTTGGAAGTACAATCAAAAAAAGTAGAAGTGTTTCGAACTCCAAACCTCTCGACTGGTGCTTGGCCGGGCTGCCACCGCCCGCGCGGCGGCCTCAGCTGCAGCCACCTGGCCTGGCGACGCTGCCAGCGGGCCAAAGCTGAGAGTCTGATCTTCCCACCTCAGGCATTTCGGGGTAAGTTCTAGTGATTCTAGTGACTATTCTTCTTCCTGGCGGGCTTCTACAAGCAAACATTGAAAGTCTTCAGTGGAAGTTGTCAGGGGGAGGTGGTTGGAGTTTCAAAAGCATCTCTTCTCCGAAACCACTTGTCAAAGCAGGCCAACGCTGCTCTCTATCTCTGCACATCCAGGCACATCCAAATCTGCCTACACTGACCACCAATAAAGTGCCACCAAGCGCCACCAAAACATTCAAAAAATAAACGAAAAAACAGAACGGCACACCATGCATCACCACAACCGGGCAGACCACCACCAGTCCCTCCACAAGCACCCCCGCCCACCATCGTGTGCCTCCACCGGCTTGCACCTCGGCGAGGCCGGCAGCATCGCCCGCCTGGGCGATGAGGCCATGCACCTGGAGCCGAGTGAGGTCTTGTTCGGAATTTCGACGAGGAGAGGAGACGAGTGAAGGGGGCTTGAGCTCTTGGTGAGATGTTTCTGAAGAAAAACATGCACCCTTCTTGGTTGGAAAGGACATCGATGCGATGTCTATCCATGTCTTTCCCAAAGGTGAGCTCGTGGATCCTCGTGGGTTGCAGAAGGAACTCATGCTCTGACCCTCGTCATCTACAATGAGCTGTCGTTTTGATTGAAGTGTACCACTTGTGAATGATGACTCGGAAACAATTTGGAGCAGGTTTGGAATGGATCAATGGATCCAAAACAAAATCAGCCCTGAATGGCTTTGGCATAGACCACCCCCCCCAAGGGCCTGTGTCCCATTTTTATCGTGGGGTGCGCTCCTTGGAAAGTTGGGGATCACCAGAACACGAATGGATACTGCAGATACCTTCAGCAATCCCAAGTTCTGACGATGTCTCAAACTCAGGACGTGTTCCCCCAAAAAAGACAAAAAAGACTCCATGGCTGTGGTGTTTGGGATTCAGTTTGCCAGCCCCTCCCGCCCCTCTGCCCGTCCCAGGCACGTCGGGCTCGTCCGGCTCGCCACTCATGGCTGCGGGCTTGGACACCCCTCTGAGCCGTGAAGCGGCCACGTGAAAGGTGGACTAACCCCGGGTCCTGCCGTCTCTCCATCCATGGGTGCGACCATCTTGGGCTCAGTGACTGTGTAGGGTTTGTCCCTTGTTTGAGGTCAAGAAGCTTGCTTGACATCGTCTTATCGCCCTTCTCAGTTTTAAAAAATGTCTTGGGTGACATGGCTCACATGCAGAAGTGGGGAGGATCCTCGTTATGGAACCTGGCTATGAGCTTACTGCTGGTTTGATCATTTCGCTTGCCCGGCCAGTCTCTTGTCAGTTGATAGAGGGAGACTATTGAAATGAGGTAAGTGTGCGTATCCCATACAACCAGGTTTGTCAGGACACGCTGGCAAATGGGGGCCACACAGTTTGCCCTTGGGAGGTTCTGGCAAAACACTGCGCTGGCTCCCTTTGTTTACCTTGCACTAAAGGAGCCAGCTACTTGGCCAAAAACATCCTGTTAGAATTGAAACATCCTCACATCCTCACGTGCTCCACAGCTTACTTGGCTCTCACATGAGGTCGTCTTCGTTGGCGTTTCTCACACAACTAAATGTGTCTTCGTCCTTCCGACATACAACCATCTACAACCCAAAAGCTTTTCAACCCATCGTAAACAGGCAAATGCACCACTACCCAGTTTATAGTGAAATGCTCTTCAAGGGGCTGTTCCTCTTAAATTGCTGCATAATCAAGGATGCCTGGGGCAGCCACCTTAAACTTCCTCCCAAAGCAATTATGCCGGAATTTTGTCAAGGTCCATCTCATCATATCTCGTCCAATACATCAAATCCGGAAGGTAGGTCTACTTTGTACAACAGCAGCTCATACCCACAAGCAAGAAGAAAAACACCCCGTTGCCAAGAATCTCAGAGAAGAACATGATAAATAACCTCCACTTCAGTTGGAAGTCACCAAAAAAATGAATGCAAAGCCACCTCCCTAAGCATCTTCAAATCATCCCTAAGCCCAGCCCAAGGCATGGCTAAACCTCAACCGCTCCACTGTCCACTTGGCGCCGGGAAATAGGTCGGTCGCCTGACTATGACGGGGAAGGCAAAACCACGAAAGGGGGGGGTTGGGTCAGGACGTTGTGAACCCTCAACCTGAACCCTTGGTCTATTTAGATACGCTACAAAAGGGTTAACCAAACTTGCGATAGAAATAGACATAGACATACTTAAGTTCTCTCGGCATAGTTGCTGGTTCGCTTCGTCTGAGGGATGGTCAGAGTGGTTCCTCACTTGTGCAAGACATGAAGGAGACACTACGAGGCAACCACTCGGTTAGGAGCATGAATCACGCCGCACATACTCATCAATCCCTTTTACTGAGCCAATACCGGCCAATACTATCGCCTATGTCATATTCATCTAACAACTAATAGCCCTTTACCATCTTGACGCTTGACATGACTTTTCAATTGCAGGTAGTACTTAAGCAGTAAACAAACCCAATTAATTAGCTCCCCTTTGCCGGTTTGAGAAGAGGCTTTCAGGGAATGCGAGAACCGGAGCCTTCACCCAGGAGGCGCAGTTCCTGCACGCGGCGAGGAGCAACGAAGAAACAAAATTGTCTTTGCGATGGCCCCTGAGTACGAATATGGAATTCATAAGCGGGACTCTGCTTGGAGATTTGAGGTCCGTTTGTTTGAATCGCCTTTTTTTTGAGAGGCCCTAATTTCGGAAATTGAAGCCGAAACATCGTCCGACTCTCAAAATTCAAAACGCCCAGTTGAATCCTCCAGGTCAAAGCAGGGTCCGCCCGTCCTCCTCTAGAGTGGCCATGGCATTCGCTCAGTCCGATGATGTCTAATCGTTTCGAGTCTGTCCCTAACCTAGCCTGTAGAGGATGGGAGATGGGTGAATCATGTGATATCATTCTGCATGACTTCTCTTTCAACTGTGGACAAACATCTGTAATATAACTTTCTTTCGCAACTCCAACCTCCGATCTAAGATCCAAAATAGAAAGGACGAGCTCACTTGGCCACTGGATTGAAGCAGTCATGACCAGCGTTCTGATGACTTGTCTTCATCTAAACTGCATTTTTGGAGCAAGGAAACAGCTCTTGAAGCAGCCATAGTGATCCGCACTTGGTAAATGGCCCGCCAAACAAGAACGGTCAGAAAAAAAGAAACACCTGCGCCCCATTGACTTGGAAACAAGCAGCCTCTTCCTTTACACCGCAAACGTGGGGCGTTTCCTCGGATGCAACATGTCCACTTCGGAGCTGGTGCTTTCGAACCAAGTCCCTGAGAGACGCTGTCTTTCGAGCAAGGAAGACACTGTCTGGTTCAGACCTTTGGACAAGAAAAACGTTCTGCCAAAATGACATCCAACGCTTCGATAATGTTACATAAGTGTCAGTGTACGACAGAAATACATGCTTGCGACAGGATGCTGTTTGTTGCCCGGACATGCCGGAACTATCTACATTCATTAGTCTTGATGGCTTTTGGGGAGGCCCTTGAGCCATCAGCCTCCCTTGCTTGTTGTTCTTTCCGCATGTCCTCCAAGGAAATCGAAGCCGTAGATGACATGTAGGAAGCATTCTCTGTCAGAATGATGTGTTCATCAGTCCTGATCAACTTGTTTTGCTGAAGTGAGGCCTGTTCTGTCAACGAAAGCGCTTCCATCTTAGCGACCGAAAATTCTGAAGCGCTTGTGTAGACACTGGTGTCTTCACAGCTGCAACGGCTTAATCTTCAGGCACGCAAGTACCATGCTGACCAATGCCAAACAAACAATCAGCAGTGTGAAGGGAGTGTGCGTACAATTGCCCCGTCCCGCATTGGTGCGTCTGGATTTGGCTTCTGATTTAAGTCGACATGCCAGTTCTTGCACTGCCAGTACCCAATCTCCTTGCAGGTGGGCCGGAATGAGAGTGGCACGATACCTTCAATACTTGTCTTTTTGGTCATCAAATCCATCCATTTTAAATTTTGGCGTGTCTGCGACTGGCTGCGACTGGCTTCTCACGTGATGCCCAGGGCGACAGTCTGTGGATGCGTCGTTGTTTTGGGCGTCGCTTGGGCGACGGCACCGATGCAAACCGAGAGGATTGTTGAGCAAAGGAGAGGACTGCTATGGACTGCTTCACTTCACCTACAACCGCTATGGACTGCTTCGGCTTGGACATGCTTGGACCAAACCCGTTACTCAAAGACGGAATACACGATAAAGCTTAAAGGTCCTCACATATTATCAGATCATTCCTGTAGCAGCCACGACAAACAGTTTTGCCCCCAGCACATCTCAACCGTGTTGGCGCCAAGGAAAGACCTTCTCCACGTTGCCCTGGCAGGGGCGTCGAGAGGATTTTGAACTAGAATTGGCATGCTTTCGTGTTGGATAACAGGATTTCACTCGATTTAAGGCTCCCTTTCCGATGTGCGAATGCTTCTATCTGCACACATAATGGAAGGGCAAACGAGGCAGTACAAAAGACCTCCCCTGTGTCAAGATCATCTGTCTGTACACTGTACACGCATCGCATCCGCATGATGAGCAGTTAAAACCTCTCAGCAAAAGCCAGCTCCATCTGGCATCATGTCAGCTCAGCTAGGTGCTGCCAAAGCTTCTCCGTTCACATATTCCTGGAACTGGGTAGTTTCAGTGAAGCCTAAGCGCTTGTATATCCCCATGACCGAGCACTTAGCAGCGTCAGCCGCTATCACCACAGCTGTACGCTCGAGGCCGTGCGCTGCCACTGGAGTCAACAAGTATCGACACGCGTACCAACAGACGAGCTGTCCATATCCACGACCTCGAAAATCTGGAGAAGTGAACACCCCCGTGACACGCATGGTATTGGCCGTTGCCCCTCCATAACCGGCAAAGCTCACAAATTCGTCGCCCGTGAAGAGCAAAAACATGCCACGCGCTTCGGCTGGCAACCTGGCAAGTTCAGACAATTGGTTCTCCACCACATGGTCCTGTGCGCACCCCATGGCATCCACCTGGAACTGATGAAGCCACTTGCGTATCCACCCAGCATCTCTTTCAGGTTCATACGGCCGTACTGCCAAGCTGGGGTCATCCTCCATTCTTAACCGTGGTTCCAGTAAGGCCTCCGGACTCAGGCGGTAGAACTGCATGCGATGCCCAGGCGTCAACGACCCTGCCCGTTCCGGCGACGCACGCCGGAGCTGCTCCACCAAGAAGGTCACCCGTTCCGGATGCCCCACCAGCTTCACCGGGAAGAGCTTCTTCTCGCCCAGCACGTGTTCCACATAGTGTGCCAAACACCGGAGCGCTCCCTGCACGTCTTCCTCCGATGACTCGGGTGCCGGTAGAGAGAGCACCAGGGGAAATGGATGAACCATGCTGGCCACCAGTACAGCAGATGACTTCGATCCATGAAGAGCCAACAACTGAGGTGTGACCTGGTAAAAGTGCATGTCCTTCTGCAAGTTGCCCAGCACACCGAGCATCACGCTATGCTCTGCTTCTCGACCTGCAAATATGCCTTCGGCGTCTCGCATGAACTCGTCCACCGCCGTGTGGCACTGGACTGTGGCACTGGACTTGTCCGCCATGGTGGGGCTCTACAAAGACTTCTTCAGATTAGCAACTGAAAACGACTTCTTCCATGCTTGAGAAATGCGGAGTGCAACGGTTCTAAGGGATACCGGGTAAGGCCCGGTAAGGCATTTCTGAAACAAGAAGTCCCATGAAGAAAGTCACCCAGCCTCCGGCTTTCTCTGAAAGCAAAAAGCGAACAGCTCAAAAAAAAGTCAGCATCATGGCGTGTTTCGGGAGGCCTCCTCCAAAAGTATGACCCTAAAAAGCCTCTACGTTGCCGTACCGGAAATAGCAATTTGGGAGGATCAGCCTCTGGAATTGGTATTTGAACGCAACACTTTCAAGACATGATCTTCCTGTTTGTATAAAAACCTTCACATAGTTAGATCACATCTTCTGCTACGCTCACCACAACACCACTACCACGACAAATTCGCCTCAATCACAGGCTCAAAGCATCATGGCGCATCGTGGCGCAGCTCGCAACTGCCCTGATGGATCAACGAGGAAGGTCTGGGCTTACTCTGACTAATTCTCCCCTGAACATCCGATCATGGATCGCCGTCACTCACGGATCGCTGTCACTCACGGACTCACTTCCAACTTGAGGGAAGGCCTAGATCCCTGGCCACAGGTCTCTAGAGGTTCTTCTCCCGGCAGCATGTTCATGGCATGGTTCGTGGCTGAAGAGGCTGCCATTTGGAAGCGAGGTGCGGCACCTCCCTAGCCCAAACACCACTCACACGGCGCAAACAAGGCACCTTCGGACGCAGCTTTCTACCGGATCTGCGGTTGCTTGCGCACAAAGCGCCCAATCCGCTGCATGATGGCCTCCCCACATGGGCTCAGTCATGCGCCAGAGCTCGCCAGTCAGTGGAACCCACCCAGCTGGTCCATCCGAGTGGTACAGCAAACCAGGAAATCGATTGGACTTAAAAGGATCATTTGCCAGGTGATTTTGACAAGACTCCACAGCACCGCACTGTTCACTCCGCGCGCCGTGAAGGCGTCCGGCTGAGATCCATCCCACTGGAAGGTCATGAACTGCCGCGCGCGCCGCAGCAAGGCTTGGCGACGGGCGATCTCCTGGGTGGATCGGCTGACGGCCAGGCATGGCGGTGCCGAAGGATCACAGCTGCTGCGACCAGGCGGTGAGCGACAATGAAGTGCGACATCCGGGAAATGACCGGTGCGGTAGGTTCTTGGCAGATCGTTATAGTGAATATGTTAATTAGTTGGCAGGTCTGAGTCTGAGTCCTAAACCATACTTCTAGCCGTGATGTTACAATGAAAAGCGTGTGTTCTTTGAGCGCTTCACACCACCAAAAGCATTCACAGGGGGGTGGAACACCCCCACCAGCTCAGTTTGATCGTCTTCTTGTCATCCGAAAGAACCAGCCCAAAGAATCACATCAAAGCTCGCTTTGACCCGTGATAATTCACATATCTTCCACACATCTTCGCCATCTCGTCGCCCAAAAAACAAGCGAACATGATGGCGACGATCTGATGATTCTGATTCCCTGACGCTTCCAACTCCGTGTCCACCACTTTCCGCCCCAACCAACACCGCTCCTCGAGCGTCATCCGCTGCAGCCGTTGCACCAGGTGCTCCGCCGCGGCTGCGTAGTCTTCGCAGGGCACCACGACCACCTTGGGGCAAGGCACGCCGCCGACGTCCAGCGGAGTCTGCAGACAACGGGTTCGGTTCGGGTATTTCGGGTGGGGTTTGGACCTGAGTTGAGATATTGGGTCGGTTGGCTTCAAGAAATGATTCTGCATCTCCATGGATCTCCACTTCGGATCCTTCGCTTCGGAGCAGTTTTGTGGCAGGCAGGGGTTCACCTAGGGTGACCAGCAGCAATCGCCTCAACCCAGCAGTTACACAGTTACACTAGCCGGTCTTTGCAATGAAGATCCATTGACATTTGACAGAATTAAGATGAACAAGCCAAGATATGAAGATCCATGGATCAACCCACGCCTAAGATCCAGCTTCACCTTGGTTGCATGCCCTTCTGGCCAGTCTGGTAAGGATGGCTCGGGCCCGAACCATGTCTCCATAAGGGATGTCCTCATCAGCACAAAAGGTTACTGTATATGTTCTAATCTAAGCAATCGGTAATCATCCAGACTGAAACATGCTCACATCAAATACTGTTCACACCATCAACCATCGTGGCACAAGAACTCTTCGTCTTCATTGAACATGTTGAACTTGTCTCCACGGAGATCATAGAGCCAATATGAGCCAACCAGGATAAACAGGAGTCGGATGATCGCGACTGCTTTCTGTGTCCACAGGACAACCCTTACTTTAGTCGCGTGGCTGGTCCTCAGGGAACGGCACGGAGTACTGGTAGGGAGAGCCATACTCGCGCCACCAACTCCTTCAAACTTCAATTCCACAGTCCGAACACCAAGCGAGCACCACAGTTTTTTGTTAGGCTGTTTATGGCGAGTCCAAAAACTTTTATGAACCTTTACATCGAAGGAAAGCTGCAACGGGTCGACCCAATGTCTTCTTCTGCATCTTAAAAGCTCAGCTTTCTTATCCAATGGTGATCCCGTGGCTTGATGGTGACCCATTGGATGGTCCTCTGTCCCGGGAAGTAGGAAACGAAGTCGAAGAGCACCGGAATGCATCCCGCCAAGATGGCCTCAGCTGCGGCAGGAAAAGTGCAGGCTCAGCACAAGCAAAACCACCCCTGCAGTGTGGACATGTCATGCCCCATCGGCGGATGTGGCAGGCGCCCCTGGTGAAGCCCAACTCAGGCCCCTGTCGTGCCAAGTGGCATGGTAGAACTTGTGCCTCCGCCAGCGAAGGGATGAGGCACAAATGTCTTCCAGTCACGGAATCGATAGTCTTAACACTTAGGGTCCTTCAGACAGAACACACAGTCACTTCATGGCCGTAAACCCGCTTCGATTGGCTGTGGCTGTGGAGGTAGAAAAATACATAACACAAGAAAAAAACACTTGCAACTGGAGTCAACCCCCCGAAGGCACCTCTAAATTGACAATCATGGACCTTAACAATCCTCATGGTATCAACACCTGAGTATCCTGAGAGCACCTCTCACCACACCTCACCACACCGCACATGGACGTTCTCCCCACTCCGCAGTTCGGAGCTCCGGTTCGACCGCACCTGTGAGGAGTATCCCCCGGCCCCATGGGGCAGAAGATGCTGCGGCGCATCGCATCATTGAACGAGGCCTGGTCTGCCTCGCCGGTCGCGCGCGTGCGCCGGGTTGATCACACGGGTGTTGAAAAAACGGCTTCAGCACGGCTGTTTGCTGGTGCCGCCTGAAACAGGTCTTCAAAAAGGAGAAGTCGCCAGCCATCCCCAACTTCCGCAACCTGTAATCTTCCAAATCCTAGGATAGAACCCCGAAGCCGCGAAGCCCCGCTCGAAACAAAATTCGTCCCCATACAACCTGCAAAAGAATTTATCAATGAATTTAAAGTTTCACCTGTTGAAAGGTCAATCACACACATCCGTCATGGCCACATCATCTGTGAGAAATCCATAGAAACCGTCATCCTCCAAGTGGTGGATCCCCCGACTGCCGGTGGTCCCGCCACATCGCATCACCTCAACAGGTTCGACCGCACCTGCGAAAGCCCATGGGTCTGCCGTGAGGGCTCCTGAGGTCTGCCGTGGCTCAAGCCAAACAGACCGCGTAGACGATTTGTGCAATTGAGCTCTCAAGAAACAGGCTTCGTCCTTCTCAAAGAGAATGTGAAAATCACAGAACCCTTGATCCAATCTGACAACGTAGTTGGATGCCCATTAGAGTGTACCAAGTTCAAAGAGGACATGGGGCGGCTCCTTCATACGTCAATCCAGCAACTCTCACCATTCCAACGCATGAATACATCTCAAAACAGCGTGGCCTCGCTTCATGCTTGTGGGGTTCCATTGATTCCAAGCCGAACTGACTCACGAACTATTGAAGTGGACGGTGGCCCCTGCGAAGGCTGCTCTTTTCCACTACACACACGGCACACGAAAAGCGCCGCAGCGGCTCCGTCGCATCACTGGGCTTGGACCGGCTGCGCGGCTGCAGCAAACACCGGCGCTGGACGCGTGTGCTCCCTGCCGCGGGAGCAGCGCGGTCGCAGAAGCGCTCCAGGCTGTCCTTACAGAGTGATTCTGATTGTTCCAAAGGATTCTGAGAGAGGTACACTGTAGGCATTGGTTCGTCTGTCAAAAGCAGGACTATTGCTGCTTTGATGATGGCAGTTAGTACTTCGCTGGCCATGACCAACAGCATTGCATTACAACCATTGACAACCCCTGTCAAAAGGGATGGCAGCCTCAACCATAGTATTGAATCCTTTCAAAACTGCACAAACTACAGGTAACTCCTCCATTTCCATCCAGTCACACCTCTGGTTTTCTTAGAATTGCCGAGAATCATAGAGGAACTTCCGCACCGGGTGGCAACAGCCGATGCTCTCCTCAGACCCGCCGATGTCTGCGGAAGCTCCACCCGCCGAAATCCGAAAACGTCATGAGGAAAAGTGTTTAGTCCACAAAGTCACAAAGTCTGCATGTGGTGTTTGGATGTGTTTGGATGTAAAACTGAAGACATCTGAAGACGTAACATCCCCAAGTGGACCATTCTGGCTTTGGGGGGCATACTGCTGGGTGGCTTTCATTGATCAGCTCACCTTGAGCTATGTACGAGTATGCTCAAGGCTCAAGGGTATGTTGAAGTGTTCC
The DNA here is from genome assembly GCA_963970005.1 of Durusdinium trenchii. Classification (NCBI taxonomy): domain Eukaryota; class Dinophyceae; order Suessiales; family Symbiodiniaceae; genus Durusdinium; species Durusdinium trenchii. The sequence goes on along the minus strand of CAXAMN010021529.1, from coordinate 395,571 downwards.
AAATGGCAGAGTATCCTACCCAAACACTCCATGTTTGCTGACTTGAGTGGTTCCGACTTCTGGTGTTTTGTGTAGTATTTATGTTATTTGATATGTCAGGTGAGCCGTACATCGAAGTGAACCGGCCGTACATCCACACAGCCGCAAACAGTTTGCTTGCCGCAGCGCCCAAGGCACATACAGACACAATACTGCTTGCAAGACCATATCACGACCTCATCCTCATCTGGGCTTCCAGGCTGAGTAAATCAGGAAGATATCCTTCTCCATCAACACCTCTCAAACAGACTGCAGTCCTTAGGACTGGGTGTCCAATCCAGAATCTCATGTCTGAATCTTCCTTCCTTTTCCGGAGATTAATTTCTACTGCAACGAGAATATTGCACAATTCGATCCTTGCCTCATTGTTCCTCCATGTGCCCATGGTTGTTCCATCTACTTCGTTCCATCTACTTCAGGGCTCTTCTTGACCAATCGGTCACTTGGCCTCAGCGGAAGGCTGCAGATTTGGATCCGTCAGGAGGGAGGGCCTCGGACCAGCCGACTCTCCGGCAATGGAATAGTATCCCACCCATCGGAATGACCCTCAAAGCCTGTGCAACTTGCAAGTGGGGATCCAATACACAGCACAAGCATCCTGAACCACGATGGAATGCCTTGGATCGGGGATTCCGGATCAGTAACTCGCACGGCACCAAGGACGCCGCATGGTGATGTGCGTAGGGCTGGCCATCTCGGTGCCGAAGGAGATGAAGATCGTGTCCTCGTCACTGGGGGTCCCTTGACTCGCTCTCGCGACCGTCTTCCAAGCTTCCAAACGGTATTGGGCCAAAGACAGTATAGGGTGACCTCATCCTCATCCTGTCTCTTTCGACGTCCCCCCCCGGTTCGACCCTTCACGAACGCCTTGGAACGGTGCTCGTCGACACGGGACGACGCGTGCTTCGGCGCCGCATCGCTTCTCCGTGGACATGGCGTAGATCGAGAGCAGGCCCCCCACGTCGTGTTCCCTTGCGAAACGGACGCAGCCACAGCCCGTTCTCGTGCTGTAGCAAAGGAATCGTGAGAGGTCCCGCGAGGTCCGGGGGAACAAGGCATGGGGTGCACTCGAATGATGAAGTCTTTTTCGTTCATCTAACCTATCTGAGCATATCTTGAGGACCACTGGGACAAACTGATAAAGCCAAAGCCTTCGGAACAGCTCTGAACGTTCGACTCGTTCGACTCAAGGCGCCCCGTGTGCCTCATGTTCATCCTGGGCAGTGTGGAGTGTCTTCGGGAAATGTCGGGCAGTGGAGTGAGTTCTGGAGCCCGGTCAACGCTGATGGAAACATCCTTCTTGGCAGCAGTCTGCTTTTTGTTGCTCTCTCCAAGAACCAAGAGGTGTTCCTCAAATCTGGATACAACTCCATAATTAATGGAAGATGAAACATCAAGCTCATTCCAAAAAGAAACATGGGTCAAATATGGTCAAATATTCTTTCCAGCAAAACAAACGGTTCCTGCAATCACATTGCTCTGCTCAAAGCTGCCTTCGGTCTGGTTTGCTAAACGTTTTTCTGCTGAGGATCATGTGATCCGCATAGGGAAAGACGTGAATGCCATACTTCTGAGGCCACTCCATGTGCTTCAGGTACCTGGATGCGAGCGGAATTGAACCGAAGCTAATTAGATCATGTTGTTTCTCACCTTTTAAGCAGTCACCGGCTAGACATGCCCCCTTTTTGTTCCCTTTTTGGTGGCGGTTGTCCACATGTGTTCACTTACTTGTAGGATGTACATCCCCAATATTCCCCCGAACCCCCACAGCTGCTGTTCCCAAACGCTATACCATCGCCTCGCCCCCGATTCATCGCCCGTGGGCGCACTTCAGAAGCTCCCGGGGGCAGCCGCGCGCCGCCTGAGCAAGGCCACACTGAGAGTGCACTGTCACTAGTGTCCGTTGTGGTTGAAAAGGTGTGTAGGCCCTGGAAAGTCAAAGACTTCTTTTTTGATCGGTCTTAAAAGGTGATCCGAAAAGGAACTTCCTTCACTTGGGTGGTGCCGAAAATAGTCTTTGGACGTCTAGGGTAAGTATACTACACTGTGTACTTTTGTGGTGTCCACATTGTGTTGAACCACCGAAAACCTGTGTCACATCCACGCTGGCCTGCTTGAAGATCCACCAGTTGCTCAGGAATTGCGACCTCAGTGCGGCCACAGCCCAACCGACCAGCCAGAAAACATCGTCTTTTCGTTCACTTCTGAAGCCTTTCTTCAAGGTTGATCAAATCTTCAAAATGAGAGGCATCGGGAATGCCAAAAGAGAGAAAAAGGCATGAAAAGGCCACGAAGTCCGAAGAGCACGCGGCCATCACCAAAAGCGCCACGGGCCGCCTTTACGGTGAGAGGTATCCGCCGTCGAGCTGGCTGGTCACTCCAGGGCTCCAGGCAAAAGTGGCACGAGGATGAGGTCCTAAGGCTTCCCAGTCTAACGGTAAGGCACTTGTTCCTAGTAGTAAGGCACTTGTTTCTAATAGCAAACATTGTTACTACTAGTAAGGCACTTGTTACTACTAGCGTGGCACTTGTTCCTAGTAGCAAATTTGTGCAGAGTTTCCCCAGTCTAACGGTTTGGAAGAATCCCATCTGAGGCGGAGCAGGCAAGATTTCTCGCAACCATCGCCCCGCAAAAATATCCGTCAAGGGGGCAACGTCCACCAGTTTTTTTTTCACCCCCATTCACATCCATTCACGCCATTTCTACATACTTCTACAGTAGACGACCACCACATCTGGGCTCGTAGCATGGGTGGTCCCTCGAAGTTGGATCCGTTCACCTTCGAAAAAAAAAGACTTGTTCGATCCGCTGGAAGAGAAGGAGATGCATCCCTCTGCACCTCAGTGCAAGACATCACCGCAGGCCTTACTATAGGCGTATGCCAAAAAAGCAGCATGGACATCGCCCACAGAATCCACAGATCCAGTCCTCACACCCATCCACGCCCACCTCATCATCACTCCAGGCCAACCCACACCACACTCCATCGGAGTGGCAAGGCACCGCCTCTGAGGCATTGGTCACCAGGACCTCCGGCGGTGCCGTGAGGAACTTCTGCAGCAAAGCCACTTCGCCTCGACCAGCTTCGGAGTTCGACCGCTGAGCAAGCTTTTGGGGCGAAGTTCGAGGCAGCCAACATCGGGCAAAGGATACACGCGTTCAAAAACTAGACTCCAGACTCTCTGGACCTTGGTCTTCAACTCTTTCATGGTATAATCACTAAACAAATCATAAATGAATCTAAGATACAATCTCTCTTTTCATGGTAAAATTTACCGAAGAATATTTACGTCTACATGAACAACCAGTGACGTCTCTGAACTCGTTCATTGCACCTATGTACTGTCGCCAGGTGGACCAACTGCCATCCCAGCGATCTTCACTGCCTCAGCTTGGTCTGAACGTGCCGTGTCCACCATCGAGTGGAGGATCCCACACCGCTGAAGCGCTGCTGGTGTTTTCTGTGTGGCTTGGCTGAAGCACCATGATGCACCCACTTTCTGAAATCCTTGTTTTTCAGAAACCTAGGGACCTAGGGCAAAAAGAAACATCCAAAGACTCCCAAGCACAGGTTGCTGGAAACGTTCTTGACACCATCAGGTCAGTCAGCGCACACGTGGCTCCATGCGGGTTGGATGCCACCGCAACCGTTGTTACGTCCGCCATCCTCTTCCATCCTCTGCCCGTCTATGAGATCCAATATGGTCGCATATGGAACCATTTGGATCCCAGCAGGAGTTAAAGAGCTGACCCCAAATCAACAGGGCCAAATTTGGAGGCGCCTGATCGTCTTCTCAAGCCGAAAAACCAGCGCATCTGCCACTTTTCGGGGCCGAGGAGCAAAGAAAAATGCCAGCATCGCAGGTGTAGTTGTAGGCCAAGCGCACTAGACTGGCCACGACCAAGCCTGGTCGTAAACGTGACGCCGGTCCCAGTGGTGGAGCCTATGAGTTGGTGGAGACTGGCGTGGTGAATTTTGTGCTTCTTGGGAGGAGCAAATGGTCAGAAACCGGAAAATTCCAGCAACACGCACTTTGAAAGCCCATCGCAAAAAGGAAGGGTCAACACATATATCAACATAACAATGTCAACTTGAGCCCTTAACTTAGCGTCCAAAAAACCAGTCAAAAGGTAAAAGCCACCCCAAACCGCTTTGGGTTCCCCGAACCTTCCCGTCCAACTTGCGACCCAAGGAGCGGTCGGCATTCACCAAGCTGGGCAACCTCGTGTTCCGACGGCGGCCCTTTTTTGGGGGAACACGTTGTTTTACATGATTCATGCTGCCATGCTTTGGTACGCGCCAGAAGCCTAGCGGCCTTAGCGGCCTTAGCGGTTTGGGTTGAAAAGAGATGTTTTTCCGGAGAAGTCGACCAACCGTTTGGTTTCCGGGCACTGCCAGCCGAGCCTTGAGTGACACATCGTCTAAGCGAGGGACGGCTGGATGTAGATCTTCAAGCCCTCCGCAAAGCCGGTGAAGTCCTGGCGATTAGCGAGGGCATGAGGGATGGGGAGAGGCAACCAGACGTGGCGAGGTACAGAGGTCATTTGCCTTGAAAGAGATGCAAATTGAAAGCAGAAGATGTTGAATGAGAAGAAATAGACTGCTAAATCCATTGGTCCTTCACTATACTAATGCTACATGTTCATACATCTTCACGATATGTTGTGTTCAAACCGGAAATTGCCACTGAGTACTATGCCACTGTCATTTCTGTCGGCTCCATCGCGGCTCCCGCCTCGGGTCGCGAGACCACGCTGGGACTGCAGAGAACTCGCCCAAAGATCTGGTGCCAAAGGGCGCCTCGCGGAATGCGAGTCACAGTCGAACAAGGACGTGAAAAACGCAGCGATAGGAGTGGAGTGAAAATGCATTCTTCCTTGGTCTTCGAGTGCTTGCTTCCTTAGATAGTTCATGTGCGAAAAGACTTGACGTAGAAAGGTGGTGAGTGATAATCAGGCATGTCCATTTGTTGAAAGCAGTTCCCTGTGATATGATTGATACCACTGATACCTCACTGGGGTGGACTTCAAGAAAGAGTTCTACTGGTCGGTCAGTGGGAGGACAAATGACGAAGCTTGAAGCGAATTGTGGAATCTGTTAAACGCATCTGTTCAGACATGGCAACAGCCGGCCTCTTTGTCATCTAGTGTTTGCCGGGGGCATGCGAAAAGCTCAATCCCTGACATGCCATTGTTCAACCACAAGTCTTTAGCGCTTCTTCTGCGTGCAGGTATGACGTCTGTGATCTTGGATAGGCAAACTCACTCTACAGCTGCGTTGCCCGGCCCACGTACCCCCCCGCAACTGTGTCTGGCATGTGTTTTTCTTCTCAGGAAGATTTCCCTCAAGTCTCTGCTTTAAAGAGAAAATAGACAAAAACGGATCCTGTGTGACTTCAAACTGAATCTTACACAACTGAGGTGCCCAGCGGGTATCCGTGGGCCCCACTGCAGCGCGGTGGCAGTGTTGCGTGAAGCCCTCCACATCCTCCTGGATTGGGGCGCGCACGCGCCCAATAATTACACCACGGCTTCATCGAAGACAGGTGTGGATTCAAGTGGATTCGACAACGAGAGTGGAACGGGGTGTGGTTGAATTCCGAAACCTTCCGAAACCCGGAAGTAGAAGTTGTTTGTGGGTGTTGTTTGGCAGTGGGTCAAGACCAGAATCCCTGGATTGACCAAACTACTTGGTGAAGGTCGCTGGCTACATGGTGGTGTCGAGGCTTCAGGTTTTGATCAATCCCCATTCAGGAATCTTCGTGTATTCCATGCCTTTTGAAGAGTAGCCGATCCTTGCCCAACCCAACCACGGCATCGGCCTCAGGATAGGGCTCCCCATCAGGATCAAAAGGGGTCCACCTGCGCAAAGGCCATACAAAAATGATTCAAAAGAGCAGTGATCGTGATAGATGCATGTGTTATGTAATATTATTATCATATACATTACATGTGACAATTGTACAGTAGAACTCTATGATTTGTGTGCGAAGGATCCAGAAAAAATCAGAGAAGCCGAGAGAAGGATGCTGAATCACGGGAGAGAATGGTTTCACAATGAAATCGCTGCGGAAACAGTTTCTGAAAATACTCCAATCATTATATATGTGTCTGAACCCTATAAGCCACTAACCAGCCATTCAGAAACCAATCAGGACATCCATGATCCGCAGTGGCGCTCTCTGCGCTGGCCGGCTCGCGGCACCTTGCGAGCTGTCGGTGCACTCGAGGTTGCTCAAAGAGCCCGGGCTGGAGCTCCTGCAGCTGTTGCACGCGTATGGTTGACCCCACAGAGAAACATGGCAAAAATATGGGAGAAAAGTGGGTAGAAAGAGATGTCCTTGCAGCTTCTCAAGCAGTCTTTACCACTCTTCCAAAATAGTAATTTGAACAAACGCACACTTATCCTCTCCCACTTGCCTCTCAGTCTCCACCACAGTCCAGCACCCCACCAAGTCCCACACCTGCAGAAGGACCTCCACCACCACCAGCCGCTGGAAAGCCTCGGCCTCGGCCACACCTTCCGCCCCGCTGGTCGCCGCATCGCTGGATGCGTCCCGCTCCAGCAGCCGCACCGCCAGCAGCGCCGACTCCTCCGCGCGTGCCGGTGGTGGCGCCGGCGTCGGTCGAGTGGCGCCCGTTGAGTGGCCCTGGGTGGAGACCTGCCAGAAGAATCGCTGGTGTTCTTGTTCATTATGCCTCCAACCTTGTGGCGTCCTTGTTACTAGTAGCTTCTTGTTACTAGTAGCAATGGCCTCCAACCTACTAGCGATGGCCTCCAACCTAGTAGCTTCTTGTTACTAGTCTATATACTAGTCTACAGAAAAGTGGGGGGGGGAATCCTATTGAAGTGATGAATCGAATGGTGGAGCTGCGTTACTGACAGCCTGCTGAGTAAACCACCATGACCACGAGGAGAAAACCTTGTATTGATGTTTGTTGGTGTTCATTTCTTTCCACTTGCTGAACACGATTCTCATGTATGCATGCCTTTCCTGTAGACAAAGCTTTAGATCTCCGCTCCAAAAGTTCCACCAATACACACAGTCACCTCATGAGGAAATCGCCCAAGCGATCAGAAAACACCCGCAGCACCGGGCAAACCCATCTCAGATCGTGCCACTCTGAGCCCGGAGATCGCGCCTCCATTTGGCCTCAGAGGTACGGAAGTAGATCTGCTGGGATTGATGGCCATCGTTGAAATGGGATTAGATTGTTCGGAGAAAATATCCATGGGAAGTCATGAAAATAAGGGGGATCCCTGGCAAGCATCTACTCAAGTGGAAGACATGAAGAAGATTATAGCGAATATGAAAGGTGTTCACCGTCCAAGGATAGGAAGAGAAGACCTGTACGGTATCAATAGCCAAATCGATCCAAGAATCAACACGATCTGGACACCAACAGCCTTGAAGCTTCCGGTTCTTCTGCATAAGATTCTTTCTTCAAAGGTGGTGCCTACTCAAGTTCTTGCGGTCGCTTGAATCGCCCACAAACTGCGCTGTCAGAAGTCTGATGGTTTCTATGACCTATACCTCATTCGCTCCAAACCAAGCCACCCAAGACTTCCCACCCGCCCTCGCCGCCCTTCGCCCCCCCCCTTGGACTGCAGCTGGGCGGCAGGCAGGGGACATCAGCAAGAGGAACGTGGCGGAGCCGGACCTCTTCCGTCCATCCACACAGCGGTTCCCACCGTCGAAGAATCCGTGGAAAGGACCCTCGACATCTCCCGCAACCACATGAGACCTGGACCTAACCTCCAACTCCAGTGTCATGTCAAAGGAAAAAACGCCAAAAACCAAGGGGGTGGACGGGGGGGGGGGTGTGGATCGAAACGGGTTGTGGATCGAAACTAATACAAAGCAAACGGCAAACACGAACAAGAGCAGTCAGGAAAAAAACATTGCAACTGAAAGACTGTGCATATAAACATTCAATGGCATTCACACAGTTCACTCATTCTAGAGACGCAGAACTCGCGGGGTTATAGCCAGAAATATCACCATGCCGAGTAGTCATTTTGTGGCTGTCGGAGGTGAAAAAACACATGTGGGACCTCAGGGTTGACTCAGCCAAAGGTTTTCTCCTGTTTAAGCCCACCGGGTTTAGGTGTGGGGGTCAAACCCCTATAGTATATGACCACTGGTGATACCAAAAAGATTTGAATCCGTCTACATTGGAAACGTTCACTTACCAGACCTATCATCACTTGGTTGGCTACAGCTAGCTTGCAAAAAGTTAAGTCTTTTATCATTGTTTACCATGCAATTTCAGCAAACAGTTGTCAAGTTAGCTCAGCAAGCAAGGCAAAATCATGGGCCCAGGTTGTGCGAAGATGCGTCCACATGGCAAGCAGCTTTACTGACGTGGGACAAACCAACTGCGCAAACTCACGGCCATTGCAATGAAAGTTTCCAGCGCCGAAAAGTCTTATACTTATGCTTTCCTGGGCACTGGCCCCACATACGCTCATCATCGATTTCGGGCTTTGCCAAGGAGTAGTGTCTTCACTGGGAGTATCAATGCGATCTCACTTGTCATGCAAAAGGTAAAAATATTCTCATGCATCATGTCCATGTTTGGCCCCCGCCCTTCCTCTCCATGTCTCCGGTCACTTGATAGTCACTGGCTGCAATTAGCTGAGAACAAGTTCTGGTCCACCGCGCTCACGCTTGATAGATATGGGGGCGTGGAAGCTCTTCAGGTACCAGAAGCGTAAAATATGCGAACAACTCATTGACAGTGACCAGGACAACCAGTCAACAGATATCCGATATTCCGGACATCACGCAGAAGGCTTGACTGGCGCAGAACATGTTTCACAACAGTATCACCTAAACCCTGCTGGTGGTGATGAAGACTACCGACATTCCGATTGCTCTGAGATGATTGGTCCACGTTTCTGTTCATCATTTGTCAACTTTGATGATGGGTTTCACCACGCATTGCTCTCTGAATATGTCGACTTGAGGTATAGTCCGACCTACGCGGTCATCGACAGGGGCTGTACCAGAGCGATGGGTTCCAGGACCGCCATTATGCGTCTCATGAAGGCATGTAGGAGAGACTACAATTCAACCAAGATTGATTTCTGCTTCGAGCCTTCATCAAGTCAATTCTCATTTGCTAATGGTGAGCAATCCAATGTTCGTGAGAAGCTTGTGATCTACTTCCAGAATGACCAAGCACCCACTGGGTGGATTTCTACTGCAATTGACATCCTTGACCAGGGAGACGTTCTGTTCAGTGTGGAACAACTACGCAATCTCCGCATGTCAATCGAACATACTCCAGTCGGCGACTATCTAACTTGTCCTTTGTTCGGCTTGAAACGTTTTTTCGTTGCCGGTGAGCAGTTCTAACCATAATGTCTGAGACATCATGATGTTTGCCAGCTCAGTTCGAAAGCCGAATCATAGCTTTACAGCAATCAATCCTTCGCTTGCATCCTGTCCAGCCTGCAATGGCAAGCATCGAACACATACGTACAAAGATTGATGCAAGAAGGCAGACACATCTGAAGTCAAGAAAGACAAGTCAGCAGCCGATATTCCGGCAGTGAAAAAGCCGGAAAAGAAGATTGCAAGCGGAGATACTAAGATCGATCCGCCTTCGAAGCCTATTTCGATGCCTCCACCGGCCAAGAAGGTGACACCTCCGTCATTCCGGAAGACAGAAAAGTCAGGTCACCTGACTTTGGAACGCCATTCGAGCATGCAAAGATTCCGAGTTCAAGTGCAGGAGCACGTAAGCCAGATGCACATCCTGCAGAACCAGATGAGCCGGTGAAGCCAGATCCTCAGGAAGAAACCAAGGAAGACGTGAAACCTGAACCGACCACAGTTAACAGAGAGAAGAAGGCACCAAAGGTTTCAATAACATTGCCGTTAGCATTGCAGAGAATTCATGAAAAGCTGCCTCATCCTACAGAACTTTTGAAACTGCATTTGAAGCATTATCACATGTCAACTGAGCGGTTCAAGAAACGCACATCAACCTTGAAAATTCCGGCAAAGATTTATGAAGAATATGACCAGGTAGTCAAACAGTGTGATACATGTCAGAAGTCCCAGATAGCACCATCACGATCAAGAATTTCCGGTATGAGAAGCGAAACGTTCGGCGAAGCAAGCCCTGGAAGGCAGAGCGTAGCTGATATCAGGAAGAGATTGGAACATTTGGAGCCTATGGATCCATGACCTCCTTAAATCCGTAGCTGTTTTAGAGCTCCGCGGCCAGAATTTTCTCTGTGAAGCGTCCTGCCAGTTTGGGCCATGCCAGTTTGGTCCTAAGCGCAGACATTTTGTTTTTCCCCGGATAGCTTCAGCCAGTAGGGCCGCTTTGTATCCCTTCATGTCTCCCACTGAGGCTCAAGACCAAAGAGCTCTTGGAGATCGGGCGAGGGGGTTCTTGGAATGGCTGCAGCAGAGGCAGGCGCACCAAGTTTGCCTTTGAAAAACGCAGCAGAAAAAATCAAAACACACTTCGTAACACGGGGCGTCACTGCCTCGACGCTCTCTCTCACAAACCCTTTTCTGTTTATTCGACCGTGACAGCGATTGCCCTCGCAGTGAAGCACTGGAATCTTTTGATTGGAAAGGTTTTGGTCAGCCCAAACTCGCCTTTAAACAAAGACTAGGGAAGGGACTTGTCCTTGGCGCTGGCCTCTGACTTGCTGTACTGCTGGCGCATCTGGTGGAAGAGTGGTTTGTTTGTCTAGCTTGGCCACAAGCTTCCCACCACCTAACCGGTCAAGCACTTGGTTGTCCATTTTGCGCTGCTCCTCCGTCCTCCCCCTTTTCATCTTCTCTCTTTTCTGCCAGGCTTCCACCACACGCTCTGGCAAGGACCCAACAGCTGCTTGAACTTTGCGCTTTGGACGGCAACGATGCTTGCGCGCCAGGCAATTTTAAATACTGGGCGCGGATGACCTAGGCTTTGATGGCTTTAGCACCTGAAGTGACATAGGCGTCGTGGCATTTTACTTAACTGGTCTAATGGGATAGAACTTGTGGAAGGTTGCGAAGGGCTCGGCTCAGCTAGGCTCTTTTTCTATGGTTCTTTTATTCAAAGGCTTGTGACCTAGGTCTTGCAAATACCCCTCAGAGGTCATTAAGTGAGCCAAGATTCACGCACTTCTGAGGACGAATCACCTTGATCCACCCAGCCAATGTAATACATAGGCTGCATCTGGGCAAACCGCGGAGTACATCGCAGTCGGCGCAAAGTCAGGTAGCGAACGAAGCTCATGTCATGGTTTCGCGTGGTCCAAAGAATGCTTCCATACAACTCAACATCTTTGCGGCAGCTTCTCAACGCGACCACTGCCTCAAGAATCCAAAGAACCAAGGCCACAGTCATGACTTTATGGCGCTTGACCAATGTGGTAGCATTGGCCAAGGGCTCTGAGACACACGTCCGGAAGAGGCTCTGACGCTAAGATACAAGGCAGCTCAGTTGGAAGCGAGTGGGTGTGAGAAGTGTGGCAACTCGGATGGGAGGGAGCACTCGAGGGATCTTGGGGCGCACGTCAACTCATCCGGAAGCAGTAAATTCATCGCACATGTGGCTACTGTCAACTGCTGCATGGTGGGAGACATATGGCATGAGTAATCTACATGTCTCTCCGCGCTTTTGGTTGGAGGTGATGTTCTCTACTCTGTAGATCTCTGTAGCGTTCATCTGTCGTTGTCGTCTTGAGCACTTGGCAAGCGTGGCTGACCGGTGACTGTCAAAGTTAGAAACTGGAGCGCTGCAGAATTCTGGAGCACCGTTCAGCTTACAAAAGCCAAATTGGCTTGGAGGTGCGTTTGAGGTGCTTGATAGGTGGAGATTCGGTGCGCTTGAGGTTCGTTTCAGGTGTTTGGAGGTTGCTGAACGTGCTGTTCACACGTCTTCCGCTACTAACTCCATCACCTGTGGGCGTATGCCAGGCGTGTATATACACGAAGCCCCCTGCACCCGTATACGCAGTCAATGATTTACACGCTTTGGTATCCGTCCGAACCCTCCTATGCTTCAGCCGAGCTGAGGTTGCCCAAACCGCGAAGCCATTCTGCAAAGTAGTGGTTTACGTGCATAGCATCTTAGCGCTTTCAAAGCGTGTGGCACTGGCCGGCTCAAACTACCTCGAACATCTGCCGTTATTTTTCTTCGAACACATCTGTGGTTCATACATTAGGGTACAGTACGCCAAACTATTTACAAATAACCTGTGGCACTATGCGGCAAAAAGTTAAAGTCCCTAACAGCCATGCTATAGCCAGCCAAGGATCACCTCCCCTAGTCTTCAAAACCTTAAGGACCAAACGAATTAGTTTGGTCCCACACTGATAGACATGGAGCCACACTCGCGTCCGACATGTCCTTCCGGCCGAAGGCACCCGGAAAGATCGTCTTCCTCCGAAGCCAGCGCCGCCGCCACGTCGATGTACTCCATCTTGGCCTTCAAAACGTTGAGCTCCGATGCACGAGCCAAGCCAACGATGACAACACCTCTTGCCCCTTGTTGTTCATATTGTTTTTGTAGAGCCAAATGGCATGTTCTACTCACAGTCTCACAGTTATGTGCAGGGGAAAAAAGGATGGTTCACAGTCTCCCCAGTCTGATCGCTTCAGATGGAGGCTTGAGACTCAGGTCGTCAGAGACATCACAGCACAACCAGTTCCGGGGCCCCCGACCACTGCCGCCCAGCAATGGGACGGATTTCGCCAGCACAGGCGGAGTCTGATGTCACGGATGGGCAAAAGAAGGACCACTGGTGGGATGAAGCGACACAGCACAATTTATACCTATATACCTATACATCCTATACTACTAGATATATATGATTATTATGACCATATTTGGATTCATATGCTTTTTAAATAGTATCTGTATCTATCTGCCTCAGGATTTGCAGCAGAGTGTTACCAGGTGGATTGCTTGATGCAAACATCTTGGTTCACCAGCAGTAGACTATATTGACCATGCAAGAGTTTAAGAAGTTGCCGACACTTCACCGGTTGCCCAGTTAAGCATCAAAATGCGGCCGATCTGTGCTCCCTCCCACAGTGCCTGGAGTCCGCGTTGGCCTGCAGCCTTGGGCTTTCCAGACCCCAAACAAAGAATTCCCCTGATTCCCCCCATCAAGGCAAAAGAGAGCCGAAGGAATAGTTCCAACCAATCAATATGAACCAAGCAGAACAAACATTAGGACCATACTGATGTCCAAGAAAGAGCTCAGGCCAGTCTCAAGGAAAAAAAAGCCCGAAAGAAGACCAACCTAATCCCGAGTACCTATTTAAAAAGCCTCCCCAATGAAAAAAACACCATGTCCGAAACCCTAAATACGGTTTATACGTGTTTCTTAATTACCGCCCTTTCAAACCGCTACTAAACTACCAACATGGTCGATTTTGGGTGGTATTTGTTTAAATTCGGTTCCAAAAACAAACCGTAACTGCCCACCTCTGTCCGCCCTGTGTATCCATCCGGTGCACGAAGATGGTGCACCCAAATCCATCCATCCGGTCCCATCCGGATGGACGTCTCGTTCGTGGACGTCACTCCAAGCAACTCATTCTGCGTCTCGAAGATGGGCGTTCCGAAGCTGTGTACCCGAAGGCCTTGTGACGCGCGATCCAAAGAGTGAGCCCCTCCCAGAAAAACGGAAGACCCCCAAAAAATATGTCAGAAAGAAAAGAAAAACGCCATGGAAGAAAACCGTTGTAAGTTGTGAGCCCATGCCGCGGTCCGTTGCGCGCGGTGCGCGGTGCGCGACCCTCCAGGTGCTCCAGGCTCGCTTGCACCAGGTCGGAGTCCAAGGACTCAAAACAGGTCGACCCCACCGCTGGAGGAAGCCCCGACCTGTGCGTAGACGACGTAGCTCGCGTGGCGCTTTCTAGCGTGCGTTGGACAGAGATCATGGCGCATATAGACGTTTTGGAGTATATATAGACTCATATAGACCTAGGTTCTAAGGGAAAGTGCTGGCACAATGGAATGGTGTGAAATCCGTAGGCGTGCAGAAAGACAAGGGCTAAGGGTGGGCAAAGAAGCTGAGTTGGCCTGAAGGCTACTCAGAGGTCAACCCACAGGTGTTCCAAGTCTTCAATTGAAAGATTTGTTGACCAAAGCCCTCAGCAAAATCTCCAATAGTATGTCTATCACTATCACACCGGACCTCATACCAATCACTCTCGGCCTCTCTGGCAGCTGCTCGAGCACTGCTTGGGCCAAGTGGAGTCCAAAAAGTCCCCGAACGCGGAGACGGCCTGAGAGCACGCGGAGACGCAGCCGCCGAAGAGTGGTTTTGGAGGGTGCTCTTCATCTGGGCCTGTGCTGTTCCGAGCACTTCAGCATTTTTCCTGCAAAATGCTCCTTCAGTGTCCAGTGTCCGATTTGATCAGATTGAAAAGGAGAAAGCAACCTCTCACCCGAAAGGTTGATGGCAAAAAGGAAGGTGAGTCAGGAATGAGCAACTGTGAGCACCACTTGTCCAGAAGTCTCTAAAGCTTCTTCATGCCAAGTAAGACATAGGAAAGCCTTGATTTCCTTTGTCCCTGAAGTTCCTCCACCACTCCTAGCTGTGACAAACACACCATCTCACCGAGTGTCTTCTCATCGGTTCATGTTGCAAACGACGTACGCTCTACTTTGAGAACTCCCGACACACCAACGCTCAGCAATTCCATCTGAAATAACTCAAGGTAATTTGACCAATCCCTCTATTTGCCTCCGCCCCGTTCCAATCCGAATGCGGCTTCAGCATGCGCCTCCATCCTCCCATCGCACATGGTAGGGCACCGCCGCGCAACCCTGGAAGAAGCCCCCAACCTGGCCGTGAAAGCCACACCGATGCGGTGACCATGGATTCAACTGCGCTTGAAGTACCATGTGTGAGCGTCCACAACTGGTCTATCTCTGTCACCCCAAACACTGGAACCTTGGCCTCCGTACAAGACCAATTCAAGGGTGAGAAGGTTCAATGCATGGGTGAGAATGACCAAGGGTGACAATAACCTTGCAATAGCCGTCAATGCATGGGCGATGTGATGTGACAAAAAAGAAACTTCACCAAGCACATTGGCTGCAATTCCTCACTCCATCCACACCTCACCGAGGAGGAAGAGGACCAAGCCATGCATAGGCCACGCGTGCCACGCGAATGCTGGAAGCTTCCGTGGTGGACCAATATTTTGTGGTTCGCCGAGCAGGTTGAACATGAAATGTCCAGAAAGGTCAAACGTTTGGAAGCATGAAGCAAGCGGGTTACGGCAAGGGGATAGCGCAAAAGAAACTTCATGTAAACACCACTGATATTTCAGAGTCTACATGCAGAGGTTGGAAGGTCGACAAACTCTGGATGAAACAAAGAATTGTCAACTTCCTAAAATGTCCCGCAGAATGGGAGACCAACGTGAAGAATTCTGTCAGAGGCCCAGGGAGCCGTTCTCTGGCCTCGAAACAAGCAAAAGGGCAAAAACCTTCTGCATATCCACTCGCTGGATGGATTTGGAGTGTAGAATCCCCGTCTCACCCCGAACATCCGGTGAATTCATTGGACTCAGGCCCAACTTGTGGTCATTTCATCAATTTGGCAAGGCTGCAAAGCTTCAAGAGCTTGAGATCAGATGGCGAGATGGCAGTCAGTCACACCACCACTTGCAAAACGACCAATTCTTGGGCTTAGTTTACAGAAACTCCGGCACATCATCTCCTGGCTTCGGCCGCCAATTCACAGGTTGGCGAGTCTCCCCCCAATGAAAGGAATCCTTGGAACAGTCCCAAATCAAAAGCCGCCTGGTCACTTGCAATCTTGGGCAGTCTGGGTGATCAAGTGAGTCAGTCAGTTTATAGTGTTTATATACCTAACTGGCCATAAGGAGCAAGGACGCTACTAGGGGCTTATAAGGTGAAGCTCCGCTCTCACTTTTGGGTCAACGTGGCTCCTTTGGAGCGTTGCAAGCACGTATCCGCGTGTAGGGACAGGCGTTCGCACATGGGGCACAGTTCGGTCATTACCTTCTTCCTGTTGAGAAGAAAAACGCAGCCAGAACTTCCCGTGCCAGAACGAACCCACCAGGAATGAACCACCGCTAGCGGTGGCCTCAATCATCTCACCATCTCACTTCAGGTTCCGAAGGCCCACAGCGGAGGCCTGTTTCGACCTGGAGGCCATGCTGCGCCAGGCCTAAGCCTAGGGCTAGGGTTCCACATCAACTCACTTACACTATGTTACCACAAAAAAATACAGACATGGACAATTATATGGGCTCCACGGCTCCCTTTCCGGCGAAGATGGGGTGTCACATAGTGTCACACAAGTCACACACAAGGCTCAAGAAGCAAATGACCTACATGTGACCACACGATGTTCAGTTCTTAACAAGAGCCTAAGTATACATGTGCTTGAGAACGAAAAGGCTCGCAGCTACGTTTATATAATCTAGAATCTAGAGCCCTTTTTGTCACGCCTCGCCAGGCCATGCTGCGGATGCTCCACGACGAAACTCTGGGAGCGGGTGATCATCCTTGGAACTCAAAGGAGAACTCTCACTCTGAATCCGCCAATCCATCAACCAATCACAAGCAAGAACTCCCGAACCACATCACACAACCAGACCAGAACCAGAAACACCAATACTTTCTGAGAGCCCCCCAACGGGTCGCTGAAGTAGAAGTACTTCTCCGTCTCAGGGACAAGTGAGAATCATCGGCGTCGCACTTCAAAGAAAATGTCTTCGTTCCCCATTCCCCAAAGGAAGAGGTATGTGGGCGGGGTGGGTGTCGTGCTATGCTCTGGTCTGTCTGAGTCCAAACCGTCCAAACCAAGCATAATGCGCCATGTCCATGAATTCACTTCTCCAAGTCCAAGGAGACTTTGGACATTATGTTTAATCTCAGTTAACCAACATGTTTCATGCTCCACATGAACAACCCAGCATTTTGACGATTTACCCGTCTAGTCTAGTGGTTTGCCCAAAAGTGCCCAGCACCATCCAGCCTGATCGGCCGCCTTTTCAGCCGCCTCTCAGGTGCTGAGGAATCGTGAAATGCCAAGATCGACCGAGAAATGCAATGTCTTTCATCCTTGTGTTGGAACCACAACAAGCCTTCTCTTTTTCGTCTTCTCCAATACTTTAAGCAGCTTCTGTTCCAGCGTGTGCATGCTGGTCAGTTTGGCTGTCAAAAGTAGCACCTCGAATCACACCGACCAACCAAACAATCCAAACAGCCCACACCACACTAGCGATCCGGACGGTTCATTGAACCATGGGAAAAGAAAGGGCGAGTTGAAAAGATTCAGTTGGAGACCATTTTGTGACCAACCACTCTGTCATGGCCCCCGTCCGCCTCGACGCGAGAGTCGCCCGGCGCTGGGGCGGGGATCTTGGCAAAGGCGACCTTGGGCAGAAATGCGTTTGGCCACGCCCACAATTTCCTTCAAAATGACAAGCAAGGTGAGAAGTGACGTGGATATCCCTTGGTTGATTGATCAAGCAAGAGCAACCCCAGCGAAAAGTTGCAAAAATGGGACAAGCCGCATCCAAGCGGTGGGCTGGCTCAAGGTTTGAGCAACCTTGCTCCATGGAAGTGGAAGTTCTCCGGAAGACTAGTGACAGTGATCTACTGGAAGGGGCGCGTCAGTGCACTAGCTTGCAGGATCCACCTGATTCAAGCTCTCTTCTCCCGGCTGCCGCCACTCTTTTTGGGGCAGCGTAGGGACGCACCACGCCACGAGGGACGCACTGCATCGGGTGGTGGTGGCAGTCCAACCAACCAACTGTGGTGGTTGAGAATTAACTGCTGTGATTGTGCACTTCCGGGTCACCTCGTTTGCAACCTATAGGTCGCCTTCCTGAACCATGACGGTTTTTTTGTTTGGGTGTCATAGTGGCCAGGCGCCATGCATGTTTTCGGTACATGTCGACACTTCTACCGCAGAGCTTCAATCAGGGAGTAACCGTGAAAGGAGTCATAACTAAAAGGGTAGAGACCCACTGCCAAGTTCCCGTGGGTGTTGAAGCAGCTCAGTTTCTGGGCACTTACTTGGTTCTCCTTCCCCCACAGTGTGTGTGTGTTCTCTTCATGGCGAAGAGGTGGTGGGTGGCTCTCTCCTACGATTCAACCACCAGACTAGTCAAGTCCAGCAAGCATCTTTTCTGACTCTCAATTCATGCTAAGAGAAGCTCCGAAGAACCCCCCGAAAAAACGACGCCGCGGAACCTCCGCTCGTCCAAGACCTTGCCACCCTACCCGACTAAGTCGCCCCCACGTGTGGCACCGAGAAGTAGTGGTACTGGGACACCGGAAACGTCGGCTTCTGAAAGGTCTCAGCCTCCGATCAAACCAGCAACACCCGAATCCGCGAGCGATGCGGTGTCATGTCGAAAGAACGGAAGGTGGTCAGGAAGGCTTCTTGTTGGTCGATTTCTTTGAACGCGAAACTCACGAAGTCTTCCAACAAGAAGCCTTTGATCATGAGATAAAGCTGTGCTCCTTTCGAGGCTGCGTTAGGGGTGCCTACCATCGACATGCCATCGATCTTGAGAGCCTACCATCGATCTAGGCTGCCAAGTCAATGACCCTCTTGAACCATCTCTCAACTTGGTCCTTCAAAAACAGTCAGCCTTTGCCAAAAAAAAGATGCCAAAGATTGCCAAAGCATCATCAAAAACATTATCCCCAAAAGGGCCCTCTCAAATCTTCTCTGGCCCATTTTCAGCAAGAAGCTAGTAGGTTGGAGGCCATCGCTAGTAAATTGCAGGCCATTGCTACTAGTAACAAGAAGCTTCTCCTCAACTTTCCAAACTTCTCATTCACCCATGACTCAGGAAGAGAAAACCTCTGGAGCATCTCTGGAGCATCCCCTAAGCTCACTGCTCGCCAGGACATCATGGGATCCTCCGTCAAGGCGCCAGTGGAGCGGCTGTGCACGAGCTGTTCGTTGGTGGCCTTCGCAACGGGGCCGAAGCGATGGGCCGCGCCGCGATGGGCCGCACGCGCCGTGGGCACGGTTTCACTTCGGATTCACTGCGTCGGACCGCGGTGTCGCGCGAAATTGGGATCTTTGGAGATAAAAAGAATGCATGTTTTACATGTAAACAAATGCATTGTCATGCATTGTCTGACTTCTAACAGAACATCGATTCAATATGCTCCTTATCTCCTATGTCATACTGGTATGACGGACCAATGCCCTCTGGAAGCACACCGAATACCTAACTGGACGAAGCTTTCCAATTAATGGTATTGCTGCATGGATTCGCGGAGGCTTTCCATGTCTGAACCAGCATCAATGCTGAGAATACAGTCTGTGCTCAAAAAGCAGACGTGTCCGGATTCAGGATTCCCTAGCTAAATATGCAAAACGGGTGGGTATGGATGGGGGAGTCCCCGATCTGAAATGAGTTGGTCAGAGCAGAATGGCCACACGTGAAAATCGGAATCAGAACTCACAATTCCAAGTCGAAAGTGCTAAGTGAATCTAAATGACCTATAGATACAGCCCTCTCATCATCTGATCTCCAGAAGGGGAAGCTTTTCAGGCAAATACCAGGTATGTCGTGTGGTCTTGGGCATGTCGTCTTCACCATTTCACGTGACAGTTTAAACCACCCGCCGGCCTGTGGCCCAGAAGGGGGCGGCCTGCGGACGAGACCAAGAGTCTCCGGAGGCGGCAAGGAACCGGTCCAATGGGCAGAGAGATGCTTCTGAAGACTCCCCAAAAGTACCGAGGAGCATAGAGAGGAATGGTTGAAGACTCCCAAAAAGTACCGGACAACAATGTTTGTCAAAAAAAAACACCTGAGTTTGATCTGATTTGGGCGAAACCCAAACTTGCCGTCGGTCATTGTTAATCAGGATTTCCATGGATCTGCATTCCAAGATCTGGGTCGCAGTTGGGGTCGGAAGGAGTCACAGACCTGGGCACCCCAGGTCAACATAAATGAAACATTGAAGGTAAATACCCTGCCTGCCCGAACCGGGAGTCCTCTGAACAAGGCCACCACCGAACCGGACCCCTGTCGCCTGGCATCAATCAAGCCTCAGTGAGATCATCCAGGTACCGCCCATCGTGTGTCGTCAGTTGTTGCTGCCACGCTCACCATGAATTCGCTTCCAATCAAATCAAGGGCATCGCTACTGGCAGCTAGAAGCTACTATAGTAGCAGGGGCATTGCTACTAGTAACAAGTGCTTCGCTACTTAGCTACGAGTCCCGAAAGTGCTTCAGTTCCCGGAGAAGATCCGTACATCTTGGGAGAAACACGTGGCAAGAATGGAGCTGGGGAGGTTGATGGAGCCTGGGACATCTCTACAAGATCAGCCACCCTTCAAAACAGCTGTGGAACCTTAGGACTTTGCATCTTCATTGATGTTCATTGCTGATGGCGATCGCATCAAGACAGACCCCATGCGCACTGGTTGTTTGCAGCCCTTTTCGCGGAGAATCCACAAAACAAACCCGGGCAGCTTGTTTAGCGAAGCGAGTTGCAACGCAGCGTTCAGCGACCAAAATTCGAGGCCGCAAAAATACATATATCAATGGATATACACTACACCTCGAACTTGCACTCTGATGTCAACGCCTCATAGCCCCGGTGAACACTCAGCAAACCAACGAAAATCGACGCCCCTGCCACTGCCCGCTGCATATGTCACCCGTCTCCTGCCGTTTCGCCACGTTTCACCGTGGCCACTGGGCTGATCCGACCTTCTCGGTCGTTCACCACAGGCGCATTGTGAACTCCTTGAGAGTCACAGCGAGTCACAAAAAAGGAAGACCAAGGGTCGTCTTCACTTCCTTATACAGTAGTAGGGTAGGGTAGTACGGATGTACAGATGTATGATGTATGGCTTGCAAAGGGTTCCTATATTCTATGCTATTCTGAGTTAGCATTGCGGTTTCAGAGTTTCCCGATGTCGGCCGGTGACATCCACCACGTCACAGGGTTCGCTGCACGATGCGCTCGCCGCATTGAAGCCCTGAGCCATTGGCGGTGCCACTTCTGCAGCACGGCCAAGCCTGAGGGTTCGCATGGCAAGCAGGCTTCGGAAGGAAACCTCATCTTTTGGGTGTATCCTATTACCAGTACCAGGGGACCAGGGGATGATGGTTAGTAAAGGCCTTCTTCAAAATATCGGACAATGAAGCAGCCAACCCATCTTAGTGTTCAATCGAGCAGCCCACGAGCACTAAACTCAACTGATCAAGACCTCCATCCCCACGAAAGCATCCTGCTAGACTCTCCCATGTGGCACCGCTGCAATGGAGATGTGAAAAACTGCGAAGGTGCGTTTCGGGACGGTGTAGCTTGCACACAACTTGGGTGGCCAAGGAAACTATACTGCTTTCAAAACGCAGGTGGGCACCTTTCACACATGATTCCAACGAAAGCAACAAATGTAATGGAATTAGTTTGAGTTTGTACATACTCTATGTCGTGGATGGTTTCATTCTTGGACACGTCCAAAGGATTTCAAAGGTCTCACCGGTCAGTTGCCAGAAAGTGAGAGACCGTGGGGCTTGTTCGCGGTCAACGTGCACAGTTGAGGAGAAGTTGTGCGGAGTGGCCTCTTCGGAAAAACTATAGCCCCATTTATTAGCCACCAATTGTTCGTTATTCAGGAACCCTCCCAGCACATGCGTATATCACCAGAACCACCAAGACGGTGATCACATCCCATCGACTCGCATCCGAGTGATCACCATCCAAACCCGTCATCACCGATCACCGATCGGTCGCAGCGAGCGGGCGTCGCACCTGGCAAGCCACGTGGAGCCTGGCGGTCACCACGCGACACGGTCCCGTCCGTCGACCCGGACGGACCCAACGACCTCTGCTTCGACTGATCGAAGAAAACGTTGTGACCACGATCATAGTGAGGACAAACCTTTTGCGGGACCTAGTCCGGTGGTTGATCCACCATCTGCACGGTATGGGTAGAAAGTGCCGAGATAACGTAGCTGACTGTGCATTTAAATTATCATTCAAAGGGAGGCTATACTAGTAGCTCCTGGCCTTACTACTAGTAACAAGGATGCTACGAACGGAACAAAGGGCATCGCTGCTAGGAGCAAGGACGCTACTAGAAGGAATCGTCTCAGAATCACTCACATCCTCCAGCCATGCAGCTCCGTGCGCGGCCTTCATCATGCCATCGGGAGACTGAGCCTTTGCACGTTGCCCGGTAAAGCTGGAGGGGAACGCATGAACAGTAATAAAGCCCGAATAAAGGGGCGAAGCACAAATCAAAGGAAGGTTGAAAAATGCAATGTCTGAAAAATGGCGAAAGCGCAGGAAAGAACGGCAAAGTCAGAAAGCAACAAGTAAAGCGACAAGGGCTAAATTGGACACGCAACAAGGCAGTGAATCATTCGTTAGTTGAAAATAAACGTCCCCTGCCTGCATGGTCATCTGCGCACGCTCTGCACGCTTCAAAGCCCGGTCCCGTTGCCAGGAGCGGCGGACCTGGCAACGGGAAACATCTCAAAACACGATGGGTTCTCTCAGGAGCTCATGATGGGTTCTTGTGCATTCTTGTGGATGTGTATGATGTGTTTGGACCATAGCATAGCTATCACTACCACCAACTCGACAAACAAGGGACAGTACCACAAAACACCGCCAACCTTGGGATCTATGATGCAGCGTTATGCTGACATTCGCATGAGGACAACTAACGGGTTTGGTGGGTTCCTTGCATTCCCCACCACCCACGGGAAGAACCTACCAATGCGCTATATGCCGGAGATCTCCTTACACTCAGAAGCCACTTGCAGTCGCGGTGTCACGATGTGTCACGGCTAGCTCAGCCGCACCTCCATGGCTGCACTTCCTTTGGGCGACAGCGGCAATTCAGCCTTAGCAGCGACAGCGACATGGGCTACTGCCGTTGGAGGCCGTTGGTTTCATCGAACCTGGTTGGCCAAAAAGGGAGTTAATTGAAACATTGGAACCTTTCAGATCCTTTCCAGGATGGAAGATGGCAGTGCAGAGTGCAGCTGAAGCCCCTATAGCAAAAGGGGACAGCAGCTGTGATGGATTCGCTCGCTCACCGCTCGTTGTTACCATGCTTACCGCTAAGTGGCATCTCTTAGGGAAAGCAGACGATCTCTTCGATTCGACTCAGGTCGACCCCTTCGAAACCTCAGAGCAGTCGTACCTGTTTGACCTGTTCGGGTCATGTCCCAATGACCCGTTCGGTACGAACGACCCGACGTCCACCTGCTGGCAGGGTCTGATTCACATCGATTTTCGGAATCGGAGCTCTCAACCGTTGCGGAATCGGCGCTATGGCCCAACATCGGCACCCCAAAACCGTTGGCCCAAACCAACCTGAAAACATAGCACGTATAAGCTCCAGTTGACCGGAATCGCTGGTCCTCATTCCGAGTGTTCCATTTAAAACCAATGACCTGACCTGACCTGCACCGTCTTCACCCTGAGTGGTGAGTCCAAGTCCCAGATCCGCCCTGAGCTGCCGAGCTCTACCGCGGCGGAAGGCTTCGTCGCCGAAGCAGATCCAGTCACGGCCGTTCCTCGGAGAAAATCGGCTTCGGTGCTTCGGTCCTTCTCCGTCTCCGTTGAGTCCAGCTCACCGCCCTAACGATGGAAGAGAATGCTGATGCTGGCAGCTGCTAGCTGCGATGCTAGCTGCTAAGCTGCTTAAGTGATGCTAAGCCGCACCTCCAAAAGTCTTTGTCTTGACCCCAAGTCGCATGTCGGCGTGACGTGCACAATGGATGTGGGCAGTGGAGGTGGCTACGAGTGGCCACATCACGTTGAAGTGGCTTAAATGGCTTAAAGAAGCAAGAGACCTTGCCTGGCACTCACTGACTTTCGGTAGACCGGTCATCTGGGAACACGCAAACAGTGTCGACCCTGACTTTGAAGGTTCCGGACATAGATAAATACATTAAAAAATGCATCATCTTCTACCATCCAGCCTTTTGCTATCATCTTACACTTCTGCATGCGGCATTCCTCGCCCATTCCCCGGCCCCTGGGGCTTTCGGACCCTCCGGAGGTGGCATTGTTGTTGATGAGCCTCAAGCCTTAGCTGAAAAGTCTGAACAGATTGGAAGACATGTAGTAGCCATCGTTTCTGAACATCAAAGGCTTGCGAGGTTTGGATGAACGGGGCTTCACAGCTCACCCGCATGGTGCGAATCACAGGTTCAAGGGACCGAAGGATGTTCAAACGAACACAGAAAGTGCGAGTGACTCCCAAGGATAGTTCTGAAGTGACTCCCAAGAACTATTTTTCTGGACTCTATAGGTGGAGGCCATCGCTACGACCGTATCAAGAAGCTACGAACGTTAGTAGTGGGCATCGCTACGAACGGAGCAAGAAGCTACCTCTCTGATCATTTTCTTCTATCAAGGTGCCGTAGGCCATCTTGCACAACAGCGGAGGGCCGAAGAAATCGACAATCCGATCAATGTTGGGTCTTGGGATTGTGGGGAAAACCGGGGAAATGTGAAATCCCTTCCTCTGATATGGGTCTCATGTTGACATTGGCTCTACTTTCAGGACATATCACTTTTTTGCTGTATCGGTCTCACTCTGTACCAAGACCCTGCTCATTGCATCAGGGTAAGAGCCTGTCTGAGGTCCTTGAAGAACCCAAACATGTGTGCTTTGCTTGTCTGCCGCCTCCTTGTTGAGCAAAGTCTCACGGAATCATCGTGCAAATTGACTTCTGAATGGCTGGAGTAAGGAAATAAGACACCTCTACAACTGGTTCTGAGCATGTGAGCATCTTGTCGATTGTGTTTGTCATTCCAGACAGCTGAGTCCTCAAGGGGGGCCTATGTGCAGTCACGAGTTCCCCAATTCATTGTCATGTTTCTCACCATGCATGATAGGAAACTCATGGAAACTCCGTATTCCCATCAAAGGTTCACTTTGACTGCTACCGGGCCATACAAGCCCAGGGCTTTCCTTTGGAGATGACTTGACCCCTCTCACCTGCTTCCTTCCCACTGTGCTGCCTGAGGGTGCCTGTCCAACATGTGGATCTCTTCTTGTCCCCTTCTTCCCGCCGTCGAAAAGGACACCACCGCAACTCGACTCGATCCGAGATCCGCTGGCGCGGTGCGACGTCCTTTTTCCGGGACGACGTTGAGTCCTCGCTCCGTTGGAGGCCTGGAGGACACGGTCTGTGACTCTGGCTGTAGGGCACCAAAATGAGCTCGTGAAACTCAGACATACTTGGATGTGCCAGGACTGAGGACGAGCTACCGTATATAAACCGCCCCCACATCATGGCACTCTAACATGCTCGCCCTGCATATTCTTCACCATTCGGCTCGTGGATCTTGCCTAGCCAATGGCTTCTTTCCCTTTGTTCCAGATGCTTCCACATGTACCAGGCTAGAACAAACCGGAGAAACATGGGAACAACAGGTTGTTTGAAGGCTCCTGCAACCGCCTGAACGTGCGCTGAAGACCTGTTGAAAGGCATCCAAAGCATTAGGCTGTATTTCTTTTGGTTCTTGCATGTTCTTATCCTTTTTTATCCTTTTTCTGTATTCGGCTGTCCTGTGTTTGTTTCCTTTCTCCAAATCTTTTTAGACCTGTCCTTCATTTCAATGTCCACTCTTTCAAAGCAGCTGTCCACATCAAGCAGCCCTTCTTCACACCTTGTGGGTGGTGTGAGAACCTGCAACATCACGTCCTCTCTTTTCGGATTCTTTTGCTTCTGTCTTCCAGCGCACTCTCCCAGCACTGCAACAGCTGGGACTCCTCAGGCCTCCACCCTGGTCCCTGGCGGCCCCGCAGTTGAACGGAGACGTCGGGTGTGGGGTGATCCGGCAACAAACGGCTGTGCGTCCCAAGAATTGAGTGGATCTTCTTCGTCCAAGGTCGGAAAACACAAAAAGTGTTGAGTCTTGGCCACTGAGTCTTGGAACACAGAGCCAATTCTGCAACTTGCAGCATCGTACGCAGCAACTTTGCTACGTTTAAACAAGATTTGCCTCTATACACGATCTGTACATCTAAAAGCCGGCAAAGGCAAAGCGGCGTTGCCTGACATTTCCGGATGCTACTGGTACTACGAGCCGCATCTTCAGGCTTGTGGGTGTTTAGGCCTGCCTGGTGCGGACGTGTACAAATCCAGGCCCATCAAACACTATGCTGTCGAAATCGAGATCTTTGAATCCTTGAGACCAGCTTCATATCCTTTCAAAACATTCATTTGTTCCTAATTATTCTAAAAGGACATCATCCTAAAAGAAGGAAGGCTTACGCCACGCCGGGTTCACCTCGACACATCGGACCCCAACCCCGGGGCCCTGCGACGCACACCTTCATGCGCTCCTCCTCGTTTGGGGCCACCAGCTGGGCATCTCCTGTGGGACGAACATAGGATGTTGGACGAAGGCCTCGAATCAGGTGGGAAAACACCTTGCCTGACACAGGAGGTTTAAGCTGTACGAAAAACATCTGACAACACCTCATCAGCATCAAATCTCATGAGCCAGATCTCATTGCGCTTCTCTGCTCCTCTCATGTAAACCATTTCCGCAGCATCTTCCCCAATTTTCCCCCACATGGATGGCACAATGAATTCGACATCCCAGAACGAATTCTCTCAAAGGCATCCGAACAGCCTGAGGCTCCTCCACTTCCTTCGGCACCTAGACAAAACTTCTCGGCTGGGCTGGCTTTTCGGAAAATGTTTCAAGGCCCAGTCAACTCCCCTATTAGCATTGAAAGAACACCAAAACTCCTATTATATAATAGGCGGATATGTAATGATAAGTCATGAAGAAATGGTCCACGTCACCCAAATTCAGTGGCCAACGGCCCCAACAGCCCCAACAGCCCATGCCACCCAGTGTCAGCTGGCTTGAAGGATCGTGGTACCCCCTGCGGCGTGGGCCTCGACGCCCTCAGCACAGCTCTCGTCTCCGATCGGGCGCGACTCGAACGGAGCGGTTTCGGACGCTACGAACCGGGCGCTCCTGGCCTTACTTAGTCGCAAGAAGCTATTGGTAGCCCCTGGCATCGCTACTAGTAAGAAGGGCAGTACTACTAGGAGCAAGAAGCTACTAGTTTCACTTGGACTTGTCCCCATGACTCCCCAAACTCGTCCATGCACTTCCCGTCAAGCCGCGACGGCAGTGCCAAACCCGCCGCAGAACCTGCAGACCTCAGCGCTGCTCCTGAAGATCTTTAAATCTTTTAAGATCTTTAAGACGCATTGTTTTCATTTCAAACGCAACATGAAATAAGATTGTTAAATGTTTGGTTGTTCACATTTAAAGCTCTCCTCCATGCGGCAACGTTGTAGCCGCGGTGGACGTGCTTGTTGCGCTGAAAGCAGATGAGCAAGGCCTTACAAGAAGTCTCCAACAAATGAAATGAGTCAGGCACTCTGACTCTGTGCTGCTACCACCCTAAGGTAGAAATCAAGAAAACTATCAACCCGACTCCATCTCTGACTGCTAAAAAAATCAACCTTGCCAGCATGTCAAAGCCAAAAAGCGTTGGCTTTGCATCATCCTTCTTCGGCTGAGACATGTCCGTTTCGGTCGGCGGCTTTGCACTCGTTGCTTCAGGTACAGCACCTTGAGTGGCTGCTGTGGGTGTCAAGTGTTTAGAATATCATGGTTGCCCTTGCAGTGTGTCAACAAGTTGCTACAAACTGCACAAATATTCTGATCTTGACAGGGCTGGCAGATGCTGGCAGCAAGGTCATATTTCCACCAAGAGACGAGACTCTGTAGGCTTCGGTGCAGCCTGTGTGCTGAAACACGGCAAACTTTCATACTGACCACCTCA
>CAXAMN010021529.1:293039-367738 GCA_963970005.1 Durusdinium trenchii | reverse complement strand
TAGAAATCAAGAAAACAATGAACCCGACTTCATCTCTGACTGCTAAAGAATTCAACCTTGCCAGCATGTCAAAGCCAAAAAGCGTTGGCTTCGCATCATCCTTCTTCGGCTGAGACATGTCCGTTTCGGCTTCTGTCGCCACTCCTGACAGGGGGGGCCGTTGTGGAATGCATATCCACAACACTAGGAGGGGCACCACCAATTCCTGGAAATGCTGTATGAAATACGTTAGGGATCGTTCGGGTGTTTCTCCTGCATCCGCAATCTGCTTGGACAAAAATCGCCATCCGGAATCTGCACCAAACTGTTCGATGCAAAAAAGTCGTTCATCCGCCATCTGCACCAATTGCCAATTATGTTTGCAATCTGTTCCCCAAACTTCTTGAAATAAATGGCGTTCATTGCAGCACTTCGACGCCTGGTGGGTCGACCCGCTCGGTGAGCTCGACGGCGTCGTTCTTCGAAACCTCACGTGGTGCACGAAACGACGCGGCATGAGCCCTGGGAGGCTGGGAGGTTCGGTTCTTGTGATGTTGCGATGTTCAGTTGCACCTTGTATTTCTTGAAGGACATTGGAAGGGAGAGGATAGTTGCTTGGGTTGTGTAACTACTGATCGCTCACAAAAAGAATAATATCAATGTCTTGGATGCCTTTGGACAGATTGTTTTGGGATGAACGGCTAGAAACGCATCAAATGCAAGGAAGAAAGACCATACACGTGAGGCCGTCCCCAACGACACGGCACAAGCGCCCCAAGCAACGACACAACACGCCCCAAGCAACACGACGACCGGAGGTCCGCCTTCTGAAGGCTCTGATTACACTGATTGCACGATTCCGACTCTTCAAACACAAGAACCATTTTACTCACTCACAATCAGACATGGACTCCAACCTAGTAGCAATGGCCTCCACCCAGGAGCCCCGTTCGTAGCGTCCGATCGCTCCTAGTAGCGATGCCAGGAGCCCCTAGTAGCTTCCTTGCTCCTAGTAGTAAGGCCAGGAGCCCCTAGTAGTTTCCTTCCTACTATAAGACATAGAACCTATTTCTCAGTTCTCTCTTTCTTTATCTCGCTCTGTCTTCTTTTCTTTCTTTAGACCCTTTTTCTTCTCATTCGTATTTTTGTCCTTGGACCTGTCTTCCTTTGTTTTTTCCCCTTTCCTTGTTCTTTTTAGAACACTCTCTTAAAGGGCCTTCAGAAGGCTGTCAACACAAGCGCTTTGAACTGTCCGACCTGAGATGCAACCGGGACACCAAGCAGGAGGAATGCTCCGAGTCATTCCCCGCCTCATCCACCAAATCGCTGGCATCGCTGGTGGAGGAGGAAGGAAGCCTTGGAGACACCCGCAACACGTCCGTTGCGGCACGACGGCCTCCAGGAAGAGCGCCCCCCCTCGGCCCTCAGCCCCCTCACCTTCCTGGGCTGAGCCAAGTTCGCCTGTGAGTGTATAGGGGTGATTCGATGATTCCTTCCAGTGTGTGAATGCACCTGAACGCTTCACAAATGACTGCAGTGTAACACCTTCTCAACAGCACCCATTCAAGTTTGCGCGCAGGTTTCTAGTCTGTGAAATAAACATAAATAAACATGTTCGCAACAGCTCATCTTGACTTAGCTCACCTTAACTCACACCCAGCACACGCTTCGTGTCTCTCCATCCACCCGACCCACTTCACAGCATCGCCCGGCAACGTCGCTGTCTCCTTCTCCGTCTCCGGCTGCAACTCTGGCGCTGGAGAAGGAGCCTCCACCGCCTCCACCGTCGCCAGAGCCTCCGCCGCCTCCGCGGCGTCCTCGGCGCCTCCACCGTCGCCTGGCTCTGGCGCCTCCACCCGGCGGTGTGTCCAGCGGTGGGCCACAGCGGCCATAGCCACCGCTGCCGCCGCGACAGTCACAGCGATGGTCTTTAGCGCATTGAAGAAAGAAGCTGCTCCTACCAGACCTGAGTGGATTTGGGGAGGCTTCCTCGAAAGATGCTCGAAAGACACATGCCACAGGGGTTTGAACAAAAGCTGGCTGTGGAAGAAGAGAAAAAAGGATCATCCAGACACCAAAGGAGTCTGGATGAACTTTGCACTTGTATGAGCTGAGCTCGTGTGGTGCAAAATTACATGAATGTTCTTGAACAATGAGAATGATGCTTCAGGGATGTGTGGGATGGTCAGCTGCTGCCAGCACTTTCCCTCAAGCAAGCTCAAACCAAACCAAGTCGGGCAGGCACTCACAACCACCAGAAAAAGCACCAACACTGGGTTCCTTGGACTGATTGCAAATGCTCTGAAACGATTGGAGTATATTGGAGTGCTTGTTGAAATGATATCCACCGTCTGTTCCGCAAAAAACACCGAACCCGAACCCGAACCTTCCTCCATGCAACCCGAGGAGCTCTGTTGAGCGTCACGTGAGCAACGCTGCTTAAGGCGCTTCAACTCATCGACACAGCTCGGATCGCCTCTCTTCAACGGCAGTCGATTCGTTTGGAAGATATGCTTTGGTCGAAACCGTTTTTTCCTGGGACACGTGGCACACTCCTGGAGCTCTGGTATGTATATATAGTTCAAACCCTTTGTCCATGTCTTTGGCAATCAAAACGCATGAACTCGTGGATCAGATCCTTTGAGGGAGGTGAAAAAGAACCAGAGATCTTCGACATGTCACAGCTCATCTGGTGCCCATAATGCTAGCTTTCAAGGTGGAAGAACCAAGACTCGCCTGTCCAAATGAAACATGCCGCACCTGTGAAAGAAACGATTTCTCATACTCCGCAACCACTCGCACCACTTGGTTCTGACTCACAATTACTTTCCTGTGTATCCACGGAGTGAAAACAAAAGAGAAAAGAGATCCGTGCTTGGCCCGGTTTGGTGTTTTCTTCAATTCTTTTATATTCTCCGCTGTCAACCTCTTTGCCTCTTTACGGATAGTTCCAAGTGAACTTGCAGCAGGACGTGTCTTAATGCCAGTCAAAAAGGCACCTGGCTAATGACCAATGAAGGACCCAAGATGTTGAAAAGGAAACTGCTGAAGACTGAGCCACTCTGAACAGGACACCGTTCGTTCAGGACATCCAACTCTTCAATGCAATTTTCGCCTTAGGCGTGAGCCGATCTGCTCCGATCTGAGCAGAAACGACTTGGGAGCAGAAACGAGTGAAGCACACAGTGATGCTCAGTCGATGCAGCCGCACGTCTGGCGGTCGAAAAAAATTCAGAACCGGTTGATGCGCCAAAAAAACACATCGAAGGATGAGAAAAGAGGACTGCAGGGGAGCATCGGGGAGGAAGTTTCCATGCAAGCAAAGAAACAATCTCTCTCTCTCTCTACGGTCTCTACGGCCTCAGGAGACAACACGCAAACACATTTCAGAAGACTTGTGACTTGTGAAGCTGATGGGAAAGAATTCCGTTTTCCAAGTCACTTTGCTTGATCCACCGTTCATTCTCAGCCTTGAGCATCTCAATCTCACTCCTTCGAGGCCGAGGTGGATGACACGATGCCAGCAGTTTTTTATTGCGCTTTAGTTTCATTATATTACTAAATATATATTTATTAATGCATATATTATATAATATATAATATATGCATTAATAAATATAATATATATATATATATGTATAGCCTCTCAATCCTACTGCCAAGTCGCTTTCATAATGAGTGTGTTTCTCCCATCTGTATGTGCGTTCAAAGGGTGATGTGCTGTGTTCTGATTACCCCAAACAGCGACAGGACAACCAACAGCATGAACATTAGCACAACACGCAACAGCACTGCTGCGGTGAACTGCTTCTCCTGTCCAGCTCCTCATGCCACCATATCCGTGCCCAAACGCCGAGCCAAAAACACAAGAAGCACGCCAGGCTGGCGACCATGGTTCGCACGGACGGTCGCGACATGGCGTTCGGAGCGAACAATGGCGGAGATCGCGGGCGGAGGTTGGTCGTCGCTGCAGAAAGCTGCAGAAAGCATCGGATGATGTTTGGGATTGCTTGGAAATGTTGAAGTGGGCTCGGGAAAACTCTACCGGACCAAAGGTGCATATGTTCCATCCCAAGATCTCAGACGCGCTGCTTTCCGGGCCTTGGCTGGCTTCACCAATGGTGCAGTCCTTAAGGATCCAATAGCACAACAAGACTTCATCGCAACGCATCGTATGTGATGTGTGTGTGTGCCTGGAAAGTTGTTGGCAAAGGAACAAATGCATCTGCTTCTGCTTGTGGGGCATCAAAACAGGGAAACAACTTTGGGGGGGAA
Source organism: Durusdinium trenchii (assembly GCA_963970005.1). Classification (NCBI taxonomy): domain Eukaryota; class Dinophyceae; order Suessiales; family Symbiodiniaceae; genus Durusdinium; species Durusdinium trenchii. The sequence goes on along the minus strand of CAXAMN010021529.1, from coordinate 363,484 downwards.
ACAACTTTGGGGTTGAAACCGGCGCAATTTGTTTCTGGCTAGAAATATTCTGAACCCGACCTGCGATTGTACACCTCAAGTTCGTTTCAACCACCAGCTGCCTCTTGCAAGACCACGCAGGTGGCAAGAACATGCACCTGGCAAGAAGAGATGGCAGCTTCACTCTACAAGTGGGTGAGTGGCATAGATCTGCTAGGTGACTCAGCGGCTGCTTTATTCTGGTTTGCTAGACCATACATCAAACTCCAAGCAAACTGAAGCATTTGAATAGTTATACGGTTGCCGAAAAGGCTGCACTAACTTATGCCTTTGAGAGCTATGTTCCAAAAACGAGAGGTTCCTGATAAGACTTTCCCTTCTCATTTGCGCGGAGTCCCACCTTCAGAGATGCCAAGAGGCAGACTGCATCAACCTTGGGATAGCGGAAACATGTTTCCTAGAGCGCCGGAAGTTTGCACAGCGAGCAAGCTCTGCACCTGTTTTTTGTTGCCTTGTACGGGTAGTGTTGAACTTTGGGGACTGCTCTAAAAAAGAATAGATCTGCGGCTGATCACAAGGCATTTCTTACGTATCCCATTCAGGTCCACCAAACACATCTGCGCGCACGCTCGCAGGTGAGAAACGAGAGTGCAATTCCCTTGCTGAGCTAGTCTCTGAGGCTACCTGCACCCAGTAGTGCTGCTCCACCTGCGACCGAGCTCAACTTGCCATCACCCCCACCCACCCTGCTTGACGACATTGCGGTCTCGCGCCAAACAACCCGCAACACCAAGCGCAGTGCTCAGCACCACATTTTCCAGTGGAAACTCCTTTGGAGTTCGCCCTTGGAGTTCTATGAAAGCCGACAAACGCCGATGCCAATTCCACTCAGTTGGTCCATGAAATGTCTCCATGGCCCCACTCCTGGTAGCCTTTGGGTGGCTGCAGCCTCCAAGTCGATTTGGCCAAATGCATTCGGAAAAACCCGGTGATGGAGACAGCCGGGTACCTTGGCTGGCGGTTGGCTCTCCACGGAATTGGATCTTCCCATCTTCCGCTTTGAAAACTTTGTGGCCTGCTTCATTTACACTAAAAAAGGGGCTGATGTAAGTTCTATTTGAGTGTGTGTTGGGCCACGAGAGCCTAGCCTAGCCCCCTATACTCTCCGCCTAGGGGGGGTAGTCTAGGCGAAGGTAACCCCTATCATGGGACTTCTGTGTGTGTGAAAATGAGAAAACTTGCATATGCCCGACCAGTTGCAGTGCCCCGTGTGCCTGGGAAGGCATGGTCACTTTTCCCCCCTTCTTTTGTGCAGAGCTGCATCTTCCCTTCATCCAGGTCGATGGCAAAGCCTAGCACATCCTGAGCCTTCCACGGACTGTCGAGCTGCAAGGGCTTCTTGCCGTTGTTCCACCAAAGGCACCTTTCGCCATCAAAGGCCCAGCTATGTGGATCATCTCCGACTCCCTCCCCGCTATATTCTCCAGCCTGGAAGGTTGCGTTGAGCCACCCGATCTGAGGAGAATCAAACTCACTCAACAGTTGAACTTCGTAATAGAACTTCCCGCTGCTCTGCGCCAGCTCCGGCAAACCACACGTCAACCAAACCTCACGATCGGGCGGTGCCTCCTGTGGCCTCAAAGCGGTCAGTCCAATTAATCGAGGCCTGGAAACCGTCGAGCCCGGAGGAATCCATCGCAAGGAGGATCCGCCACGGCGGACGCTGAGCAGATGGAAGGTGATGCCTGAGGCAAGTTGAGAAGTGGGAATCTGGTGCCCCCAACCAACGCCCTGCAGTCCGCCTTCATCTCTTGTGGAAAAGTTGTACTCCAAGGAGTGCTTCCAATCCCCAGCTTGCACACGGCATTTCACCCAGACGGGCTCGTTGACCCACAGTGACAGAGATGCCTTGTCTGGAGCAGCCTTGGGGCGCAATCCAAGCCAAGCTTCAATGCCGGACACACCAAGCGGAAACTTCTCGCTAAACTCCCTCTGATCTTCAGTAAAGCTGCTGAAGTCATAGCCCGACAAGTCCCAGGAAAAGGAGCTGATGCACTTGATGGGTTCCTCCTCTGCCTTCAACTCCTGAATTTTGTGGCATTTGTGATCAAGCTCATTATACTTGTTCCCAAGATCCTTGCACTTGCTGACGATGCTCCCTAGAAGTTCACACAACTTGAAGGATGCACGGTCATTGGCACGGTCCAGGTAATGCGCGTACGCAACGGCTTCATAGGATTCCTCCTGCTTCCCTTCAGCAGAAAAGGCTTCCGCGGCAGAAACAGCTATCCTCGCTCCATCTGCGCGACGTTTGGCCCTTTTGAGCATTTCAGCGAGGAGCATGAGCTGATCAGCAGTCACATTCTTGAGGCTCTCTGGCCGAAGCGACAGTCTTTGTGTCACATCAACCGGAATGTCCTCTTTCCACCCCAAATACACTTTGAGAAGCAAGCCTTCCAAATGTTTGTTGTCGTCAATCGTCAATGCTTTGGCGTAGCATATGCTGATTGAGCTGTTTCACCAGAGCGCGCCGCACATCTTCATCAGAGTCGTCCAGCTCATATGCTTTCGCTAAGAAGTCCACCTTCTCTTCATGTTTCTCATCCAGGCGTGAGGCAAGTTCAGCAAAGATCGAAGAAGAACTCTTGGGCGGCCAATGTTCCAGTGTGGAAATGCCAAGATCGGAGCTAAAAAAGTCCACTGCGAAAGACGTAGCACTGTCACGGCTTTTCAGGTAATCGCAGGCCTGCCGCAGCAGTTTTGTGTCAAGCACTTCAAGCTGAGCTGTTAATCTGCTACGGAATGTTGCCAGTACCAAAGATGTTGCTTTCGCCCAAGACGAGTCTTCACCTTCTTTGAGGTTTTGGCAAAGCCAATCCCAAAGGTCCCAGAGATAAGCCAAGGCCTCTTGAGATTGTTCCTCCTTCCCATTGGCAGTAAAGAGTTCTGCAGCAGCAACGGCTGCCCGAGCCCCATCTGCTCGTCGATCGGCTTTCTTGAGCATTTCCGTGAGAAGCATCAGCTCATCTGCAGACAGCGCCTTCAAATCACTACCCTGAAGGGAGAGTTTCCGTATCACTTCTGCAGGAATCTCCTCTTTCTTCTCTAAAAATACTTTGAGTAGGAGCCCTTCTAAGTGTTTGCCCTCATCAGACAAGCCTTGCTGCGAGATTTGTTGGCTAAGCTGTTTCGCAAGAGCACAGCGCACGTCTTCATCAGAGTCGTCCAGCTCATATGCTTTCGCTAAGAAGTCCACCTTCTCTTCATGTTTCTCATCCAGGCGTGAGGCAAGTTCAGCAAAGATCGAAGAAGAACTCTTGGGCGGCCAATGTTCCAGTGTGGAAATGCCAAGATCGGAGCTAAAAAAGTCCACTGCGAAAGACGTAGCACTGTCACGGCTTTTCAGGTAATCGCAGGCCTGCCGCAGCAGTTTTGTGTCAAGCACTTCAAGCTGAGCTGTTAATCTGCTATGGAATGTTGCCAGTACCAAAGATGTTGCTTTTGCCCAAGATTCTCCCTCATGTTCACGGAGGAAATCCCAAAGGTAATTCAAGCAGTCTCCTTGCTCATCGGCAACTGTGGAGCTTGGGATTCTGCGGGCAAGCTCCTTGCTGACCAAGATTTTGCGGGGTTCAGGTATTCTCAAAGATCTCATCAAATCCAAATTTACTTGAGAAAGTAACCATAGAACTTCCTGCTCGTCCAGGTCTAGTAACTCCTCAAGCTTCGAATTGTCTGCGACTTCTACCAGCATCGGCACGAGCTCTTCAACGATTGCGCGACGCTCTCCTGGCTGCATCCGCTTTACCCGAAGGAGCAGCAAGGAAGACAGCTTCCTTTTGGCAGATGCATCGGGTAAGGCCGCACGGACAAACTGCTCACCTCTCGAAAGCAACTTCAGCGCGTCGTCAATCGGTACTTGAGAGGCCACGGACAAAATCTCCTGGACCGTCTTCTCTTTGTGCGCGATGACAGCGGACTTCACGTGCTGACTGGGGTTAAGCACCTGAGATTTCAGTCGACAAACTTCCAAACAGGAGCACCTGTAGATACAAATCAAAAGCCCGAACCCTGCAACACAAAAAGAAACAAAATGTCTTTGTCAAACATGTCCATGGCTCATGAGTCGACAATGGCTCTCGAGTGGTTGGACTCCGGTCATCCGAGTTGAGCCACTCTGCAATGCAACTCCTTTCATAGGTGATTCCATCTGCCGCCACGACCGGGTCTTCCATGAGTTCGTGAGAGATGGGGCAACAAAGATCTGGAGGATCCTTCATGAGGCGTTTTACCTTGGCAACCAACACTGAAAAAGGAGTACAGTGCAATACAGCAGCTTAGACTCAAATATCTGCGCCTTTCACCAGAAGCTTTGTTCATTTGACGTGTTTGACATGGATGGCGAGCGAGTTGCCAATGAGTTCCAGCCACTTTCGCTGCCACCGCTTCGGCTGCTGCTAGCGCTATCCTCTCAGACATGGACAGATTTTAGCAAGCTCCCCAACAGGTTTTACGATGAGAACGTTCTACCAACAGGATGAGGCTGGCAAGGCCAACTATCTCCGTCTTCTGTGTGAACAATGCTACAGTATTGAGTCGCAGCAATTCGATCCAAGCGTCGCGCTTCACGGATGATTTCATCATCTCGAGAGTCTTCACGATCTCTGCCAAGTCCACGTTCCACACGTCTGCGATCATCTCAGCAGACATGCCCTTCTGACCTCAGAGCTTCAGGCAGAGGCAACCGTCGAGCAGATTGTTCTATGACACTGAAGCGTGCCATGTGTGGAAAGATGTTTACAGTCGAAGTACTGATGGACTCGCCAGCTCACCGGAATAGCAGGACCGTCTCCTACTTGCACACAAAGGTGTGATATCATCTTCACTCCGCCCACCAGTAAATTTTCTTGCCAACAATGGAGGACAAATGCTTCCTATCATCTTCTAGCTATAGCACTTATGCCCAGCAAGAAAAGATCTGGAGCTTATCTTGCTCAGTACTTCACAAGATGTCGCATGCAATCTTTGATGCTTTTTTGTGCCCTGCCGCGCTGAAGTGTTGACAAACGCGACAAAGAACAAACGGAAACTGCAGTCGTGGCCCCACAGCTGAAGAACCGAGTTTCACAACATGTGGAGACAACTCCACCATAGAGGCTAGAGGCTTGGCTGACCCCTCAAGCCATTAAGACCTCTGGGCTATGACCACACCCTTCCAACACAGGTGGAAGGAATATCACACTTCAAAGCCAGCTACCATGGTCTGACGACAGGGAACTGGTCAAATCAGTACTGATGTTAACAAGAAAAAGCAACTCATTCGAACAAAACTCCCAAGAGGAAACAAAGTCCTTCCAGGCGAAAAAGAAAAAAACGCCTCGCGAGCAGGAACCGGCCGAGCTGCTCATCCGCAGGATCTTCTCAGAATCCACTCGGCTGATCCCCTGCCGCCAAGGGGGTCTGTTCAGAAAAAGACCACCTTCAACTCTTAAATCATACAGTATGGGGCTGCAACAAAAGGATCTTCTTTGTTCAGCCAACCAAAGGGACACCAACGGTCATCTATAGGATCCCTGGTAAGCGACAAACAAAGCAGTATGTGATTCACATCACCGAATGGTTGGTGACTCAGTCTGTGGAGCGCCGTGTTCGCACCACCTATTCCAGCAGAATATGTCTTGCCAAAGCTTACAAACACCATCCACATGTCCCGCATCAGCCAAAACCAGGGATCTGATCTGACTGCTACCTGGTCGCCACTTCTTGGCGTTCCAAGCAAGAATGTTTCATTCGGCCCAACTGTTTCAACCAGGCAGCAACCATTCCAAGCGAGATATCCTGATATTTTCGATGCTCACATGATGCCTTCGCTGAAGATGGCAGTGGCGGATCGCTGGCAGGCTCCTGGCATCTCAAAGTGTACCAGGACAAACATGGGCAAACATCGGATCAAACCTTTGATGAGAAAGGATAAGTTTCCTTGAATCTTATACCTCAACCTACAACCCAAGTCACACGTCAAGAGAAAAAAACAAACACAACACATTTACTTGAGATTGAAAATATGAACTGGGAATCCTGGGGTGTATGTTAAAGTTGTAGCGTCAGGCTGTTGATCAAAGAAAGAGATGATGCCAAGCTTGACCCACCCTGTTGAATCCCGAGCATGCATCGCCAGCGATTCAGAACGCATGGCTTTGATGTGTAAGAGAATTATTTACGCCGTCCACTTGCACGGTGGCTACATCTTGGAGACCCCCCCTCCAAAAGGTCTGAGAACGGCTCACCAGTAAATGGGTGGGAAAAGGACATTTGCTGTATATTTTGGCGAGCCATCTTCAACTACACCTCCATGGACGACTGCAAGGAAGAGTGCCTATCATCATCTGGCAATAGAATTCCCACTTGCTGGAACACCAACAGGCCAGGGGAGAGGGCAGAACATGTGTAAGTCCAAGTATAAAGGTCTGTTTGGAAATACACAGACACAAAAAAAACTGACGCATAGATCGCCCCCCGTTCCGACGCTCTCCCAGTGGTCCTCTAGCATGCCAGGCAGCATCAGGGCACCAAGCTCCTCGTCAAAGCCGCGTAGGTCTACCGGTTGCGCCGAACACGTCGTGGAAAATCCACCAAATGGACCAGACATGGGTGAAACCGAGAGCTGGAACTCCGCTATGGAAGTCAGATGAAGTCAAGACCCGTACGATTGTCCATCTATGTTTCCGCAGGAATTGAAGTCACAGAACCTTTTCAGAGCACCCCATCTGCCAGATCTGCAGCTTTCCTCGTCCAGCGGCGCATGCGTTGGAACCTGCGAGAGGTTTCGCAACACTTCAGACTTGAAAACTCCGGTCCCAATCTGTGAAAACATGTCAAGCCAATGCCACCAATGTTCCCACCCACCCCAGACCTTCTCCATCTTCGAAGATCAGAGCATTTCGGAAGGTTAAACGGACGTCCACCATGGTGGAAGGAACTCTAAACGGCTGCAAAGCGAGACCACGAAGTTGCAACGCAGCAGTCAACACTGCTGGCTTGATTGGTTTTGAGGAAGACTCTCTTGAGTTTGACACGTGATCGCTGCCAAGAACGTTGCTAGCTTTATTCTTGCAGGAGTAACAGCAGGCAGTTTAGCACCAAGGAAGAAAATCAAAGTTAGAGATGGATATGATCCAAGGTAAACAAAAACTCAACAAAAGCAAATAGACAACTAAATTCCAATGAGTTCCTCTTATCTCACTTCCCCAACTCCACCTACAAGCGCTGTTTCAAAAGCCGTGGCCTCGGATTCCAAGCTTTGGCCTGCAAACAGGACCAATCGATCGAAGCCAAACAAACGAGGTCTTCAAGCCAGATTGGTTCATCAAGCCACCAAGACCTCCAGCGGAGAAAAACAGGTTCCTTTTTCTTTCAATTCACAAGCAACTGACAAAGGACAATCCTGCCATGGGTTTTCAACCTTTCACTGCATCCGCCTTCTGGCAACAGCATTACCTTCCAATAGTCATTTTTCGAGATGCAGATTTGGGGTGGTCAACTGTTTGAGGTCTACAGTGGTGTCATTTTTGCTACACTTTGCATGGTGGCAACAATTTCATCGTTGTGTGCTACACGGAGGATAAAACCGGGAACGTTCGCTTAAAATAGTGAACTGTCCAAGATGGTTCCACAACGCCATAGGCTCATATGCTGGCCAAGCATTTTTCCCGGAGCTGTTCAGGTTAAGGTGACAGGTGACACGCAGAACATGACACGGTTCCCAACCAATTCCCAACCGACATCAAGACTTGTCCATGCACTAAAAAATCCGTCAATGGAAATGACATATATGGCAAGGAAACTGTATGTTAGTTGCAATCACTGACGGGAACCAATTTTGCGCTGCTTTCCGCCGTCACATGGCTCTGGCCTCAGACGCTGAAGGAGCGGAAAGTCCAACGTGCCACGTTCGAGTGCTTTTGACATGACATCGACGTGCACAAATCGTTGAAAGACCCCATGGCCACTTCATGCTGTATCCATTGATGACCCGAATCTTGAACGCAACATACGTAAAAGCATGCAAGACCTGTACTATCGCTTTGCACTGCCTCCCGAAAATCACGACGCAAAGCCGTTTGCCATGCTTGGCGCGGATCGCTGAGGAGATGGCAAGATCCAAATCTGGCTCAGGTGCCACGCTTGAGTCCTGCAAGGTCCCGTTGAGTCACTTTTGCTCCGACAAAAGGGTGGGTTGATCGACGTTCTTGGGGTTTTGAAGTCGCAGTTCTCGACTCAAGTGATAGCTATCGTTTCCCTGCCCGACAGTCAGTTCATCTTAGCGACATGGCTTCTTCAGAGTGCTTTGAACTCATGCGCCGTGGTGAGAAGCAGGCTCTGAAAGGGAATCTCTTTCCTGAAGTGGCCTTGCTTTGTCACACATAAAGGTGATGAAGATGAAAATGACGTTGAGAGGCAACCAGTTTGCACGAAATCCGTAGACCTGAATGCTGACATCCTCATGTGCATGGCTGACCACTTTGAGGGAAAGTTTGCAGAGGTTCACTATCTTCAATCGCAGGCCCGCTAAAAGTTTCAACTTCAATGGAATGTCATGACTCTGAAACCATGAGCTTCGACGTCTTGCGGAAAGAGACGCATCTTCTTACGAAGCAAAGCAGGTTCGAGAGCTCTTCAAGTTGGGTCACTTAACCAACGTGAGAAACGTCAACAGCGTCCGAGGGACCGGGGACCGGTTGGACCGTTCTGCTGTTGCACCTGCCACCTGCCTTCCCTCAACTGTTCTTCCGGCACCGTGGAGTGAAGACCCTTTTGGACGAGCTCAATGGTATTTGCAGCAAGTGGGCCGTGGACTCCTCTCGTTGGGGATCAAAGAGCGGTGGAGGAGTGGCCTGCAGAGAACGATGATGGGGCATATGAAGCGGATGATACCAGTGAAGCACCTCACCACTCCACAGCCAGAACAAAGACGGATTCGGATACCTCACCTCCTGTTTCCATCGGACCTGCTGCTAGTGATGCCAGAGCATTAAACATACAAATATATACACAATATGTATGACTATAACATACTATAACTCATCCTGTTTTGCTCCTTAGGTCTGTGGCTACGCCGGTTCCGACACCAACACCGGATGCCCAACCCACAAGGAGGAGTCTATGTACCTTGAATGATTTCAGTTTCCATGTCAAGGTTGGATGCTTCCTGTCGAACTCTTCCAGTGTGGTTTCCGGACATGATTGCAGCTTTGCCAGCGCCGCCATCGGATCCTTCACAGGCAACTCTTTTGTGCCATTCCTTCGGATATAACATGTCGCCGAAACAAAGAGTTTCACTTTATCCATGATCACAATGTGTTCATCCCGATTCATCCCAAGCACTCGAATGTGTATGTATAAATATATATATATATATTGAGAGAGAGAGATGTGAAAAGTTGCGCTCAAAAACAAAACAAGCTGAATCACAAAATTCCACTCCTGCACCAAGGAAAAATTAAAGGGCAAAACTGCAGCAATGCTGCGTCAGGAGATTCAGGAGGCAACTGAGTCTGGTGCGTCAAGCCCGTTGAAAAGCCCACGAAAGCACCAAAGCAAAAGGCCGCTGGAAAAGGCGACCAAAGTAGCTCAAACCCGTTGAATGCCTTTGCATTGGCAGTGTTGGGTATTACATTTACAAGTGCAGAGTGAGGATCTTTTCTTGACTTGGGCATGGTCATCTAGAAACGTTACTTCAAAAAGGTTTGCATGAGAAGCAGGTCCAAGATCTGAGCTGTTTTCCTTTCACCCTACCATCGTCAGTCCTCCCGTTCCGGAACGGCTCATTCGCGGAGTTGACGACAGTGTTCGACGCCTTGGCCAGTGCGTGGTAGGGAAAGCCTCTACCATTGATAGGGGGGCTTGGGTTTAGGGTTGTGCGCCACAGGTGGGAATCCCAATCCACTCAGTTTTCTACATGAAAGTATGTGCTGCTCTATATATTGTATGATTTAGATGTTATGTGGAAAAGCTTTTGCTATAAGACATGTGGATCTCGCGCGTGCGCTTGGGGACGTCCGTTTGACATATCCTGTGTGACGGAATGACTGTGAAGCCAGTTGACCACTGAATCTGCCAACTATGGAGACTCAAAGTTTGGCCGCTGAGAAAATGCACCAAAGCCCAGCCTGCAATGTCAACTTGTCAGTCCTTTAGGTTCTTAAGAGCCTGACTGGTGGCAGGTCCAAAGTCGATGAGCGCTGCCTATCGACTTCGACACCATTGCTCGAAGAAAAGCAGAGGTGCCTCTCCGCCCTGCCGTTGTGTTGAGTTTAGACCAGTGTTGCGTGCGGAGTTCTTCAGGGAGTCTTTTAAAGGCTTGGCAGTTTGGCGTGCCACTTCACTACCAAACAGTTGAGCTGGGGCAACAGTGAGCCCGTGTGCCAAAGACACTTTGTCGTGTAAAACTAGCGATCATGTACACTTGTTCTGTTTGGCTTCCACGTTGCTTCACACAGCCTCGTCTGATTTGGGAACATGCTGATGCCTCGAGAAGCCCTCATGCGACTACTCCACGAGCTTCTTGAACTTGATGCGCCTGAGGAGCACCAGCTTGATGTGCAGTTGTGTGTTTTGCCTTGTGCTTGAGTAGCTTTAGGCTCACCCGTCACCAATGCACTTACATGTGCTCCAAAGGTGCTGATGATGTGCATCGTGTCTCTATGCTACATGGAAGGTCTGCGAGTCCATGAGGCAAGCAGCACGATCAATGTCACATTGTGAACACATGCGATCGTATTTCAGATACGCGTGTAAATATGCGTATGTCAAATATAGCCACGCTGGCTGCACTCTGCCCAAGCGCATTGAGGTGTTTGCCGGTGCTGGGGTTCTGACAACGTGGTTGACCTTGGCCGGATACAAAACCTGCAGTTTAGATGTGACTTACCGGCTCCCGTGGATGAACGCCCGCGAGTCCAAGCAGGAACGAGAAAATCTTGCCAGGGGGAATGCTTTGGACCTTCTGAGCCCCAGCAGGGTTTGCGTTCCAGTTCTTCAGCACTTGAGGGGACCCAAGCTGGCAAATGTCTACCACGACCAGTTGGGCCGGAAAAGGCATAAAGGAAACCAAAAACAGTCCAACGCCTAGTTGTCCAAGAATGTTTGTGCCTGGTAGCTACCATGTCTATTTCTTCATCGAGCTGACGATTTAACCATTGAAATTTGGGGTCCGCTTTGCAAAGAATATCAAGAATCAAGAATCTACAGGCAGAACGATCTGAAACCTTGAACCATACGCCGGCTCCTTGGGTCAAAATGCCAGGCCATTTGTTTCTTGCAATGCGCGGATGCTGAAGGAATTGATCTGTCTCCTCATCTGCCACCCCACCCAGGGATTGTTCCTGCTGTACTCTCAAAGGCGGCTGAAGCCCCGAGCGCCTCGAGCACATCTGCACTTCGACTTCTTTGACCTGTGGCATCAAGCATGATGGAAGTGATCAGGGCTTCATGCAGGCAGCCAATCCGTGGCAAATCCCAGATGAATGGCCGTGGCGATTCTCCAGATTCATTTTGGATCCAGGGGAGTAAAGGATGCCAGAAGAATCTATATCCTGAACATGTCACGTTTTACGCTTTACGTTTCACATGTGTTTCATGAAAAAATAGTGCAGTGTGGCAGGTTTTGGCGAGGGTGGCGTAAACACAGACCAAATTGGCGTACATAGGTGGGGGAATCCCTGGAATGAAATAGTATACTTTGGCACCCTGCGAAAGATCAGAAAATTCAGACTCCGAGTGTCCGAGTGACTCTGATCCCATTTAGTGCGCATCTGTCCGCACTCGAAGTGGAGGAGCCGTCTAATTGATGAATGTCTACTTGACAATGCTTGTGAAGGGAAGGAGCTGAAAAGTCTATTTTCATGCTTTGTGTTGAAACTTCTTTGGATAACACAAGCTTGGTGCCAAAGCCCTTGAGTCTGTGCAATGCTTGTGGTGCTCCAGGGAAGAAAAACTTAGATAGGATGTCAGAGTCAACTCCAGACTCGTTTCCTACGCGTCAATGGTCGTCGTCATTTTTGGCAGAGCAAGCCCGCGCCAACAAGAAACTATCCTTTCCATAGAATCGTGCGCGCAAGCTTGGTGCATGAGGTGTGTAATGTTCAGCCGAGCGCTCAAGGCAGTGGCTTCGCTACCCAAGAGTCCGGAGCTGTCAACTCCGCACCCCGCTGGGTTCCCGTGCGACACGGTAGTACACGAACTACACGAACCAAAGCCTGGCAAAGGGAAAGCTGAATCCTCTCTCAGTTGCAATTAGCTCTTAAGCCTTTTTCGTAGCAAGAAGCTACTAGGGGCTCCTGGCATCGCTACGGACGCTACTAGGGGCTCCTGGCCTTACTACTAAAAGCAAGACGCTACTAGTAGCAACAGCTCGGTGTTTTACATATGATGCCCTTTCCACCTTCACATCCGACTGGCTCAGGGCACCGCCAGCGGAAAGAAGAGTCACGACAACACAATTCCAAAGAAACGAGCCTCGAGCCTACACCTTTTCTTCACTGCATGGTAGGTAGACTCTTCCACCTGGGCAAGCGACGGGTGAGGATGCACATGTTGAGCCGAAGGAGGCAGGGACGATTTTTCAACTAGCGAATGTCTGGTTCTTCATACCACTAGAAGTTGAGAGGCCACAAAGGGCGCGCGTAAAGATCCTTACCCGCGCCCTTTATGGCTTCCTCGAGTGTTCACTCCAAATCCAAAATGGTCATTGGAGGGGGTTCTTGCTCAGGCGAACGCAGTCGAAGGAAAATGTATGGGGATCTGTTTTGGGTCGTAATTTGTCAACCAAAGCGGTCCAGCGGGAAACTAGAGGTACCCAGGAGGTGTATCGGCAGTTTTTTCTGGATGGGAAGTTGCTGCTATGTGAATAGACTTATTCCCAATGGCGTGCAATGAAAGGTGGCTTGCGCCATCTATTGCCGCGCTTATTGCTTTCAGTGCAAAAAGAATATTGAAGGGGTTTGACACGAAACTCAATATACAGTGGATAGCTCCAAACCCATTGCAATGCTTCCCCAACTTGTATTTCCCCTTTCGTTGTCACGGTTTTCCGCCTAACATGGCTTGAGCCATCTGCATCTTGCCTTTGAAGTTCCAAAGGCGTTTTTGCATGTGATAGATTGCTCATTCAAATGACGAATCTGAAGCATGGACTGCCCAACCCATGATTCAACTTCTGCCATTGGGCATTCAAGTGGTGCTAAAAAAGCACAGGGCCACAATACGCATCACCAGCACAACCGTTCTGTAGAGGAGGTGTCCCCAATAAGTGTCCCTGAGTGACCCTTCAAGGATTGAGTAGGGACACTTGACAAGCCCCAACATTTTCTGCATCATGTAGTGTTTCTTTTCTCCTATTCAGGGCTTCTCCTATTCCGAAACAAGAAAACATGAACGCAATGTACCTGATAGCCTGCTGTCCTATTTGATGCTGGTTCCCCATGAGCCTGTTCAAAAACTCTCTCCTCACCCTTCCCTTTCCTTTCTTTCCTCAATGTATCCTTTTTCATGTCCCTCTGCTTTTCCTATCCTTTTGCCCTTCCCGTCCCTTTCCCGTTCTTTCTCATTCCTTTCGCAATATGTTCCTTTGTTTCCTGTCCTTTCCTTCCCCCCCCTTTGCTTTCCAAAGGAAAGGGCACTTTGTCAGTGCCACAGAGAAAGAAACAAAAGCAAGGAAACAAAGAAAACAAATGGTAAAGTAAAAAGCAATCTCGAATAAAGAACTTTGATAAATGAGCGGTATTGCAACTTGCGCCATCTATGGTGCCCTTCATGGCTTTCGTCTTGCCAATTTTCTTTGCAAGACCGCTCTCACAAAAGAAACTGTCCTTTCACGGAAACCACTCCTCAAAAAACATCATTGGAAAGGTGGCTTGCGCCATCTTTGCATTTCCCTGCTTTTATTTCCCCTTTCATTGTCGCGGCTTGTCGCCTAACATGGCTTGAGCCATCTGCATCTTGTATTTGGGGTTCCAGGCGTTTTTGCCTGCAGAGTCGATGGCTCATTCAAAAAGTTTGGGCCATGTTATGCAATGTTCTATTTGGGCGGAGTGTATATCTGTTGACTATGTCTCTTTTGGAGGGAGGTCCCACCATGCGTCATGGCACCCAAGGGAATGCAAAAAGGCTGCTGTCGCCTACTGCACTGATATGTGGCGTGTCAAGAGCCACGTGAGGCCAGGTGTCCAAACCAAACCCATTCCACCCACAGTTGTTTGCACACCATTCTAGTCGCATTGCAGGAAAAACAAAGTGCGAGCGCAACATCAAAGAATGCGACTGGTTGACGTGCAAACCGGTCTTTTGAGGACGGAAAAAAAAGGAAACTCTGATCGACCGCACTTCCGGAAAAAGGGTTGCCCGCTTTCCATGTTCGATCTTGGTCTCCCGGCCTCTGACCATAGCCTAGGCGGTGAACCTGCAGGTGCTGAGAGCGACCGAGATGTGGTGTCAGCGCCCGAATTCTCGGGAAAGCTGAAGTGGAACAGGAATACACTCTTGAGGATGGGGTACCCAGTGTGGGTTTTGAACATGATCTGTGTATACTCTCGTTTGGAGTAGGTTTGCTTTTTGCTTCACTGCCTGCCATCAACAATGTTGGCGCTGTGATGCAAAACCTTCTGAGGGTACAAACCAGGATGGAAGTTGTTCCTAGCAAACTTGACGAGTTCACAACTGCTGAAAGTAAAGAGACGCGCAGCACTTGCAGTATACCGTGCATGACGTTTTCACGTTTCAATTGTTCCTATTCATGGTATGAATAGAAACACTCTTGTAGGAGCCCGCAGCCAAGAATTTGATGAAATACCACGATGAACTGGCAGGATTGAAAGACGCTCTGTAGCACTTTCCGGAACAAAGAAACAAACAAAAAACACACCCATGTGATAGATCCGGGTACTTTGCTGATCCTCCCTCGTCAACGAATCTGAGCCGAGGAAAGTTCAGAGCCTCCGCAAAGTTGCCCAGAGCATCGAGGTTGAGCGACTGCCTCATTCAATTCATGCACAAGTCCTCTGTTCGCACAATGCTCTATACTCATGACTTTTCATGATTTCTCAATATATTTGGAAGACACCAAGCTGAAGACGTCTGATTCCTATTGTATATCGCAACCATTCTCATATAAGCTGGCCTTGCGTGTGTATGTGCTCATGTGTGCGCACACGCGCTTTCAATTGGACCCGTTCGTTGTCGTTGAGGACAATCCTGAAGATTCGTCCAAGCCTGACACCATGGCGTCCAGTAAGGCGAAGGCGAAGGCCAAAGGGAAGGCAGCACCTAGGTCTAAGGCGCTGACGAGCATGCTGAGGAGCCCACAAAAGAGCGAAGATCTTCAAAGAAACAGATCCTTTTGCTGAAGTTGGTTGACGTTCCAGTTTTGGAAATGCACTAGTCCCTCACCCCAGTTGTTCGCAAGAAATACGTACTTTCGGTTGCACACACCTAACACCCCACTTGGCCCTGGGCCATCTTCTTTCCTGCCAGCCCATGGAAGTTGGGGCGAGCATGGGGGGAGTGTGAAGAATTCGCCAAACCTGTGTTTCATGCTAGTAACAAGAAGCTACTAGGAGCAAGGGCGCTACTAGGGGCTCTAATAGGAGCAAGAAACTGCTAGGGGCAGTTGCCTCCAGCTTCTCCAACCCTCTTACACGCAGGCGCAGCGTAAGAGTCGGGTGTATGCAAAAAGAAACTCCCAACATAACTTGTTTCTGGAGATGAGGCAATGCACTTGCACTTTGGGTGGCGTGGTCTGGCCAAATAACCACGTGATGTCTTTGGGAAATCAATCTGAGCTTCTCATGGACGTGTGAGCTCCAAGATTGAGTGGGGAAAAGCGCAGCATGTGCTCACAACAAATGGCTAACGTACCTACCCGGTCTCAACTTGTCCCTTTGTGTTCCCACGCAGGCGCCACTCCTCATCGATGCGCCCAAAAAACGGCGAGCAGAAGCTTCGACATGGTCCTGCCGCAAAGGCTATTGCAAATGCAGTGGCCAGGGGTCCAGAATGAGTGTGGCTACAAGCTTGACTTTTTTGTTTCAACCCCAAGGTGAGGAATTGGTGGACACTGGCAGCAAAACGGTGAAACAACAACTCGTTGTGTCCTGATGGATGGAGCATCTTGAAGGAAACCATGCTGCTGGCAACGCAAAGTGATGAAAGTATACCACCTTTGCAATGCCTTTGATAGGCCTGGATATGTGGCATACATATGCTAAGGGTAACCTGTTGCTCAGTTATATGATTTTAGGTGCGCAACACGATAAAGATCTCGAGCAACTAGGCCTCCAAAGTGGGCGGGCGGGTGTATCCTGCGTCCCGACAAAAGGTATCTGTTTTTCGTGGTTCGGTGGGAAGCATGGTGTGGGGGGAAGTGCTTGGCATGTTTTCAGACATTGAGGCCATGATAAGTTTTCTTGGAAG
The DNA here is from genome assembly GCA_963970005.1 of Durusdinium trenchii. NCBI lineage: Eukaryota > Dinophyceae > Suessiales > Symbiodiniaceae > Durusdinium > Durusdinium trenchii. Next base: position 347,038 of record CAXAMN010021529.1, on the reverse strand, counting down.
TGAAGCGCAAATCCGCCACAGCAATCTCAAGTTCTTCCTTTTCAGGAGCCACACTGGATGCCGGTGCCTGCCTTGTTGTCTTGCGCGCACGTGTGTACACATGCGCAGGAGGCACAAATGAGCGCTTCAATATTGTCATTGGAAAGGGCCGTTGCGAGGAGCGACCAACTGCAAGGAGGATCCTTCACGGCGGACACTCAGCAGATGGAAGGTGATGTTGGAAGACAGGTCGGAAATCGGGATCTTCTTCTTCCACCCATGACCAGATATGCTGCCATCTTCCTTTTTTGCAAATTCGTGCTCCGTAGTGTCTTCCCAACGGCCCACTTGAAATCTCCACTTCGCACAGACGGGCTCGCTGACCCGAAGATACAGAGAGGCCCTGTTTGCAGAAGCGACCGGGCGCAAATCGAGCCAAGCCTCGACGCCGGACGCCCCGAGCTGGAACTTCTCGCTGAGCTGCTCCTGCTTTTTGGTGAAGTTGGTGAAGTCGTAGTTCGACAAATCCCAGGTCAAGTGCCACACGGGAGGTTTGATGGCCTGTTGAGCCTTCTCAAGCTCTCGGCATTTACTGCTGAGTTCTTTGCACTTGCCTCGGATGCTCCGTAGAAGCTCGCACAACATAGTCGACGCATTTGCGTGGGTATGGTCCAGAGAGAGTGCATACACGATGGCGTCATGAGATTCATCCTCCATCTCTTTGGCAGAAAAAAACTCTGCAGCAGCAAGAGCCACACGCGCTCCATCTGCTCGTCGGTTTGCCTTTTCGAGCATCTTTGCAAGAAGCATGAGCTGCGAACCATGCAAACTCTTGAGACTCTCTTGCTCAAGGCATAGTTTGGATACCACCTCTGCAGGAATGTCCTCAACCTGTTCCAGCTGTACTTTCAGAAGCAGCCCTTCTAAATGCTTGCTGTCGCTTGTCGTGCGTTGGCACAACATGCGTCGACAAATCTGCTTCGACAGGGCACGACATACATGTGCATCAGCGTCATTGATACCATGCGCCTTGACAAGCAAGTCCAGCTTCTCATCATCTTTGTCGTCGTCCATGCGCGAGGCCAGTTCGACAAAGATGGATGCCGATTTGCTGGGCGGCCACTTCTCCAAGGTGGAAATACCAAAGTCGCAAGTGAAAAAGTCCCTTGCGAAGGCAGTGGCACGCTCTTTGTTGCGCAGAAAAGTGAGGGCATGGTGGAGCAATTTCGTGTCGAGCCGTTCCAGTTTCGCTGTCAGTCTACCATGGAAAGCTGCCAGCATCAAAGATGCTGCTTGCGCCCAGTCTTGGTCATCCTGATTTTCCTGCTCTTGGGAAAGGAAGTCCCAGAGTAAACTCAAGCGTTCAGCTTGGGCCTCTGCAACTGGGGAATCTGTGATTCGGCGAGCAAGCTCCTTGCAGACCAAAATCTTGTGGGGGCCTGGCACACTCAAGGATTCTAACACGTCTCCATCTACTTGATGAAGAAGCCATATAACTTCTTGCTCGTTCATGTCTGCCAACAGCTCCTGAAGTTGCGGAGTGTCTCCAACCTCTAAAAGCATAGGCACCAGTTCTTGGTTGACTTTGCTGCGACTACCTGGCTTCATCCGCTTTCCCCGAAGGAGCAGCAATGAAGACAGCTTCTTTTTGGCAGATACATCGGGCAACGACGAACGCACAAACTGTTCACCTCTCGAAAGCAACTTGAGTGCCTCCGCTCCCTGTAGCTCCGCGGCCACGGACAAAATCTCCTGAACTGTTCTCTCCTTGTACGCGATAACCGCTGACTTCATATGCTGACTCGGGTTGAGCACCTCAGTTCCATAAACTCACATTGTTACCGGAGCTGTGTTCAGACTAGAAGTTTCCAACCACTGCTTTTTGCCCGTAGTCAAGAAAGAGGAATGGAAGCACAAAGAGAAAGTTCAGCAAATGAGTCTGGTCATCCTGAGCAAATAGAGATGAAAACCGTGTTAATGTCGCCATGGCTCACGAGTCAACAAAGGTTCACGAGTGGTTGGGCTGCCAGAGTTGAAATAAAACCACTCCGCTATGCAACGCCTTTCGTAAGTGATTCCATCTGCCGCGACCACCGGATCTTCCATCAACTCCTGGGATATGGGACAGCAAAGGTCAGGTGGGTCCTCCATGAGTCGCTTCACCTCGGCTCAGAAGGCTCCAGGTGTGCTGGACCTCTAGTTTGCTGACTCTCCAATCAAAGGACACCATTGAATTCACACGTGAACCCTTGGCAAACTGCAGCACTATTGAAATGCTGCAGGCGAGTTGCCAAGGAGGTCCAGCCATGCTCGCTACCCGCTTGCGCGTCGCTTTGGCTGTCCTGTCTGCAGGCATCCGGAAAGAGACTGCGACGCAACTTGACAAGCGCTCGAAAGATCTAGCAAAAGAGAGCCTAGAAGTGAAGGTCACTGTTAAGCGCATGAAAGGAATTAAGCAAAGGTCCTCATGGTTTTTGCTGCATTTTCAACTGGAGCTCCACCACCAAACTCAAACAAAAAGCTTCACCCGAAACGTTCATGACCTCAGTGGAGTATTGAGAACTATTTGACCCAAGTGGAAAATTACCAGGTCACAGTTGGTGTCCTTTCCAGATCGCATCAGCTCGAGCGTCTTTACGATTTCCACAGCTTCCACGTTCCACACATCTGCAATGGCGTCCACCGACATTCCCTTCTGGCCTCAGCGGCACGGGCAGAGCAAGCAAAGGCTAACAGGATTTGGGGTGAAGAAGACTGAAACACGATGTAGGTGGATCCATTGATTCCAAGAAGCACGAACAACGGCTAGTAAAGGGAATCGTTTTGAGATGAACTTAGGGAAAGATCATCGCACCCTCCATCAAAGCATCAAAAACAAGCAAAAACCGTAGAGCTGCGAGAAAATGGCTCAGGGCCACAATGTGTGAATTGCGAGGAAGCGACACGTGAAGTGAACCCTCAGAGCCTAAGCGAGGAGACTGAAACACAACTTACATAACTGTTGATTGATCAGATTCTACCGTCTTAATCTAAAATCCAGCCAAGCTGCTCATGCGGAGGATCTTCTCAGAATCCACTCGGCTGATCCCCTGGCGCCGGCGATGGATGAAATCCTGCGTGGCCACGAGTTATTGGACTACTAGTAGCAAGAAGCTAGTAGGAACAAAGGCAAGGACGCTACGAACGTAGCTCCTGGCATTACCACTATTAGTATTCTTGCTACTAGGAACAAGAAGCTTTCCTTTCCTCTCTTACTTCTTTGGACACCGACCACCCGGTCGACCCAGCCCGCCGGTGGACACCTTCTCCGTGGATGGCGCCGATGGCTCGCTGGGCTCCTGGCGTCGGTCTCGCTGAACAAAGTGATTTGGCAATGTGTTTTCTCTCACCAATATACGGAAGTTCACATATAAACCAACCTGGAAAACAAAGGATCTGCCCTATCATGAAAGGGTGTTTTGCTGCGCGCAATACCGCATTGTTTCGCGATTCCTGGATTAGGATAATTAGGGGCGATTAGAGTAAATAGGTGAAACCTCTGCGGGAAGTCGGAAGGCAGTGTCTTGAATCTTCTAAAAGCTCCAAGCTAAACATTAGGAGGTGAATAGAATAGATGTAATCCAAGCACGCTCTCTCCCCAATACCAACAAGGAAATCAAGATTTTCTGTTCATGTGTCCCCACCCCCCAAGCGTCAAGCCCAATGTGTGGAATGGATAAATTTTGCGTGGCCCATGTGGCGTGTCCTTAGCCTTTGTTGTTTGGAGAGAAAACCCTAAACCCCTGCGGCCCCTGCGCCCCGTGTGTCCACCTCCTCCACCTCCTCGGCGCTCCTCCACCCTTCGCATCTTCGCCGGGCGATCCGGCATCGGGTCCACGAGGCCCTCGACGGTGGGGGTGGGAGGTGCTCTGGAGTAGTGAAAAAACGGAAAACGGTTGGACCTTTTTGTTGGGGAAGCTCCGCGGAAGTCTCGCTCCGCTGATGTTTGGCGGAGTGGATTGACAGCTGTTTGCTAGCGAAACCATGGATCTAACGGTCTCATGATCGTTTTGTGAAGCGATGCGAATGTTCACTCTGACTGGCGGTACTTTGGGCCTCAAGGCTCCTGTACTTTTCGCTCCCTGAAGATCTCCGATTTTGACCAATGGCATTTTGCAAGCGGAAAGCGTGTCTGCGCGTGTCTTTCGTCGCCCGCGCCGTTTGCGCGGCGCACATCGCGCGCTCGAGCGCTACCCGAGCGCTGTGGGCGGCGTGCGCGGTGACCGCTGTGCGTGCGCGCACGTGGGTGTATATATATATATATTTTTTATATTTAGACTCATACGCAAGTAAACTTATGTCCGGTGCAAGTGAACGCTCGCTTGGAACCCGGGCATTCCAAAAATGGAGTTGCGGAGTGCTGGACAAAACAAATCTCTCAAATTGACACATTGAAAAACGCGAAGAAACTGGGGTGGAGGGAGGAGGGATCGCGGGATCCGACTTATATATATATATATATGTATATACTGTATAGTTGTCATTCAATGGGGTGCAATTGTCAAGTACATCTACACTTGCCAGCTCCAAGCAGCCAGCAACCCAAGCTGCTTCAACCTTTTCACCAAAGCGCAGCTTCACCGGTGAACGGTGAAAGCCTTGTGCCTCAGCCGTCCATCCCACGGACCTCCGCACCCTACCGACCTTTCGACCTTTCAGGTCCGGCTGGGCAGGTCCGAGCGAAAAAACGCCCAAGGACTTGGTTGAAATGATCCTGCAAAACACGGATTGCCCGGCTGTAGGTTGCAGGCAAATGACCGCGAGGTGGAATGTTGGGGAGCACTGCACTGCACAACAAAACTGACTATGCGATAATCGGTGATGATTTCACACAGGGGGCCCGGCAATCCGCATGACGCTTCAATGGCCACGTGACTCACCCCGACAAAGGATGCGCACAGCCTGCTGCCAGTTCTCCCCCAACAGTGACCATATCCGACCCAAAGTGCAAGGGACGTGGTCCTTATTTGGAAGGCTCTGCCGCGGTAGTTGATGGAACTGGAAATAGGGTCAATCTCCGGCAGTCACCATCCAGTGATGTAAAATCGGTTCATGACATGTGCCTTGACAAGTGTGTATCGATTGCTGCTCTTCCCCTCTCACTCACCACCTGCAGGCCGCCCTTCTCTGCGGGCCGGGTGCTCCACCTGCAACCACAAACCCTCATTCTTCCACAAGTCAAGCGTTCTTGGAGCACAATGCGGTAACCCCGACAGAACCTAACAAAAACTAATAAGCAATCTCCGCCCCTAATAAAGATGTACTTGATATGCTCGGACGACGGCATGGCCACGTGCGAACTGCCCTTGCGGTGATCGCAGTGCTCTTCCCCTCACGCGAACCTCAAGCTCTTCCAGCGTGCTCAACGCGGATGAACTTCACCTCATGAGCACGAGCGCACTTCCACTCCAGAGTGCAAACAATGGTTCTACAAAATGATGGTCTTGGGGATGTTACAAAAGGCGGAACAACGGTGCAACATGTGGCTGTGGTTGCTAAATGTGTGAGCTGGATCTACTTAGCTCTCCGAACTTTTTGCGAAAAGTCGAAAAGTGCACGAAAAGGCAACGATGATAAAAAGAGTCACCCGCCAAAAGAACCCGGGGCTTGCAGGGTCCTTTTGGCGGGCGTCTCTTTTTTGAAGGTCATCGGGGCTGCATGTTTTGACCTCCAGATCCTCTCTGCTCAAGGCTGACTCACTTTGACACGGCTGGAGATGTCTAGAAAATAGCAACCTATACCTATATCTGTAGGAGCAATAGGAGCAAAAGCAACGTTTGGATCAATTCTTCTAGACTTTCGTTGAAGGGCACGGCATGTGACTGGTGTCCAAAAATATCGAAAAGTCGAAAAGTCTCGCTGCGTGCTTTCGTTTCCTTTACCTTTTTGAGTGTTTGCCTTTTCTCACTTTTAGACTTTTTGCGTTTGCTTGGTGCCTTGCAAATAGATCGTCGCTCAAGGATTTAGCGAGCTTAGAGATGTGGTGCCCCACGCAATTTGAGGTGTAGCGAGCCCTTTCTTGACAAAACCTGGACCCTGAACCCTAACTAACCCTGCCTATACACCGTCAACAAAAGGAAACTTGGACCAGTGACAGGCAGGGGCTGCGCAGAGCCACTGCGCAACTTGGTTTGAGAAGGGTCAAGTCAAGTTGTTTAAATCAAGCTGTTGGCTAAAGAGACCTGGGTCGGGGGAAGAAACCTCTGATGGTTGGTCTTCCTGTGACTGAGCGTGATTTAGCCTCGAGGTAGTCTCACCCAAACTTTCTTGTGGACGGGCTGCCGAAATGAACCGACAAATAGGGCAAGTGACGGAGGACTCAGGCCAGTTCCGGCGTGCACACAGGCGTTGACAGCACTTCTCGTGAAGCCTGTGCCCACAAGCCTCAAGAACGATGGGATCCATCAGAATGGAATCCTCTTCGGTGCCAATGTCATCTACAGTAAGCATGAGCGCACTCCATCTCCATGTTATGATCCATGGCAAGAATAACAATCAATCAAGGACACGCTACAAGGGTAGGCAGGTAAACTACCCGAAGTTGCTCCATCAAGTTCCAAGCCCATCCCGTGGTCTTCAAGCAAGCCAACCCGCCCTGGCGTACCTCATGGCAAACCAAGGCCGCTTTGGGACAGCATGAGGTCGCTTGCAAGCCTGGATCGTTTGGTGAATTAATGTCGCGGCCCAATTGGCAATACAAAACCCAAAAGGCATTGTAGTTTCCGATGCGCTTGCAAAAATTGTGCGTCGAATGCTCTCGTCTGACGATTACTGTCTTTCCACTGACTGCGCACGACTGCCTGAAGAATCAAAGGAAACGAACTAGCAGCTATAGTTGTTTCTCCCGAACGACCTTTCACGATATTGCCTTGAGGTCTATCGGGCGTGTTTGGGATCGGTGAGAGCTGGACATAATGCTGGAGATGCGGGCGTCCTTTTGGTGCCTTTTTGGTGGTATGTTTGTTGACAAAAAGGACACCCAAAATTGTATCAAGAAAATGCAAAAAATGCAGGGGATCCAAGAAGCATCACTAGCATCATGGTTCTCTAAAGGATGTGTTTTTAAGTATTCTCTTCTTTTCTTATTCCAACTTGTCTCACCGGCGCTCCACAGCTGAAGAGTGGCACAAATAAATCCGCCTAAGGAACTCGTCCTGCAAAAACCGCTCGCAGTCTTGGCTAAATGTTGCCCAAGAATCTGCTAAAAAGGAATAATGAAAGCAATAGTAGACTTGATGTAAGTCTTCTTATTGTATTCTATGTCTGCATCACCAGTTTCTTCACAATAAAACTAATGGTGATAGGACGAGTATTGCAAGCCAAGATTGATTGCGCAACTCCCTCCAAATCGCTGGCTCCGGCCCCTGGCCTGCTACGCCACTTCCGCTTTCTCATGTTTTGCGCCTTAGAGGGGAGCCATATCAGATCACTCGGTTGGTTTTGCTCAAAAGCCAAAGGGCGTGGAGTTCACGAAAGCTGGAAGGCTGCAGGTTAATGAATGGGCGTTGGATCACCACACCTGTACATATATTATATATATGTATAAATATGTATCTGTATAGATTGTATAGTTATTTTCAGGACTTCCAACCACCCAAAATCTGGTCTCTTCCTATCAAAAACAGTCGTCAAATGGGCTTTAGGTGTGCGTATGTAACCTTTATACTATATAGAGCCAATTGGGAGAGGTCTACGCCAGTGAGAACCCCAGCAGACCTACCACCACCCTTTCCACCCCGTGAACCACCGAAGAGACGCCCAAAAAACTTTCCTCCGGGTTCTAGTTCATAGGTATGTATGTTCTTGGAACCCATGAAACCTGGCGTTATGCACCTATTCTTTGCGTTTATGTGTTTCATCATGTGTCCATCTCTCCCTTCCCTCTGGCATGAGGAAGCTGGTACCTGTCACGGACTAAAGGGCAACTCTTTCGGCATTGCGGCGTTGAGCGCATTCCTAGACTTCCTCTTGACTCCATGACAACCGGTTGCTGGTGATGCAGGGCCCGAGCCCTGCATATCTCGCATCTTCTTGACAGCATGAATACACATCAGCCACCTTCAGTTACTGTCAGCGTCAAAAAGGGAAAGCCATTCAAAACATGTTTTGGTGCAATCGTCTCACCTGCTTCCCCCCTTAGCATCCCTTTCCACTCACCTCAAAAAACCGTCTTTGTCACACACGACGTGTATCTCGTGTCCCAACCAATTTGTGCGGTGCAAATGGTCAATACATGACTGGCATACCAGTCGAGGTTTTTCTATCTATGGTTTTCGATTGTAATTTTACTCCTGGGCCTGCAGCGCAAAAAAAACAAGGCAGCTCCTTCCCCCAGGCCCATCCTCTCTCTCGTTCAGCAAGCCACCGGCCAATCATCGCGCCACCGTGCCAAATCCCGTTGCCTCGGCAGCAAGATGAGACGCGAAAACGATGAAGAGGCGTATTGAGAAGTACACACATACTGCGCAGTGTATTAGAGTGGAACGTAGGTGAGACTTAGAGCTTTCAAAGGGAGGATTATGGCAAGGGTTCCTATGGGTTCCCATAGCCTTTCGACTCTACGACCCAGCCGCAGCGACAAATCAAAAGGCTGGACTTCTTCTTGGTGTTTTGTCTTCATGTTTTATTCCAAGGAGTTCCTTGATTTTTTCTCCATCTGTTTGGAAAATCCCCTGACCCCCCTCACGCTTTTCATTCACCTTCGGTACCCTGGGCTTGATGCCCAAGCACCACTATGGTCTCTGACGGAACCACGTGGATGAAAGTCACCATGTCGAGGTAGGTAAATCATGATAACTCCCAGGTGTTCACGGAACCCCACCAGTTTGCTTTTTGAGTGGGGGGGTCCCAAATCCCCCTTCATAAGTTCGGTGACCTCCGAATACTCTCCAGTGAAGATTACCCAACCGTTGGTAGAGGATTTCATGGTCTTCATTTCCAGGCCATGCCATCCACTTCCATGTTATATAGCGGGTCAGAGTGTAAACCACGTTTCACTCCCTGGGATGCCGCCGTGGCCGGTCGTCATTCAGCCTGCGGCTTGCGTTAAGCCTCCCGGCCATTGGCGCCCCACGCCATTGCAACGGAAGAGCTGCACCGTGGGGGGAAGTACCCAACTCCACCTGGCTGGTGGTGTGAAGGTGTGAAGGTCAGGCCGTTCCGCCATCAAGTCTCTGGGATATGTTGTTTTGTTTCTTAATAATACATTGTATTGTACTCAAACAATTGGGCCCTTAGATTCCACCAATGCTGTAGCTATTACAGGCCAACCGTACAAACAGCAAATTACATACAAACGAAAAACCCTTTAACATCTATGACTATCGCGCGCGGTTTTCAAGCCGCACTCCGTACCCCCCGTGTCCGGCTTCATTGGAGTCAGCAGCACCACAGAGCTTGGAGCCGCGGGCGAAGAAGACCTAGGTGGAATGGGATGCTGGACTCTGCCAAAGCTCATACGTCCAATTCCAATTCCATACGTCCAATCAATTGAATTGGATCGCAGAAACCTGCAAAAAAAACACGTCATAAGAGGTTTTTCTTAGGCCAATAATTAGCCCAGCTGGAGACCCCAATAGCAAGATACAAACCGGGACAAAAAGAAAAATCTGGAAACAGCTGCTGTTTTCAACACGTCGACCATCTCTTCCTTGGACACCATCATCACATAACCGGGACACCATCACAAAATGACCAGGGCACCATCAAAACATGACCGAGACACCGTCACAACATGATTGGGACACCATCACAACATAACCGGGACACCATCACAAGGTGACCGGGACACCAGCATGACATGACGGGGACACCATCACAACATGACCGCGACACTATCACAACATGACCGGGACACCGTCACATGACCCGGAAACCATCAAAACATAACCGGCACACCGCCAAAACATGACCAGGACACCATCACAACATGACGGGGCACCATCAAAACATGACCGGGACACCGTCACAACATGAGCGAGACACCATCACAACATGACTGGGACACCGTCACAACATGACTGGGACACAATCACAACATGACCGGGACACCATCACAAGGTGACCGGGACACCAACATGACATGACGGGAAAACCGTCACAAGATGACCAGGACACCATCACAACATGACCGGGACACCGTCACATGACCCGGACACCATCAAAACATAACCGGCACACCGCCAAAACATGACCAGGACACCATCACCAGGACCGGGACACCATCAAAACATGACCGGGACACCGTCACAACACGACCGGGACACCATCAAAACATGACCGGGACACCATCACAACATGACCGGGACACCATCAAAACATGACCGGGACACCATCAAAACAGGACCGGGACACCATCACAACATGACTGGGACACAATCAAAACATGATCGGGACACCATCACAACATGACCGCGCCACCATCACATGATCGGGACACCATCAAAACATGACCGGGACACCGTCACAACACGACCGGGACACCATCAAAACATGACCGGGACACCGTCACAACATGACCGGGACACCATCAAAACATGACCGGGACACCATCAAAACAGGACCGGGACACCATCACAACATGATTGGGTCACAATCAAAACATGATCGGGACACCATCAAAACATGACCGGGACACCAGCATCACATGACCCGGACGCCATCAAAACATGACCGGGACACCATCCGCCCACCAGCTCTGACGGTGACCCGACGGCGCCCGTCCGCCTATTAGTTTTGCAAGACCCCATAGCATGGCTATTGGGGAATTATGTCACGTAACGTGAAACTAGGCCTCAGCGTCCATTAGAATCTTGTGTTGGAGGCAAGCATACTCCACAAGTCACAGCCCTGGTATAGTACCAAGACGAGCGCCTGTCTTCCTGTAATCCCTGCAAATGTCTGGGGGATTGAATGGGACAGGTTTCCCATTATCCACAGAATCACGCTATGCAGAAAAGTCAGTCAGGCACCGATGTTCTTCGAAACGGCAAGGTTTCCTCTCAAATTTACAACAAAAGACTCTCTTTCTCCTGAAGACCCTCAGTTCCTCACAAGCGCCCTGGTTATTCTTTATGTTTGTGTTGACTCCTGTTTAAACTCTATCCACGTTCGTTGGAGGAGTATCGTGTCTATGTTTCGGAACATGACCTCCATGCCTGTCAGTCAGATACCACAGAACACCACTGGACAGCTGAGTGGAACCTATTGTTTGTTTGTGGCTTCCATGTTCCACTACCAGACCTGCCAAGGAATGCCAAGGGACTGCACTTCTCCCAAGTATTGATCCATGGCATCGCATCAGCACGCGAGTCGTGTCTCGACACAGACCCTTCTGCTTAGAAAACATTGCGGGGTTAGGAGTTCGGACCTGCAATCTCTAAGGCATCAGTCCTATTCCCCACATGGCTCTTCTGTTGGCGGACCTTGACACACAAGAACGCAAACAAAAGAATTACGGCTTCCGTAGACGTTAAGGTGATTCTAGCTCTTCCGACCGGGGAGACTCAAATGACACTCTTGAGCGCTGCTTTCAACCTTGGAAATGGCTGCAGTTTCTTGAAGAAGCGCCAAACACACGACACTGACCGATGGAGCGGGCAGAGCGGCTGGAGGAGCGGAAGACGCTGATCCCAAACTGCCTTTGACACAATCCAGGCCTCCTCCATTCTCCGTCAGAGACTTCCGGAAGGTTCAGGAGACATGCGCTGCAGTCGAGGGAGCTCAAACATGGCTGAGATAGGAAGCAGAGAATCACCAACACTGCGCCGCAGAAGGCTTGGTTCAGCTCTCGAACACAACTTCAGAACTATGGATGATCCTACCTTGTTCCCAATATCTTAGAACCTCTGCATACTTTGTGTGAGGGTTGGCTACTTGAGCTGCTTAAGACAAACACAGCAAGTCCAGCTAGAGCCGTCGGCGGAATTCAAACGCAGTGTCATCATTGTTCCCTTCCATGAAATGCTGCGATAGGCTCCATGAGAAAAACAATCAGTGTGACTCAGAGGTCCTACGTGAAGACATTGAGTATGGACACTATGAACATCTATTGTCGCCATTTGTGCACCACGCATTCCATCAGGTCACGCCCAGCGTATCACGGTGTGGCCTCTGCGCTGCCACAGATCGAAGTCAACCTGTGCATCAATCGAGCTGTGGCTGAAAATCACGTGGACACTAAGCAGAGGTGCAGAAAAGAGAGAGGAAGACATTGAAAATTTAAAGACCTCCCCAGCTCTCAAAAACGTGTGACTGCTGAAAGGCACTTGTTCAAACAGCCCTGCCAGCAACCTTTTTTTCTTTGATGTCCGTGCGACGCAGCTAAGCGTTGCCTTACTTTGGGAAAGCTATTGACACTGTCGCAGGTCTCGGACCAAAGGGTATCCACCACAGGGTATAATTAAACTTTGATCAAACCCCATGACCTCAAAGTTTGAAGACATGCCAAGCATGTCTCTGCCCGCTCAAAACTGGCACAGCCAACTTTGCAGCAGGCACCCCCTGCACAGCCTGGGATCTGCTCTTCAAGAGCCGGGAGCGACCAACCGCAGTGAAGACCCGGCGCGGCGGACGCTCAGCACATGGAAGGCGATGCCCGAGGCGAGGTTGGAAAAGGGGATCTGCTTCGGCCAACCATAGCCTTTCAAGCTGCCATTTGCCTCCTTGGCAAATTCGTGCTCCGTAGATGCTTCCCAACTTCCCACTTGACATCTCCACTTCACCCAGACAGGCTCGCTGACGTGAAGATACAGCGAGGCCTTGTCTGCAGAAGCCTTGGGTGTCAACCAAAGCCAGGCCTCGACGCCGGACGCCCCGAGCTGGAACTCCTCGCTGAGTTGCCGCTGACCTTCGGTGAAGTTGGTGAAGTCGTAGCCCGACAAATCCCAGGTCAAGTGCCACACAGGAGGTTTGATGGGCACTTCTTGAGCCTTCTGGAGCTGCTTGTACTTGTCCAAAAGCTCGGTGTATTTCTCATCGAGGCCGGTAGACCTTTTGCCCAGCACCTGGCACGTGGAATCTAGGCTTTGCCACTTGATACCAAGATCTTGGCATTGGTTTCCCAGGTCCTTACACTTGCTTCTGATGCTTCCAAGAAGGTTGCAGAGCATCAAGGATGCATCGTCGTTGGTGCGGTCTAGATGGTGGGCAAAGGCAACGGCCCCATGAGATTCATCCTCATTCCCATCTGCAGAGAAGGCTTCTGCAGCAGCAACAGCTACTCGAGCTCCATCTGCTCGTCGATCGGCCTTTTCGAGCATCTTTGCAAGAAGCATGAGCTGCGAACCACGCAAACTCTTGAGACTCTCTTGCTCAAGGCATAGTTTGGATACCACCTCTGCAGGGATGTCCTCAACCTGTTCCAGCTGTACTTTGAGAAGCAGCCCTTCTAAATGCTTGCTGTCGTCGGTGGTGCGTTGGCACAACATGCATCGACAAATCTGCTTCAACAGGGCACGACATACATGTGCATCAGAGTCATTGATGCCATGTGCTTCGACAAGCAAGTCCAGCTTCTCTTCGTCTTTGTCGTCGTCCATGCGAGAGGCCAGTTCAACAAAGATGGATGCGGATCTGCTGGGCGGCCACTTCTCCAAGGTGAAAATGCCAAAGTCGCATGTGAAAAAGTCCCTTGCGAAGGCAGTGGCACTCTCTTTGCTGTGCAGAAAAGTGAGGGCATGGTGGAGCAATTTCGTGTCGAGCTGTTCCAGTCTCGCTGTCAGTCTACCATGGAAAGCTGCCAGCATCAAAGATGCTGCTTGCGCCCAGTCTTGGTCATCCTGATTTTCCTGCTGTTGGGAAAGGAAATCCCAGAGTAAACTCAAGCGTTCAGATTGGGCCTCTGCAACTGGGGAATCTGTGATTCGGCGAGCAAGCTCCTTGCAGACCAAAATCTTGTGGGGGCCTGGCACACTCAAGGATTTGATCATATCCTCATCTACTTGGCGAAGGAACCACAGAACCTCTTGCCCATCCATGTCTGCCAACAACTCCTGAAGTTGTGACATGTCTCTAACCTCCAAAAGCATAGGCACGAGCTCTTCAATGACTGCGCGACGCTCTCCTGGCAGCATCCGCTTTCCCCGAAAGAGCAGCAACGAAGACAGCTTCCTTTTGGCAGATGCATCGGGTAAGGACGCACGGACAAACTGCTCGCCTCTCGAAAGCAACTTCAGTGCATCATCAGTCGGTACTTGAGAGGCCACGGACAAAATCTCCTGGACCGTCTTCTCTTTGTGTGCCAGGACGGCCGACTTCACGTGCTGGTTGGGGTTGAGCACCTCAGTTCCATTCAAGTTTTGAACCACTTCTTGCGCTGAGTTAAATTAAACAGGCACTGAGACCCAAAGAGGGAGTTGAGGCGTTGAGAAAATGAGTTTGGTCATTCTCAGCAAATCAAAATGGACAAAACATGTGCTTCAACTTTTTCACCATGGCTCATGAGTCGACAAAGGTTCACGAGTGGTTGGACTGCCCGAGTTCGACTGAAACCACTCCGCGATGCAATGCCTTTCGTAAGTGATTCCATCTGCTGCGACCACCGGGTCCTCCATCAACCAGTGAGATATGGGACAGCAAAGCTCAGGAGGATCCTCCACAAGTCGCTTCACCTCGGCTAGAAACGCTCCAGGGTGAGGTGTGTAACAAAGGTTTGCTGACTTTCAGAGCAATGAAAGGACACCATTTACATGTGAACACGCGGCAAACTGCTGCACTTTTGAAGTGCTGCAGGCGAGAAGCCAAGGAGGTCCAGCCATGTTCGCTACCCACTTGAGCGTCGCTTTGGCTGTCCTGTCTGCAGGCATCCGAAAAAGGCTACCATACAACTTCAAGCTTAAAACTGCTCGCGAAAGAGAACCTAGATTTGCAAAACAAGTCCGTCAAAATGTCTTTATCTTCCGCAGGAGTGGCAGCAAAGCCTCTAAAGCAAAGGCTAAGAACTTTCCCTCTAACCTACAGTTGTGGTTTTGAGCCTGTTGCCTCAACATGGCATGAGTGCAAATGCCATCTAATTTGGCACAAGCCTGTCGAGCGTTTTACGGTGGCCATGAATGTGAGAAAAGTGTAAGCGTGGCGTTGCATTTGGTGTGACTGGAGAACCGGATCCCATTCTTTTGAAGCTGCGCAGTTGAACCATTTAATTCATGTCTACCCTTTGTGAGATAGACCAGGCCATCACTTTTGGATTGGGGGCCATCGCTAATAGGTTGAAGGTCATTGCTCTTAGAGCCATCTCTATTGGGTGAGATAGACCAGTGTCTTCCCGCTTCCAGTGCAATCGACACTGGTAGCGGAGCCTGGACGAAAGGGCTTGGGAGAAGAGTGCATGGCAGCTAGAAGCGAGGAGACATCTCTGTTGCCGACATGGAACGGAGACTGGAGTCAATTCCGGGCTTATGAGATGAAGGTCTCACTGGAAGTGGACTCAGTCAAGAAGGAGGACAGATGCTTGGTGGGCCAGGCCTTGCAAAAGCACTTGTTGGCAAAGCTTGGGAGTTCGTTGAAGGAATGTACTGAAGCAAGCTGCACAGTGAGAATGGCGCAACCTATCTCATCCAATACCTGAAGGAACAGCGAGGAAAAGACAAGGTGGATCTTCTCCGAGATTCTTTCCGTGATATGTTTCAGAAGAGTGACCTGCATCGCAGAGACAATGAGCAATTGCAGAGTACCTTCCACGGTTCAAGAACTATGTGAATGAGGTTCAGAATCCGATGAAAGAACCGCTTGAGAACAAGTCAGGTGGGGGCCTGGCTCAGAAAGATCAACAAAGAAAGAAGATGAAGACATGGAACAAGAACTTCATGGCTCATTCGATCTATGAGGTCGAAGCTGAGCGAGACGACCAGGTCGAAGAAGAAGTGGAAGAAGACCCAGCCTGGTCTCAATTTGATGACCTAGCCGCAGCTGTTCTTGAAGACCCAGAGACTGAACAGTTGCTGACCGCCTTCCAAGAAACTTCAGTACAGGGACGCACGAAAGATGCTGGCAAAGTCTCGAACCGCTCGAGACTGCTATCCTGTGGACAAGTACACAAAGCCTTTCAAAGGAGATGGAGGAAATGACAAGTCAATAGTTTTCCTTGGTGACTGCATACGATGTGGCAAGTATGGTCATCGTGCTCGCGATCGCCCTCAGAAGAAGCCAGAGAGAAGTGGAAAGATGGATTTTCTGCATGACGCATCGAATGGAGAGGTGCACTTGGTTTGTGAGAAAGGTGATGCATCCAAATACATGGTATTGACGAGTGCCAATGAACCTTTGAACCTATCTTTGCAGTGAACTCAGTGAACTCTGAAGAAACCTGTTTTTGTGGAATTCTTGACTCCGGTGCCTCAGAGACAATCATTGGAGTTGACACTCTGCAAGAGCTCTATGAAGACAGAGCAGCAGAAGATCAACCTTGTTCACAAACAACAGATGGGAAGATATCTTCTCAAGAATTTACGAACCTTGGCTGAGATTCAGGTGTTTGAGCTGCAAGGAGGCATTAGCGGAGAAAAGCCGTGGACTGCCAGCTCATGGCACGAGAAACCATGGAATCACATGTGTAAACTAGCTGGGGGTCGTTTTCGGTGTTGATGGTTGCTAGTTTAGTTTCAAGGATGTTGTGAGTGGAAACCTCATGCACAAGAATTAGTTTCTTTCTGTTCTTCTCACCCTGGTGTCAAACGACGTTTGGGAAAGGCATGCAACCATGCTCCATCACAACATGTCCGTATTGAAGCAAGACTGACTGCTTTCAGGCCTGTTTACCCTAGAAAGCTGTGTGACACTCTTGCAAAAGGGCTGCTTGATCATACAATTGAGTTTGAAGCCTTGTCGTATATGTAGCTCACCTGAACGTCAAAGAAACACATTTTGAGAAATGTGCGGGAGGGAATCTTTGCAAGCAGGAGTGCGCAACACGACGCGGGGCTTGGGGAGGAGCAGGCTGCAGCAAACAATGAGGGGGAAGGAGATGGGGACCATGTTTTTCAACATGATGAACTGGAGGAGGTGCGAAGGACGGGATGAGCAAAGAGATGAACACAATAAAGAGCATGAACAGGAGGAGCGATTAACCCCCGAGGAAATGACTGAACTACAACTTGTGCGCAGAATGTTGGACACCCTAGTTCAGCGTTTTTTAGTAGTTCGCGCCTTGAAACACGCAGGAGTTGCTGAAGGTTTCATTCATGCTGGGAAACGTGTAGAGTGTTTCTTTCCGCAAACGACTTTGAGGAAACCTGGTTTACCAGCTATTTTAAACCAGGTTCAGCAAAGGTGGCAAGTTCTCAGCATTGACACTTTCTGGTGGAAGCACCCGAAACCTCGTTCAGACGGCAAGGAGAGATACCTGATCGGTTCAACCTATCTAGATGAAGCTACTGATCTCCATGTGGCAAGCGTTATCCGAGAGAATGAAAGAATGCCTAGTAACAAGAAGCTACTAGGAGCAAAGGGCATCGCTACTCGGAGCAAGGACGCTACTAGTAGCTCCTGGCCTTACTACTAGTAACAAGAAGCTACTAGTAGCTTCAGTGACAGGGGACAAGTTTCGAAAACTCCTCGTGAAAGACTGGCTCAAGTGTTAAACGCCAGGTTTTTCGAAGTGGTGTTGAGGGATGTTTTGGGGGGCCCAACACGGTTTCTTGGTTATAGAAGAACCAAATGATTTCCGTTGCCCCAATGGCTTGTGAAGCGTACTGGCAATTTGGAAAACATCCACGGCATCTTTCCACCTTGAAAGAACAAATGACGAAACTGGCCCCTGAGTTGGAAGCCGATGTAAGTTCCAAAGAGATATCCTGGCCCTGTGTTTCGGCTGAGAATAGATGATCTTCATTCGGTGCGACGGCGAACGTAAGACCGCTAGGGCATGCTAGGGCTTTTTGAAGAGTAGGAGAGCTCAGAGATTTCACCTTGGCATGTTGGTGTACTACTATCGGAAAAGTCGAGGTAGGGGTGCCAAGATACTAGGGGACAACGGCATGGACCTGCTTGAGTTCTTTTCATTGGCCGGACCAGTGAGACAGAACGACATGTTTCGGGGTCGGTGATTTGGGTGTCTCATGATGAGTCATGGGACTTCCTTACAAACTGCAACCTGTTGAAAAGGATGTGAGTTACATTGATCAGACTGTGAATGGACTTTTTTCTCTTGATGAGTTCATGAAAGGAAAGCATGCGTTGTCGATCTGTTTGCCGAAAAAGATGTGATTGAACAAGACTACAAAAGGATGAGGAGACAGCTTGGAAACATGGTCCGAGAGACATGGCTTTCGATTTGGAAGATGATGGAACTCGACCCGAAGGACCTCTAAAACGTCGCCATTTTATCACCAAGCAATCTCTTGACAGCTAAAGCACACGGGCAAGACCTTCGGATGGGTGTGGGACAACGAGTCCTCCTACGTGGTGTGGGTGGCGAGTCGTCTCAAGCTGGAAGGGGAGTGGAAGGCTTTCCTGCATTTCATCCACAAGAAGACGGCGAGCCTCGAGCTGGAGCAACGACAAGCAGCGGGGGTCAAGTCAGGGATCGACGAGTCGGACCAGTGGCTATCTTCCAAAGCATCCTATGGCGCCATCTGAACAAGATCTCGAAGACCTGAGCTGAGGCCTTGCATGGAACCACCTAGCGTCCACAGAGATGGAAGAGAACGCTCATGACGAAAGCTCTCCAGCAGATCACCCAGCGCTTGGAACAGCTTGAGTTGGTGATGACCGAGATCGTGAACAAGATGAAGAGCTCGTGAGGCAGCTAAAGAGAGAATGAGAAGGCACGCCATCATCCTCTGACATAGAACACAAGGACAAACGACTGAGAACAGGGATTCAAAAACACAAGAAGGTGTGTGAAAATGTTTTGCACGCGGGTCCTCGTGATGTGTACTGCAAAAAAGAGAGGGAGAGAGAGGAAATGGCACTTGGACAGTGAACGCTAAAGCAAAACGTGGTGCACAGGTCAATCTCCGTGAGTTATTAAGTCCTGAAGAGTTTGGAGAAGCTAAAAGCAACGAAATCGGCTCTTATAACTTATATCGAACGTGTTGCTGTGGACATTTGCAATCTTCAACTCTTCATGGCATTGACAAAGAAAGGGTTCTAGCTATGAGCTGGGCGTTAGTTTCGACACCAATCACTGACGAGTCAGGGACACTTCTATAGTGGCCGGAAAACGAAGGCAAAAAAGTTATTCATCAAAAGGCTTTCAGGATCCTGATCTTCTTCGCATCAATAGTAACTCACCCACAGTTTCGACTCTGGGACGGAATCTGTCGACTTCGTCTGAAACCAGCCATTTTGGATGGGAAACTGTTTCTCGGAGACGTCAAAACGGTCTTTTTAAACAGAGACGACACGGAACTGCCTCGCATTATTTTTGGTGACCCTCCAGAAGATGTGAAGACTTATCTTGACATGTCAAGAGATCAAGGTTTCAGAATCAGAAAAGCTATCAATGGACTGTTGAATGCTCCAAAACAGTGGCTGAACAAACTGGCCAAGGAACTTAGTAAACAAGGGTGGAAACTGTGTGTTCTTGAACCTTGAATTTGGCGGTTATTTAGTGAAGGTAAAGTGGTTGGTTTGTTGGGTGTTCATGTGGATGATGTCCTTGTTTCTCGTTCTAGTCAGGTTTATGAAGCCAAAATCACAGAGCTGCGAAAGACCTTTCCCTTTGGTAGCTGGAACAGTGCACCAAAAGAAAAGACCGTGTTCTGTGGAGGTGAACTCTCTCAAAAGAGCAGTGGAGAAATCAACTTGAAACTTGAAACAAGAAAAATATGGTCTTGGTTTGAACGGAGTGAACATGACTAACGAAAAACGAAGTGAACATGACTAAAGAAAGTCAGAAATTGAAAGCGAAGCTACTGACAAAGAAAAACATGAAATGAAAGGACTTCTCGGAGGACGCGCTTGGAGAGCGAATCAAACAGCACCCTGGCTTTGTGCTTCCACGTCCATTCTCCAAGGACACAATCGCTCTGCTACAGTGAAGGAGGCTTCGCGAGCCAAAAACTTTGTATTACAAAGGGCCACGGCTGAAGTAGGGTTAACGTTCCCTTATGACATCAGAGATCCCATGATTCTTTCCTTTACGGAAGCTAGTCATGCAAACGGTCATGGTGCGTGTCGGCCGGTCTTGCAAACAGAGCGGACGCTTCTTCTCAAGGGGGGATCGATCATCATGTTGACTGACCGGAAGATTTTCGACGGACAGACTGCCCCTTTTTCAATTGTTAGCTGGCACAGTAGAAAGTTAAGACGACATGCTGGGAGTTCCACCTGTGTGAAAGTTTAGGAATATGCAAGCACATACGGCGAAGTTGAGGTTGTGAAACAGGTGATGTATGAGATCCTCCACGAACAAGGTATCAAGGCCAGAAATTCAGTCGAACGCATTGCAAGTATCCCAGCTGCAGTGGTTTGTGACGCCAAACTCCTGTACGACTCCGTCAAAAGGGTTGTGTCATTGGGTTTACCAATGGAAAAAACGTTTATGTCTGGAAAGTTTGAACATCAAAGAATGAGCGGAAACCACGAATACTGAATTGAAATGGAGCGCTTCGGATCAACAAAGAGCTGACGATCTTACGAAAATGCTTGAAGTGGACAAACTTTTGGGAACAATTTATTTAGGTGCATATTCTCTATCTCTGTTGTTCCAACCAGTATACGGAAAAAAGTTGAAAAAATTGTAAAATTATCAAATGGGAACAAAAGAAAGAGAAAACAATCCTGCAAAATGGCGCCGACACAAATCTAGGAAACCATAATTTTAAAATGGTGAGTCCGTGAATGCATTTGTCCACTCATGACATTCCATATTCCAAGCATACACGCAGCTGCATGCAACTCAATTGTTTGACCATAGCTCTTAAGTTATAACGCATGAAACTACAATATCTACTGCAATGCCTTTGGAACTGTCAACCAGCCTATTTTACATCTTAACTGTTGTTTTTCAACCCAACTCCGCAAACAACTCGATAACAGGTTCCCAGAACGGTTCTGAAACTCTTCAGAACTACTTAGAACTATTTATAACTATATATATTGAACTAGTGGGATTGCGGAACTTATCTGTTTAAAGCAAAGGAGAAGTTATAGGTAGCTAGATGTTATTGTTGTAACTATCAGTTAGCATAGTCATAAGTCATCAACTTGGCAAAAAGTGAGGTTTAGCAACTGCTTGGTCTGGAAAAAGTTGTCACGTCCAAGGTCCATCGTCCATAGGCGTGGGAAGTCCCAAGAACTCAGATTGTTCAGAAACCTTCATACATAACCATTCATGGCCTTCGTTCTTGCATAATTACTGAGTGTCATTCAATGTCGAGCCTAAACAATTGCCTCCTCTTATCTTTGGGAGTTTCTGTGAATGGTCCAGGTCCAAGGTGTTTTTTGATCTTCAACAACGTCTTGCGTTGAGCAGTGTGGCAGCTTAAAAATCATCCTGCACGGAAGGAAGAAGTGTGAATCAGAAACGAACGAAGGAAAAGAACGTAGCCTGCGGCTGCCTATAAGGAAAACATGAGACACATGAAAAATAGGCTGGACAACAGCAAAAAGCAAAATTTGAAAAAAGGGTGGCAACAGAACCGTTCTGGAACCGTTCTGCGGAGCACCACAAGCCCAAAATATGCTAATTGTTGGCTGTCTTCAAAATCGAGGAATATAGCCGGAAAAACGAACACGGGGTAAAAAGCGCGTGCCACTGAAGTGGGCAACAAATCAGAATCAAGGTGCCGGAGCATTTGTCGGGAAAGTCAGGAATCAAAAATCAATTGGTGGAACGCTTGGAAGTGCTGTCAAGCTTTTGAAAAGTTGAAAGCCTTCTCGATGGTGGTCGTCGTGGTGGTGGGTTAAATCTAATTCACAGTAGATAGTTCAACATTCCAATTCTCAGGTGTAGATTAACTGCAAGTCACTAGCGTGGTAGAATTTTTCAATTGGTGACCACAAGCCATAAACTTATAAACAGGTCAAACATGATAGCGCTTGACCAGTGCACGGTCGACCTCGCCAAGTTGGTTTGAGTCTGAGTAGAACTTGTCTTCTGAACTATTTGATTGGTTGTTGGGATTTTGAAACTGCCCAGCCTACTTCTTATATACTTCACTTCATTTGCAGGGCAGATTTGTCCACAATTTGAAGTGAGTATTGTGTCCGCGTGGCCGATGTTTTCCAAGTAGTAAATGACTCATAAAGATTGATAGAGAAAAAGGTTGAGTGGATGATTTCACACCTACTATGTCAACACATGGTCAACCCGGTCAACCCTCAGGACATCGAATGAACCACGCCGACGTAGTTGTTGCACCGCAGTAGCGGACCTGACAAACTAGCCCAGGAAAGAGAAGGGGACGACTAAACGCAGAAAATAAGAAGTCCAGTGAGGAAAATGATGCCGAGAAAGAACAATGAATCAAATGCGAAACACAGTGCTTGGCCTCGGCTAGAAGTCTTTTGTTGAAGATAACTGTAAACTGACAGTTTGTAGTACCACGGTTTGATCATAATTTTATTTGATTTGATATCTTATACAAACATCTGCACATCTACCTACAGATCAATGCCATGATATGGTACAGTAAGCTGCGGCTTCAACTTGCAGCGGTTGAAGCTGTTGAAGAGCGTTTCTGAAAGCACTGGGGAACATTGGGGAACTCTAAAAGAATACACAAACATTGACAGTTTGTTTCCCACATGTACTACGTAAACTATGTTTGCCAATCTTCCCCCCAAGGAAGAACACGGTTCTAAAGTTTAAATGGTTCCGTGCATTCAAAACACAAGCCCCTTGATATAGAGGATACATAGCTAAATAAGACACGATTCAAAGAGGTGTTGTTGGCATCTCTTGGGATTCGAGATTCATTTCGGCGAGAGGGAAGCGTCGGGAAAGAAGCAGTGCAAAGTAGTCAGAGGCAATTGGGCATGTTGAGCAAGAAGATAATTTTAGCGATATGGTTTTGAGCCTGTTGTCTCGACATGTTCGTGAGAAAAGTGTAAACGCAAGCGTTGCATTTAAGCAGCACAGTTGAACCACCATCCTTTGTGAGATAGACCAGTGTCTTCCCGCTTCCAATGCAATCGACAACAGTGAAAGGCAAGCAAAAAAATCCTCAAGACATCCAAGCGAAACCCATGCAGAAATTCACCCGGTCACAGCTGGTGTCCTTTCCAGATCGCATCAGCTCGAGCGTCTTCACAATTTCCACAGTTTCGACGTTCCACACATGCGCAATAGCGTCCACCGACATTCCTGTCTGGCCTAGGCAACACAAGCAAAGCAAGCAAAGGTCAAGCAGCCAAGCGCATTCAAGGGACACCTTGACCCCCTATTTCTCTGTGAAAAGAACGAGACGCCACATAGGTCCTGTGGAGTGTCTACCAAATCCATGAAGCATGAACCACGTCAGATCAAAAGGAACATGTTTAAGACGCATATAAAGCGAGAAAGTACACAGGTGTGAATAATGACCTACGGCCAAGATGTGTAAATTCCTGGGAAGGGACACGTGAAATTAACCTTCGTGGCTGTCATGCCCGAATCTGAGACACCCCTGCAACATCCACAGACCGCCAAAATGAGAAACATGAAACCGAAGTGTAAGGCCTAACCAGCTGACTTCATTCTTTGCTGCGCATCAGCGGCACCTCAACCACTTTCTGCTGAGTTGCTCATGCGGAGGATCTTCTCGAAATCCGCTCGGCTGATTCCCTGGCACTGGCAGCGATGGTGAAATCATGTGGCCAAGGGTTTCGATGAATCTCAGCAGTCGTGGTTTGGGTCCTCCACCAGGTCTGTTCAAAAGCTCAAAAAAGAATCCGTAACGTTCCTGTACTTCAAGCGGTGCATGGCATTGTCATGGCGGAAGAGAATAGCCGAATTAATAACTCGACTATTGGGACAACTTGTACTTGCGACGTCTCAAGTAGTCAGCTTGGGCTACTCTACGCCTATACTGGATGAACGTCCTGTATCAAATGCGAAAAACTTTGTTGGCCTGACCTCGGATGTGAAACACCTGTGGTGGCTCCAACACCTCTCCAAGAGCACTGACACCAGTTTCTCACAAGGCGTATTCAGTCGTGGTACTCCAACCGTCAGTGTGGGCACACTGCTGGCTTCGAAGCATCGAACGTCTCATATGTGATGCGACTTACAAGAACTCCGGAATGATTCTGGGACTCCCTTGCGTAGTATGCACGGCTAACATGTACAAGTCGGAAGTTGACCTGTTTGTTCGACAGAGCTGTACCGGCAAGATGTTTGTACCACAAGGGGCAGGGCGATGATGCTGTGTACTGCATGGACGAAGCACAGGTGTTGCGTTTTCAGACTCTACTGGGATCATACCGCCAGAATAGGAGCACGGTTGGTGTCTCCCAGCCGAAGGTCACGTTTTTTGGAGACAGACAAGCCCCTGACCGACGGTTGTGCTGGAAGAGGTTCTGAATTTGAACCTCAGAGCATCTACCAGTACACACCTTTGAGCAGTGGCCATCCGCCTTCAAATGTTCCGTTCTTTCGTCCAAGGTCCGCTTCAGGGAATCCAAGCAACAAACGTGGCGGAATCTGACAAAATCCGACAGAGAGAAACAGGCTGAGCAAGGTCATTGCAAAACCTGGATTTTCTAACAGCTTCAGAAAGACGTTTCGAAGCAGAAGCCTGTGACAACCAGTAAGCCAGTAAGCCTATTTTTGTGAGGACGATTTTCCACCTGAGTTTTTGACCGAAGCAGGACAAAACGTTGGGTCGAAACTAGCCGTAGAGCGGACCAAACTTACAGCTTGAGAAGCGCCAAAAGACCGGCTCACTAAAGTCACGCATCTGCAATCCTTTGCAGCTGGAAAAAAGGTTCACCTTCTCACAGTCCCTTCTGAGATTTAGTACTAATCTGGAAGCAGATGCTAATAAAGCAACTAATTGAAAATGGTTTGCTCGAAACTATTTCGTTCTTTCGGAAGATCCTCGTGGACCGCTACGCACGCCACTCTACACCGAGCCAGCCGATCCGGCCCCCTGGTGGACACCTTCTCCGGCGATGTCGACGGTGCCGATGGCTCACAGCCGGGCTCCTGCCATCGGTCTAGAAGCTGGAACAAAGTGATTTGGGCTGAATTGGGGTGGGAGGTGAATGCAGTTTTCTTCCAACTCCCCAACACCAACATAGGAAATCGCAGGATCTGCTCTATCATGCGAGGGTGTTTGCAGTGTTTGCTGCACATGGTAATCCATGGATTACGGTGGATAGGTGACAAACTCACTTGGTCTCGAAGTTTGGGGTGGGAGGTGAATACAATAGTAATCCAAGCACGCTGTGTCCCCAATACCAATTTAACGCAACGCCAAGAATCCTGTAAACTTGCAAAGAAGATTGCAACATAAGTCCCTCCAACCTACCTAGGAACCCCTATGTGTGACGCATTTATGACTTGTCTTCGGGCCATGTGGCCTGTCCTTAGTTGTTTGAAGAGAAAACCTTTCCTGTCCCCAAAGCACCTCCTCCTCCGCTCGGCGGTCCTCCATTCTTCGCATCTTGGCCGGCCGATCCAGTGGCATCGGGTCCACGAGGTCCTCCACGCTGGGCGTCTCCTGAAACGACCACGTACGGGTCCCCACGGTTTTTTGTTGTCAGGATCTCAAGATGTTCGCATATGTTCGCCTTACCAATACATTTGGTCCAATGAGATCTTCTGTTTTTGCAATATTCCTTACTCCTGGATGTGAAGAAATCCAAAAACCTTTGACACGATCCAGGCCTCCTCCATCTTGCGTCAGAGACTTCTGGAAGGTTCAGGAGACATCCGCTGACAGTCGAAGGAAGTCTAGTTTAGAATGGCTGAGATAGGATGCAAAGAACTGCCAGCACGCACTCCAGAAAGCTTTTACCGCTTACATGAATCAATTTTGCCCTTGACTGTGACTCAGTTGTTCGAAAACAATATAAACAAAGGGTGGATGTTCTTATCTCAATCAGTATCTTTATGGCGCCTGTGGATACTCTCTCTGTGAAGGTCTGCTACTTCCGCCACTTGGGACAAACATGGTACTTGGCAAGCAGGCAACAAATGACACGCAGTCGGCAAAATTGAAACGCAGTTGAAAGAGAATTGACACAGCTTGACGAGTGTTCTGTCGTTTCTTCAACGTTCCCTTCCATGAAAAAGCTGAGATACACACATCAGCCTGAGAAAGACTCCCATCGAAGCTCAACCAATTACATCGTGTTTGAAGGAAGTCCGACCTTCGTTTTAATAGGCCAAATCACCCACAAAAAGGGACCCAAGTCGGAGAATATCCAAAAAGAAGGACCCAAACTGTGACTCTGAGCTCTGTGGCCTCCGCGCTGCGACGCGGCGACATCAACCTGGCGCACGATTCTGTTCAAACAGTTTCGGGGGTCTTCATTGCACCGATGGAGCTGCTGGCTGAGCACAAATGGACATGGACTCGCAGCAAAAGCGAAGAGAAGAAGCAAGAGGAAGCAACCGAAACTGCAAGAACGTCCCCAATTGAAGACGTGTGACTGTTCAAAAAGCCCTACCAACAAGCATGTTTCTCTGATGCCCCGGCGATGCTTTGAGCAAAGCATTGCGTTCATCCGCAGATGAATTATCTCTAAGCAGCTATTTGCACCTTTTGCAGGTCTTGGACCAAAGCACATGGAGTCACAGCGCTTGTGACTGCAATTGACTGACCTGACTAAACGAGTTTTCGAGTTCCACTGATCGGTCTGAGGGCTCGGCCGACCATGGAAACACCCCACCAGCTTCAAAGCTGAAGACATGCCAAGCATGTCCCTAAACCCACGCTCAATACTGGCTACATCCACTTTGCAGCAGGCGCCCCCTGCGCGGCCTGGGATGTTTGCTCTTCAGGAGCCCGGAGCGACCAAACGCAAGGAGGACCCGGCGCGGCGGACGCTCAGCAGATGGAAGGCGATGCCCGAAGCGAGGTTGGAAATCGGGATTGCTTTCCCCCAACCACGATTTAGCGGATCACCTCCATCCGCGTTTTGTTGAAAATCCCACTCCAGAGTGTTTTCCCAGCTGCCCGCTTGAAATCTCCACTTCACCCAAACGGGCTCGCTGACCCAAAGAAACAGAGACGCCTTGTCTGGCGAAGCCTTGGGGCGCAAGTCGAGCCAGGCCTCGACGCCGGACGCCCCGAGCTGGAACTTCTCGCTGAGCTGCTGCTGATCTTCGGTGAAGTTGGTGAAGTTGTAGCCCGACAAATCCCACGTAAACTGCCACACAGGAGGTTTGATGGCTCGCTGAGCCTTCTCGAGCTCATGGCATCTGTTGCTGAGTTGCTTCCGCTGCGCCTCTTCAGCCTTCTGGCTTTGCTTGCGCTGCGCCTCTTGAGCCTTCTGCAGCTGTTTGTATTTGTCTAAAAGCTCGGTGTATTTCTCATTGAGACCAGTAGACCTTTTGTCCAAATCCTGGCACTTGGAATCCAAGCCTTTACACTTGCCCACGATGCTTCCAAGAAGGTTGCACAACATCAAGGATGCCTCGTCGTTGGTGCGGTCTAGATAGTGCGCAAAGGCGATGGCTCCATGAGATTCATCTTCCTTCCCATCTGCAGAGAAGGTTTCCGCAGCAGCAACAGCTACGCGAGCTCCATCTGCTCGTCGATCGCCCTTTTTGAGCATTTCTGCAAGAAGGATGAGCTGCGGACCACACAAACTCTTGAGACTCTCTTGCTGAAGGGATAGTTTGGACATCACTTCGGCAGGAATTTCCTCTTCCCTCTCCAAATGTAGCTTCAGGAGCAACCCTTCCAAATGTTTGCCGTCATCAGTTGTGCGCTGGCGCAGCATACATCGACTAAGCTGCTTCGACAGAGCGAAACGCACCTCGGCATCAGAATCATTCAACTCATGTGCTTTCACCAACAGTTCAAGCTTCTCCTCATCTTTGTCGTCATCCACAAGCGAGGCCAGAGCGGCAAAGATGGAAGCCGAACTCTGTGGGGGCCACTTCTCTAAGCTGGAAATGCCAAGGTCAGAGTCGAAAAACTTTTTTGCCAAACTTGCGGCAAACTCTTGGTTGCACAGGAAACCGCAAGCATGGCGGAGCAGCTTGACATCAAGCCGTTCCATTTGCACTGTCAACATGCGGCTGAAAGCTGCCAGCACCAAAGATGCTGCTTCCACCCAGGATTCTTGTGCATTTGTTGCCTGATGTTGGTGAAGGAAATCCCACAGGTAATTCAAGCGCTCGCCCTGCTCATCTGCACCTGTGGAGCTTGCGATTCTGCGAGCAAGCTCCTTGCAGACCAAGATCTTGCAAGGCGCAGGTACGCTCAGGGTTTTCATGAAACCTTCGTCTGCTTGAGAAAGCAACCATAGGACTTCTTGCTCATCCATGTCAGCCACCAACTCCTGAAGTTCTGAGGTGTCTCTAGTTTCTAGAAGGATCGGCATCAGCTCTTCCATGACCGCACCACGATTTCCCGGCTGCATCCGCTTTCCCCGAAGGAGCAACAATGAAGCCAGCTTTCTTTTCGCAGACCTATCTTGCAAAGAAGAACGCACAAACTGCTCACCTCTTGAAAGCAAGTTGAATACGTCATCAATAGTTACTTGAGAGGCCACAGACAGAATCTCTTGAATTGTTTTCTCCTTGTACGCGATAACCGCTGACTTCATGTGCTGGCTTGGGTTGAGCACCTACAGGTGTCAAAAGACCACTCTTTACCAATGTCAGCATCAAGTCAAGTCCTTCTTTAAAGTTTCCACTCTAAAAACAACGGGTATTCGCGAGGGCGAACTGTAGCCGGCTCTAGCACAAACATGAAATCTGTGTGAGTGCGTGCACAAAGCGACGCGCCCTATCATAGCCTTATCTCGTGACTAGCTGCGGCAGACTTTGAAATCAGGTCCAGCATATTGAGCATTCCACTGCATATGACGTCGTGAAGGATTTACCCCAATGTGCCGGAAGGAAACACGCAACATAGCCACCAATGTGCACCTACTCTATGAGTAAGGGGCTGAGTTGAAGAGTGACTCATCGAATCATGGACCACAAGTGAGTGCACCAAGCGACGCACCATGCGGCATTCTGTCTTGCAATTTGTATGTTCAGCACTTAACCAACCGAATACTAATCCCCTCCTATTCTCCCAAAAGCGTCGGTTGCAAGTGCAGCGCGCCAATGCGCCCCCAAACGATGTCTGTATCAGCTTCGGTCGTGCTACAGTACCCACAACCCATCCCATGGTTTAAACCTCCGAGTGTTCGTCAACTAATTAATTACCACATATTACCACCCCGTCATCTCATTTTAACCCAACCAATCGCCAAAAAGAAATCCAAATATATTACAAAGTTCATCCACAGCACCTTTGACTTCATGATCAGTCCTGTTGATGGACTTTTTGCATTCGCGCTCTGTTGAAGCCAATCCTTGATGCAGGACCTGTCGTAGTGGAACCCGTCGGCTGCAACCACCGGATCTTCCATCAACGCGTGAGAAATGGGACAACAAAGGTCAGGAGGATCCACCATGAGACGCTTCACCTGTCAATGCAGGCAGTCAGCTGTTAGTCAGATGTTACCTCTCTCAGAGCAACTAGAAATCACTGTGGACTTGCTGCTCACACTCGCACAGAGGCACAGAGGCACAGACACACTGCAAGCGAGTTGCCAATGAGGTGAGGCCATGTTCGCCCACTTGCCCACCGGTGTGACTGTCCTGCATCCAAACGAGATAGACGAGATCGTGTGTTCAACTGTGCACCTAACGATGTATTGAGGCCAACCTATGGCAAACACGGCAAAATGTGTTGAAGCCTTTCCTGATGACCCAGGTGGTCAAAATGCTTGGCATTGTATGCCTCAAAACTAACCAAAGGCAAATAAAAGACACCTAAGAAGCAAATCTCTTCGCAAACGAAAGTCCCGGAAGCTTCGTGACACTCCGTCACAAGCCCTCTCGGCTCCAGAGGCATCCCAGTGGAATCCAGTGGAAATGGTGGCTGGTCCTGTGCACCACACTGCATCAGCTCAAGAGTCTTCATGATTTCTGCAGCTTCCACATTCAACACATCCGCAATCATCTCAGGGGATAAACCTTTCTGACCTCAGGAATGAAGGCGACAAACAAATCCAAAAGAAACCAAAAACATCGAAAGTGCGCAACCTGGTAGCTGAGTTTCTTTCTCGCTTATACAAGCGCTGGGGTTTAGTCACCCAGCAGAATAAGAGGATGACAAAAGCTTGCTCGATAGTGTCAATACTTCAACCAATGTCCAAATCCTGTACAAACGCAGAAAGCTGATTACAATCCGGCTCGGGTCTTAATATGATTTTAGAACATGCCAAATAAGCTTTAACAAATGAACAAGACAAGTCTGCTAGCAAAACTGCTTGACTGGAAGCAAAAGGAACTAAAGCCTGCACTGCTCCTTGCATGTGAAAACCGTTTTTCAAAGCCATACAAATGCTCAGAGAAAACATCGGCCAGCTACGGTTGTTTCAAACTTAACCGCTCAACAAATAATTGAGCAACACGCACAGCCTATCTTCTTGTTCTGAAGTCCCCAAAGCCAATGAAAATGAATATGATATCTGCTTGTCTACTCAAGAAACAGTTGCTGCGATGTTCCATGCTGAGACAACCCTGCAAAACATCGCCAAAATTGGAGACCTGGGGCACAAGTGCTCATCGTACACAGCAATTCAGCCCAGTTGCTCATGCGGAGGATCATCTTCTCGGAATCTCGGCTAATCCCCTGCGGCAGTACTAGCGCACAGCCGTGGCTGTTTGGTTTGGGGCAAGAGGCTCGTCTAGGCCCGAGCTATCCATCTACAACACTCTACATCTACACCTCGGTTCAAAAAGCGTTGGAAATCACGAACGCAACAGACCTTTGCCCACGACTTCTTCAGTAAGGACCTTGCTAACCGCTACGCCCCTCGCGCTTAGCCCCACCCGCTGGTGACACCTTCGCCGGCGACCCTGATGGTACTGATGGAGCTGATGGCTCGCCGCCGGGCTCCTGGGGTCAGTCTCAAAGCAAGAAACAATGATTTGGGTGGAGAGGTGGTACAATACTTCCACCGAAAAGGATGGGACAAAGACAAGCATTCGTTCCCCAACTTGTTTGCAGGAACTATGACCCAAGATGTTGTGCTTGCCTTTCAGCAGGGCCTTTCCCTGATTCGCTACAGTGCTTTACAAACTTTTGTAAACAAGTTCTCAGGAAACGCGTGCTCGAAAAAGTTTTGGGAAACGCATGAGGACCCGAAACCGGATGCTAGTTGCGAGAAGAATGGAAGTCGCTGATCCGTTCCGTCCCTCCAAACCTAAGTCGTGTACATCTTCTGAAGCAAATGTGGCTCATTTGGTTGCGTTTTGCTGTTTCGGTCCCCAAAGCACCTCCTCCTCCGCTTCGCCAGTCCTCCACTTTGCGCATCTTCGCCGGCCGGTCCACGAGATCCTCCACGGTGGGCGTCTCCTGAAACGACCACGTACGGGTCCCCACGGATGTTTGTTGTCGTCAGGATCCTAAAAGATCTTCACCCCGGACGTCGGTACTTTTGAGTGTGGCATCAGGGTTTCGAGATCTCCTTGGTCACCCAACCCTTAATGTTTAGCCACATGAGATGTTTGATGAAATTGTTTTTGCAGTTGCTCTTACCCCGGATGTGAAGAAACCCAACAATGTGGTCGATGGTATCTCATGTAGGTCATGCCAAGCAAAACACATCTCGACTTCATTCTGCAAGCCCAGGAGTTCTTCTCTCTACCTGTCCTACCTCCCCACAGCCAGTCCTCCGCCTCCTGCACATGCGTTGGACCCTGCAACAGCAGCACAGGTGACGGGTCACAAGGTACAAGCACCAACCCGCCCGCCCACCCCACCTCAGGCCCTGTACACATTCCTTCATCGGACATCCAAGCATCCCTCCATCTGAGCTTAGTCTAATTCCAAGGACCATCACCTTTGATGCCCCACGCCTCCTCCATCTTCCGTCAAAGCTCCGGATCTCCACCGCAGTTTGAAGGAGCTCCAAACTGGTTTCGAAAGGAATCACAAAATCCAAGACCAACAAAGCACGACAAAACATTCTGTTCCAGTCTGATTGAATATTCAAAAAACTTTAGTCCGCACGCTTTCTCTAGAGATGCTGTTCCCTTGCAGCAGCTACCTCTCAAAGAACCAGCCTCCAAGCCAGCTGCGAATGCCCACCTGGACAGAATGGAGACTCAAGTGCGTAAATATGTGTAAAAACCGACTTACATAGATGCGACAGCTGGCGCAATTAACAGAAAACTGGATTCAATTTTCTCATGAAACTACCTTGAAGGGAAGTTGCAAAATGCTTGCGCAACTTGACACTGTTCAGCTATCAAAAAATGTTCGGATGGGCTCTATAGACACATAGTTTGCTGCAAGGCCACACTTCATCTCAATCTTCTCCTTCTGCGTCTTCTTTGTCTGCTTCTTCTTACTGTTGTTATTGTTATTATGTGTGAGTGGTGGCAGAGCTCAAGCTTCAGCGGATCGGACAAAATGCTTTTTCCATGGCTTGAACGGGTGAAAGGATCCAGTTCTCAGGGCCCCTGTGGTTCGAGGCGGCGAGGTGTCACATGGCAGGAGTCAAAGGGTGGTTGCATCGATCAACATGTATTGACAGCTCCCCAAAATAAGTTTTGACTCCTGCTCGGAGCTTTGCATTGGAACCTCCGTTCTCTCTGTGGTCGAGTCGCTTCTTCAAGCGATCTGCCTCAGCTGAGATGCTGAATTCTCCTTTCTCGAGGAGATCTATCAGCGGCTGGCATGAACCCTTCACTTTGGTGAGAGGGTCTGCGATCATGGCAGGATGATCGACCCAGCGGATCTCACCTTGGAGTTGCTGAAGGTCTTGCCTTATGATTTGAATTTCTATGGCTGTACGTTTGTCTTGTCCTCCTATGGTCCCCCGGCTCAGGTAGTCATACAGACTCTTCGCGTCCACGATCGCGAGGCACTCTCTGAGGCATCCACTGTCGTCCTTGGCTAGGGCCACCGTTCTTTCCTTGGACATGGTTGAGGCCCATTCGCACATGTTGAACTTCTCGATCTCCAGCTCTTTAAAGAGCACCTTCATCCAAAGGAGATCTCCTAGTCCTCTTGCTAGGCTCTGGGTTTCGGCAGCCAAGGTCGAATTGACCACTCTCTGCAGTTTCCCGCTTCGCCACCATATGAGGTTGGCCTTCACCGCTTTTCCTTCTTTGAGCCCTGGTTCGTGGGCTACGATCATCTGTCCTCCTTGGGAGTGGAACTCGTCGTTGGCGAAGGAGGCGTCAGTGACCACTGCTAGCTGCATTTCTTTGAGTGGTTGGATCTTCGTGGCCATTTGAGAATTCTTCTTGAGGTTCCTGACCACTTTGTTGAGCAGGTAAAGGTCTTCAACTTTCATCCTGGTGAGCCTTGATGACATCAAGCTCGATGGACCTGCTGCATCGGGTCTTCCTTCCTTGGACAGCCAGTTCAATGAGCCACAAATGGCTCTTGCTTGGCTTCTTTCTTCCTCTGTCACGCTTTCCTTCCTTTGGCTTCTTTGCTCTGGGGCTATCTTCATTTCCTCCAGTCGTTCCTCCACAAACTTCTGCATGTCGATGTGGAGGGTTCCTTGCTCATCATGCCGGAGTCTTTTTCCATTGAAGCTTGCTCCTTGCTCTTCTTTCTTGAGGTCTATCCATTTGCCAAATTTGAATTGGCTCCTCAATTCTTTCATCTTTTCCACAAAGACTCCTTTTCCGCACGACAAAATGTCGTCTACTTCAATTGCCAGCATGCCAGTGAGCTCGTGGTTGTCATAGAGCTTGTAGATGCAAGGGTCAAGAGAGCTTTCCTTGAACCCCATCTTCTTCAAGGCTCCCACTAGCGTTCTTCTCCAATGCAAGGGTGCATCGGCCAATCCGTAACATCCAGCAATGATCAGGCAGATCTGTTCTGGATGGAGTCCTGCGATCCCTTCTGCAGGCTGTTTGAAGTATAGAGGTCCTTTCTCTCTTTTCAGTGGGGAACTTTGGCAAAATGCACTCTGCAGATCTCCCACTGCTGTCTCCATCTCTTTGTTCACGGCTAGTTGGAGCATCACGTTCAGGTTCATCGTGCTCACTGTTGGGCTGAATCTCTCCAGGTCGAGGATGTCCGGGTCTTTGTCTCCTCTGATACAGAGTCGGCTTTTCTTCGTTGGAGCTTGACCTGGTTGCTCTGAAGGTTTGTACCTCCTGGCCATTCGAGAAGGTAGTATTCTGTCTGCCTTCCCTTCTTCCGTGAGTTTCTTTACAATGCTCCTCGACTCTTCTAGGTCAAGGACCTGGATGGCTTTGCTCATGTGGATCTTGCTGAACTCTGACGCGTCAGCAACCTTCCACTCTTCGAGGTCTGTTGGACTCTCTTTCCTCAGATCGACTTCTTGGCTTAGGTTGCCTCCTCCTTGTGTCTTCTCCACCTGCCACACTTCGATCCTCTCTGGTTCCTCCTCCATGAGAATCATCTTGAACTCCGTGCTTCCTTTCCACCAGAATGTCTGTGGAATTCTTCCTCCCTTTGGCAGGCTCCTCCATTCTTCGTCCTCTTCTTCTTGAGGTTCTTCCTTTTCGTTTATCCAGCGGGTGATTCTTTTTCCAAAGCATCTTGCTGGTATTGGGAGGTCTTGCATTCCTTGAGGGCTGAATTTGGCCTTCCTTCGGTTGACGTGATGTCTCACTATCTTCTTTTCCTTGAAGTCGATCTCCCAGAAGTCCTTCTTACTTCCTTTTGCCAGTCCTTGCAGGTCCTTCTTGCGAAGTATCCAGAAGTCTTCGTCTTCTTCTTCCAACCGGCTTGACAGGAACCATTCTTGAAAGTATGGGTTGACTGAGCTTCTGTCGGGCTTCCATCTGAGAGGTCCAGAGATGGGTGGCAACCCGTCCAGTGCCCTCGCTCTTTGATGGATTCCTGTAGGCTTCTCTGGTAGCCTTCATCTTCTTCTTCCTTCTTCTTCTTTCGAGAAGCGTCCTCCTCTTGTTCTTCTCTTTTTCTTTGCTGACTCCTGGTTTCATCTTCTTCTCTTTCTTCTTCAGGCTCATCCTCCCACGAGCTTGGTGCCCTGTCCCTTGGACTTCGGCTTCTACTTCTTGGCGTCGTGATGGGCTCCGTCGGGGTGTAGCCTTCCTCTTCTACTTCTTCTTCTTCGACTCTTCTTCTCTTGGCTTCAAGGTCTTCTCCCTCTTCTTTCAATCCTCCTTCTTCATCTTCGTCGTCTTCTGGCCATCTCTCTCCTCTCAAGTCTTTATAGCCTTTCCTGTGGGATGATCTTTTGAACTCTTCGACCAGCTCCTTACAGCTCCTCATCACTTCTTCGATGCCCTGCTTCTCCACATTGGTGGCTGGTCTGCATTGCTCTCTGGCGACTCTCCATAGTTCTCCGTACATGGAAACCCAGAGACTAGCCCCGTCGACGGCAATGACTGTCCCGGGGCCTATCCAAGTGGCTTTGTTCGGGCTTCTTTCATGGCTTGGCTGACCTCCTTCATGTTTCCTCTTCTTCTGTCTGGGCACTCGGTAGACGAAGACGTAGTCTCCTGCTGTGAATTCTTGTGGCGCCCTGGTTCTTCCTCTTTCAACCCTTTTCAGGGCTTCTTTGGCATTGTGCTCCACGAACGCCTTCTGCGCAAGCCTCCTCATCTCGTGAAGTCTTTCCATGTCGTCCACCACCGCTCCGTTCATCAGCCCGGGATCTATCACATCGTCTCCCAAGAGCGAACTTGGGACTCTGGGCCATTGCCCAATCTGCCGCTGCACCGGAGAGAAGCCGCTCCTGTTGCTGAACCTGTTCTTCGTCATCTCAACTTCTTGCATGAGCAGCTCTAACTCTTCTTTTGACGTGATCACTGCTTCTTCTCTTGCTTTCTCTAGGAGCTCCTTGAAGTGTTGTCCATGTCGTTCAGTACGGCCGTTCTGCCAAGGAGCCTTTGCTGCGATAGTCTGAGTCACTATCCCATGCGAAGCGGCCATTTGCATCAACTGGGAAGAGAATTCTCTTCCAGCGTCGGTGACTAACACCTCAGGCAGCCCGAAGGTGCTGATAGTTGCTTCCCCAGTCTACCGTTGACAAGGCTGGAAACAGCCTTCCTCCTCCAACTTCCGGCAGGAATATCAGGTCCAACCCAAGAACCCGACATGGTTGATAGGTCCTTGGTATGGCCGCTGGTCGATTTGCCTTTGGCTTTGGCTTGGCCTCACAGGCGGGACATTGAAACTCTTTGTAAGCCCATCGGACCAGTTCTCCTCGAATTCGAGCCGCTCTCATGAACCTTACGAACTCGTTCTTCTGGGGATGTCCCAGTCCTTTGTGCAGCTTGAGGATGGACTTCTTCTCTTCTTGGGTGACTGAGTATTGGGGTTCTTCTTCTCCTCTCATCTTCCTCCTCTCTTCTGCTTCCATCTCTTGGTCTAGTGCTTCTTCAAGTCCCTTCTCTTCATCATCTTCTGGTTCTTCTTCTTCTTCTTCAGCGGCTAGCACCGAGAGGATCTCCTCTTCATGCCCACCATCCTTCTTTAGCTGCTTCTTCAAACCTTGGATCACCGCTTTGCAGAAGTCATGCGGGTACTCCTGGGCTTTCACTGGAAGTCCGCACATAGTGGGAACGTGGAAATGAGTCCTGTCGCACTTTCTCTCCACTGCCCTTTTTATCTCCTCGGAGTTCAACATGAGCTTCGTGGCTTCTTGTTCAATCCTCCTCCAGAGACATTCAGTCCGAACATACACATGTCCGTGATGGCTGTGAGAACGCCCGGCATGTTTTCCACCTTCTGGACGCATGGCTCTTTCCATGAAAGTGCGGAAGCTGGGTGCTCG
Source organism: Durusdinium trenchii (assembly GCA_963970005.1). Taxonomy (NCBI): domain Eukaryota; class Dinophyceae; order Suessiales; family Symbiodiniaceae; genus Durusdinium; species Durusdinium trenchii. The sequence goes on along the minus strand of CAXAMN010021529.1, from coordinate 310,180 downwards.
AACATGAAGTACTTTCCTCTTTTGCGCTGCCATTTGGCCAATTCCATGGCTAGTTCAAGATGCTCCACGCCCGTGCTCAAAAGCATCCACGCCTTGCCCCAGCCCATCTTCGGGTAGTTGAGGTGCTGCAGGATGGAGAAGGCCACACATGGCGGGCAAATGATCAGCAGCTCTGGCTGTTCTGCTTCTAGCTTCTTCCACATTTCTTTCTTTTGGGCTGGGTTTGACAGATCCCAACCTGTCTTGAGGTCGAAGGACGTGCCTGGCTTCATTCCTTGGCGTTCGGCTTCCTTGGCTATCCTTGGAGGTGAGAACACTTCGCTCACGGTTTGGAGGCCTTTCATAACTTGCTTCCTCTGTCGTTGATTGAGCTGGGTCTCCTTCTCTACGCCGAACTCATCTTCAAGTTTCGCCTGGCTGGACAGCCAGGCTTGAATCCTCACTGTTCGCTCTTCTCTCAAAGGCACAAGTCCTTCTTCTTCCTTCCACTCCTTCTCTGCGACCTTGACCTGGAACTTCAGTGCTGCTTTCAAATGTGGCACTTGTCCAGCTTGGATCTTACGAAGCGTCCTTCTAGCCATTGTGTTCTCGGCCGGCATCCACGGGCCGTCATCTTCTTCTAGTCGTCGTCCGGGATCTGCACCGTTTCTGCTGCTGCAAACCTCTGCTTCTCCGTCCTTGGGCTTTTGCTCCTCCTCCTCGCTCCTTCTCCTGGGACTTCTCCCTCGGACTTCACTAGGGCGAAGCTCATCTCCGTGGGAGGCTTCACTTGATGGGTGATCGTCTTCCCCCACTCGAAGAACTCGCATTGTCCGAAGCGGCATGTCCAGAACTGTCGTTCTTCCGGTCGGTCTTCCAGCATCCTCCTGAGCTTTATGGCCAAGGTGCCGCAGTGGCACAGTCGGTCCTCCTCCCATGGTCTTTCTATCTTCGGAGGGCTCTCTTTCTCTTCTTCGTTCTTCTTCATGACCGAGTGGAACATGGCCTCCATCTTGATCTCCTTTTCTCTCAGCTCCAACTTCTGTTGTTGCAGCTCCTTCCACATGGCTTCCTGCTCGGCTTGATTCTCCTCCTTTTCCTGGTTCAGGTACTTCTGCAGCTCCAATATGACCTTCTCCGTAGGAGCTGAGGCACTGGATGTTGTCGAGGAGGTCTCTCCGCCCATCTTCTTCTTCATCTCTTCTTTGACATTCGCCATTGGACTTTGGCTCAAGAGGCCCTTCTTGTTCTTCTTCAAGTCTTCTTTGATCTCGGTGGCCGTCAGCGGGGACTCCCAACGGGAGTGGCACATCTTGCACATGATGTACGAGGCACTCTTGTTCCCGCCGCCCCTGAGCTGAGCTTTCGGATGAATGCATGAACTGGCGGCCGTAGTCGGTGCCTCCTTGGACTTCAGTGGAGTCAGCGGCTTCGCTTTGGTGATGACCTCGCTGTAGATGGCCTCCAGAGAGTCCCCGTCCTGCCTTGAGGGCGGCGCAAATGGCCCCGAAGGTGATTGCGCGGGGAACCACTCTTGCACGATGCTTTGGCGCTCGACGAAGGCCAGCATCACGAAGATCTTGTCGAGCATGACTCTCCAGTTCCTGATGGCGAGTTTTGGACGCCTCGCCTGACCTTTCATTGTCACATCTTTCTTCTCTTGAGGTGCTCCCAAACTGGCACCCATCAGCTTGCCCATTCGCCCCATCAGGTCGGCCATGATGGTCGGAGGTGGTGACGAGTCTCTCGAAGGTCTGGGCAGCGGCTGATCTGAGTCGATCGAATTGAGCCAGCATGGCTTGAGTGCTTTTCTGAAAAACAAAAATCCTCTCTGCAAAAAGGTGCACTGGCAGGAACTGCAAAGCCGTCAGGTGGGAAGTGCAAGATGTCTATAGTGACATGTCCGCTGGGCGTCTCACTCATGTTCAACTCTAAACCCTCATCTGGCAAAATGAACTTGTACTTGATGAAATCGAGAATGACCTTCATGTGTTTCAACAGCTTAACTGGTAGCAGAAGTGGAACCTCACCCTCGACGACCGTGACCTCGAGCAACCCGCAAATACCTCCGATGCCCAAAGGAATCATAGCTACCCCAACGACTTGAGCTTGACCTCCTATGCCTTTGGCTAAGGACTTCTTGGGAACCCACTTGATTGCTAATCCGTGATCATGTAGGCGATGCTCAAGACGTTGAAGCGCATTGATCCCGACCAGTCCCCCTTCGGCCGCCGTGTCCACGACCCCGACTTCCGAATTCGTGGTGATGCCACAAAACTGGCTGTCGGACGAAGCGGCCTTGTATGCTGAACGAGCGGGTGAGCTTTCTGTGAGACGGAGAGCTTGCTTCCTCTCCTCAACAAACTGCCTCAGCCAAAAGGTTTCCTTGGCGGAACCGGCTGAGTCTCCAGGAAAACATTCGGACGAGTGGGCCAAATCGCCTTCGTCCTGCACTATGAAAAAGCCCGTCTTGGTTGAGGCTGCCGAGGAACCGGCGGGTGCTCCATTGGATTGATGCTTTCCTTTCTCAGAACCTTTGCTGGTGCACTCTCGGCTGAGGTGTCCCAAGGCTCCACAACTCCAGCATCGGGTGCGAAGCTTCAACTGTTCAATGTGCACTCGATGCTTGCCTTTTCCCTTTCCTTTGCTCTGCCCAAAGCCCTTGCCCTTGAAGTTCTCCCGGTTGTAGAAACCTCTGCCGTTTCTTTGGTTCTTCAGGGCGTCTCGGATTTCTCTATAGCTAGCCAAGGCTTCCATCATTTCTTCTTCTGTATAGGCGCCGTCCAGGTCTCCTTCGGCCACGTAGATGAATTCTTCTCCGTCGCCGTCCTCATCTTCAGCCTGGAGGTACGTGTCATTCTCAACAGCGTCATCGATGTCCATCAAGTAGGTGCCCTTGCTGTTGGACTTCTCCTTGACCACCTTATCGAGTTTTCTCAAGGCTTTCACTATGGACATCTTGTCGTACTTGCCATCGCACCACATGAGAAGTCTTTGCTCTTGGGGCTCACTTAGTGAAGCTTGGCGGTACAAAATGTACCCTGTCGCTCCATCAGGCAGCTCCACTCCTTCTTTGGTCAAGCGGCTGAAGGCCTTCTCCATGCGGGCGATGAACTCCGGGAAGCCTTCTGTCGACTGCCTAGGTCTCCCATAGACTGCAGTCTCGAAGGCTCTTGGGAGTGAGACTTCGAGGTGAGGCAAAAAGAACTCTCGAAGTCTTGCCATGATGTTTTTCACACCGTCTTCGTTTGCGATCTCGTCGAAGTCCATCTCCTCCACTGCCAGCTGCGCCATTCCTGACAAAGCCCTCAGAAGCTTGGCCCCCCTGCTTCCTTTTGGGAATGTCAGTCTCGAAGCACCATAGACAGACATCGAGAAGAATGTCCGGAAAGTCCCCTCGGGGTCTACCCCGTCATACCCTGGTGGTGGGTCGCGGTCTCGCGGCCCTTCTCTCTCTCTCGAAGTCCTGTCCTGCTCTTTCAGCTGCAGCAGCGGCCGTCGTGAAAGCCCTCGAACTCCTCGGTGGCCTGGTCATGACCTCATCATCCGTCTCGGACCTTGGCACCTTCCTAGATCGTCAACAGCAGGCTCCGCTACCACTGTGAGTGGTGGCAGAGCTCAAGCTTCAGCGGATCGGACAAAATGCTTTTTCCATGGCTTGAACGGGTGAAAGGATCCAGTTCTCAGGGCCCCTGTGGTTCGAGGCGGCGAGGTGTCACATGGCAGGAGTCAAAGGGTGGTTGCATCGATCAACATGTATTGACATTATGTTTTTTCGTACGTATTTCATTGCTATTCTTATTTGTGGTCTTTGTCTTTGTATTTTTCTTCTTTTTCACAAACTGATCCTTGACTCACGTTTCTCATGACAACAGATCCGCAATTGGGGACTGCAATTGACTGACCTGACTAAACGAGTTTTCGAGTTCCATTGATCGGTCTGAGGGTTCAGCCCTTGGAACTTAAAACACCCCACAGCTTCAAAGCTGAAGACATGCCAAGCATGTCCCTGAACCCCACTAGCTACGTCCACTTTGCAGCAACCCCCCTGCGCGGCGGACGCTCAGCAGATGGAAGGCGATGCCCGAGGCGAGGTTGGAAAAGGGGATGTCTTTCGGCCAACAAAAAACTGTCTTTCGGCCAACAAAACTGATACAGAGTCTCTTTGGCAAATTCATCCTCCATAGTGGCTTCCCAACTGCCGTATCCAACGTTTACTACCCCCAGAAGAGTACACCCCTGACCCTGAAGGGGTTTCTAGCCACGAAACCCCATCTGGACTGATTGGCTGAAATCCAAAACAACACACACAACACACTGATTGGTGAACGAATCAATTGTGCACCCGGCCTTCGATGTGGAACATCCAAGTGATGTTTCGGGGCACCCGGGCCTGGAGAGCGTCGAAACTCCAGGCCTTCCGAAGGCCCCCCGGTGGGCCGGTGGGCATTGTGTTTTGGGTTCGGACTTTCATGCCGGTCCATGCAAGGTGGAGGGAGGTCTGCCGCCTTGAATGTTCAGCTGCCACCAGGGAACTCCAAACAAAGCATTGCTGTTTTCGACAGTACTTCTGCCTCCTGTCGAACATGCAAGGGGCCGACATCCACGAACTCCGCAAATTTGAATCTATGCTCTGCACGGTATGGAAACCACTGTCCTGGTGGTCCTCATCCAAATCCTAGTGAAAAGTGATGGTTTGGCAAAGCTTCCGCAGCAGAGTATTTGTAAGTATCTTCTGACGCATCTGCAAATCTGTCCTCTACCAGGTCATCTGGCGACGCTGTCTGGCCAGAAACCCTGACATGATTGGTGAGATGGCAACACATGACCTGAAATTGTCTGTGACCCGAATACAGGATCGGTGTGCCTGCCTGCAACTGCTGATCGCTGTTGCGATGCAATCTCCTGACCACTCTTTTAATCACGATTCACGAGCCCGGAGTCGGATTCTTTGTCCTGGAGCGATTCGGAAACCGAATGAGAAAAAACGGACAACTATGCAGGCAACCAGCCTCGTGAAAGAAAAGACCATCTTAAACACAAACAAATGTACAGTCGAAATAACTGAGAGTCGTACAAGAACAAAAGACCCGGACGCACTCCATCACTTCGAATTTTGAAGCCTCACCAACCCAATAGCGACGGCCTCCAACCTAATTAAGAGCGATGGCCTCCAAACTAAGATGCTCTTTTTTCGGTGTAAACAGAAACATAATCTCGATTTATGAAGGGTGGATTCTCAAACAACACCTTGCTTCCTGGGGACCTGAGGTTGGCGTGTCGGCGGAGTCGACGAGGCAAGCCGCAAGCGCGGTGTCGCAGGTTGGATGTCAAAAGTGGACCGTTGGCTGAAGCAGATCTTGAAACCATCCAGAAGAATCACACAGCAGAATTTGTACTAGGAGCATCTTACTAGGAGAATCGGACGCTACTAGGAGCAAGGACGGGCATCGTTACGAACGGAGCGATCGGACGCTGTGGCGGCAAGAAGCTGAGCGAATGAAGCATCTTTAGTTCAAGGGGACTCTCTACGCGTCAAAAACACGTGGAGCGACCGCTTGTGACAGACTAACTTATATCATCTTACATCTAAAAGTCTAAAGCAAGGCTGATTTTTCCACGCTTCAAACAAAGAAATAGGGCACAAATTCATAGAGCAAGCTTGGACGCATGAGCAATCCAGAGCTCGGTCAGCAAAAAGAATCAACATCTCAAATTGTACAAAGCAATCAAAGCTTGAAAGAAGAAACTGCAAGGATGAAACATTATGGGTATCACAAGGTCCAGTGGTTTCCAGTGGCACTCCTGCAAAACGTGGGTATCGTGACATTGACCAGATTCTTTGACCTGGCAGTGCCTTGCGAGGTCTGGAAGCAAACCCTTGAGAAGGAGCTGGGTCTCTGGTGCTCTCAACAACTAGGCCTCCAACCTAAGAGCGCACATCCCTTCACCCAAAGAAATGCCTTCACGTCAAGCGATCAGCTTTTTTTATATCTTTTTTGAGCTTCGCTCGTCTGGTGATGTCCGATTGTTCAGTCTGGACAGCGCGCAGGGGTTCACGCAGCGAAATAAAGCTCGTACACCATAGTTTCTGCATTTCTGTCAAGGTGAACCACTGACTCCCAAGCTCGAAAGACTGACCTCCTAGCACATGCAGCTTGAATTAGAATCGGGCAGCTAGGCACCGAAGGCTGCTGCAGCATCTTATCTCGTGGAGAAGGTGAGGTACACCGAGAGATGCGTGTCAGCCAAGACCGTCTGCCGCAAGCAGTTTTGAGCATCCAATGCCAACTCAGGGCTTTGCATTTCCACCACCCAGCCCCCTTGCACTTCTGCAGCATCCACCATAGCAGGGCCTAGATCCTTGCTGTACGAGACTAGCTCAGTGCAAAGACAGGTCACCAACTCTGTGACATCCTGCAAGCTCCTGTGCCCCACAGGCAAGTTTCCGATGTACAAATGCCGCAACCCTCGCATCATCGGCTGAAGAGCAAACTTGGGAGTAGCTCCTGCAGGGCGAATTCCTGGAGGAGGCCGCGGTGGTAGATGGGTGCTTTCCACGGGAAGAGAAGCATGCATGTCATGCATCGGCATGCCATGGGTCTCCCTCTTTGAACTCAGCATGCCGATCCGATGTAGGACCGACACATCCAGCACTGGCGCAGTAGCACCAGAGTCTCCATCCGGGGGGCTGCAGTATTCGTGAGGGCGACGCAGTTGGACCGCACAACCGCAAATCTCCATGCCATCGAACAAAAGAGCTGTTCGAGCAACAGTCTCATCAAGGACCAGCACGAAGGCATATGGATGTGAGGTATCAAAGCCAGTGATGTTGACGTGCAGCACTGCGCAGGAAGTGAAGCCTGGCCGCAACAGTTGCGAGCAACACAAGCACCAACCTAATCCCCACCCACACCCCTTTATCAATGAATCAGAAGTCAATACGTGAGGCAATCAACTCGCCACACGGTGGGGAGGCGCCATTCGGATGTAAGTCACATTGGAGGCATCACAAGCATTATCAGGATTTGTGCATGCTTGTGTTGGTGAAGAACGTTCTTGAGGGACTATATTCCGATTGTATTCCGTCACAATTTAGGACCCGTCGAAGTTCTGAAATTTATGGCGGTGACAAGTTGAATACTTTCTAGAGTCAGAGTTGGCTCCATACAAATGATCATGCTGCCAGGTTGTACTGAAGACTGCCGAATTCATTGCTCTTCGGCAAATGAGCACAACAATAAACGTAAAGCAAACATACATCATACATCATATATCATACATTTCACTTAAATCCTTAGGTGCGGTGTCAGCCCAGGCAGGCACATCACCGTGAACAGTGGGAATAAGAAAGAAAGAGAACCTATTCTGTGATGTCTTGCTAAAGGAACAAAGGCCCCTCTGTCTGACAATGAACTGCAATATTCCTGACCCCTGGCCTTTCTTGAAGTACATGTGCCTGAAGTCTGGCATAGCACGGAAACGTTGCTCGAAAGCCTGCTGCACATCAATGGCGCTGGTGTCCGAATGTAGCTTTGAACAAACGATGGTCCGGTTCACCTTGTTGTAAGGAAGGCCTGCACGCAAACGAAAATCCCGAGTACACCAAGTGAGTTGCTTCTTCGCATGGGTCTGCCATGATGGAGGAAAGGGCACTTCCAGGTCCAAAGATTCATCTGATGACATTGAGGTGGTGGAAGCAACATCTTCCTCCTTCTCGTCTTTCTTGGAGCTCAAGCTGTCAACCTCTATGGCCTCCTGACTTGCTTCAACAGCTTCCGCACTTGTTGGACGAAACGCTGCTGGAATGCCAATGCACCGCGAACAACAGCAGCCCACCACGCAGGTCTCATTGTTTGGTGCACCACGGGCCTGAGCAAGTTGCTGTGCTTTCTTGCACACCTCAACCTGGTAGTGTGCCATGGCATTGGCCATGACCATGCAACCCATAGCATTGACCCCAACCCAAGGGACAAAGACTGGCCAAACCGGAGTTGGACCTTCGCCAGACGACGAGCGCGAACACCTGGTGTCCAAGGAGGTCTCCCGAGACGTGGAGGTCTCCCGGTGCGAAGGCGGCGACGTCGGGAGGTCGCTCTTGGGACTCGAAGTGCAAAATGGGCGGTGTCTGGGACTCTTGGGACTCTTGGGACTGGGACTCAGACAGGTCAGCCGCGGAAAGGAAGGCTTGAAGGGAGGTGTCTGAGGACTGGACTCTCTTGTTCTGGGCGCCGGTGAATTGGGCGGTGACAAGACTGCCTGTTCGTCGACTCACCAGCTTGGGAACTGCTGGACATGTCCTGGTCTCCGGCTTTCCGGCGCTCTCCATGGCAGACAGCTCAGACAAGGCTTTGGGCAATCAAACAATCGCACTTGTAGAAACCATTCAAGATCTCGCATGAGAGAAGCTGCTTTTATTCCAACTTGAGAATCAAAACTAAATGGTCCGCCAGGTCTGTTGCGCTGCTTGACCAAATCAAGACACCGGCAAAAACGTTTTGAGAATGTCAAGTCAAAGGTCTGGCACGTTTAAAAGCTTTGCACCTAGTAACAAGTGCAACGCTACTAGTAACATGGACGCTACTAGTAGCTAGGGCATCACTACTAGTAACAAGAAGCTTGATTAGGTTGGAGGCCATCGCTATTCGGTGGAGGCCATCGCTAGGGCATTCCTGTACAAAAAACAAACTCACCGGAGCCTTCAGCACAGCGTCGAGTGGAGCATCTCTCGAAACACCTCCACATGTCAAGAATTGCCTTGTGTGAAGTGGGCAACAACCTTGATTAGTAGTAGCGATGCACTTGTTACTAGTACCTTCATCATGAGTGATAGTGACAATAATGGACAAGAGTGACACATAGTGTGAATATTGTACATCCATGTGCAATGAGCATGCAATCACTAGGACATGACAGTTATGCTTCAGCCCGCACACACCTAGCTGTTGACAGCACCAGAGATCCAGCTCTTTCTCAAGGGTTGGAGGCCATCGCCTCTTAGGTTGGAGGCCATCGCTCTGCGTTGGAGGCCATCGCTATTAGGTTGGAGGCCGTTGCCTAAGATGGTTGCGTTGTCACTGGTCCCTGCGTATTTTTGGTTGTGTAAGCCTTCAGCATCCAGGTTTCTAATCCAAGAAATGTGGAGTGGCATGCTGTGAGTGTCGGATGAAAATCTGGAGCTGTCAAAGAACATCTTGAGCCGCGGAAACTCAGCAAATTCGACATCGCCACAAAGCAATCACAATAATCACATATGTAACCTGTGACAGTTGATCAACCCAGCTGTCGTGTTGTGAAACACAGATTCAAGTTTGATCAATTTTGAAATGTGTTGAAATTGTGTGGATTGTAGTGTGAAGATGCTTTGAAATATTGCCACATGATTGAATTAACTTGCCTCAAACACCTGCGCAAAGAAAGTTCCTGCGTTGTTCAGTCTACACAAAATTCAGCAAACACTTTGCACCAGTTGTGTCGCTCTAGCTCGAAATGTCTAGATTCTGGACGTTCCGTGCTCTCAGTCGTTGCTCCGCAGTTGCCTGACCTGGCCACAGGTCAAAAAGGTCCAACTGTGGGATGATGACATGAAAGCGGGCTGATCACAAAGGACATCCAACCTGTTGAGAGCAGAATAGTGGGATCGTTGACATTGATTTGTGGTACAGTTGTTGAGTGCTATGCCGGGGTTATGTCAACTCAGTATAGACCTTGGCCGTTTGCCACTAGCGCCTTCGGTGCAGTAATTACCGTATTTGATGAGTTTGTTTTGCAGTTTGTGGACTTGGATGGAGACATCAAAGACATCAAAGAATAAGTGTTCATAATGTGGTACCACATTTTGCAACAGAGGTTGGCCGCTCCTACTTATGTGCAAAAAAAGACTGTCTTTTTTGTCACCCAGAGATGGGCCTGGCACATGCAGGATTCCTACTATTCTCATGATGGTTTTTTCAAGACCTTCGGCTTTGACACCCACCTCGGTCCCCAGAATTGGCAAGAAAACGAATTACAGGAAACTGTGATCTCACCCTCCAAAATAGGCCTTGCAAGCAAAATCCTTATTACCCAAAACAAAGTCCCATCGAATCTGCAGAAGTCCCACGTCACTAATCAACTATTGACATAGGGGAGAAGGTATTCACGCGCGGATGTGACAACTTTGGTTGGGACATCAAATTGGGACTCAATCAAGTTTGCGTATCACTTTCCATCTACAATGAAGAGAAACAAGTCACAACTGACCAAACAGCCCAAATCTCATAGATGAGGAAGATTGCAATCTTGCAAAGAGATCCCTGTTGGAAGCAAAATTAAGTCTAAAGACAAGGATTTGAAATAGGAAACCAGCTGAGCAAGAAACAATTCTGACCCCCCAACTTGCTGAGCTTGAAAATTTCAACTGAGATTAAAAAGCTGTTCCAACATAGCAAGTGGTGCTATTGAACTGCTTAGTCCGAGCGAGTCAATTCAGGTACAGTAAGAGAACAACAGCCACATCAAATCAGGCAAATTCAACTATTGCTTGTTGCCAAGCCAATAGATGATCCTAAGTTTCCTTTGGAGCAAATTCTTGATCATGGACATGATGAACAAAGCCTGAATCCAGATGGATTGTTCGTGGAGACAAGGATCCAGATGTGTTTTCCGTGCCTTCAACATCACCAGTGATTTCTAGACACACTCTGTTTTTGGGTTTACAAATTCTAGCAAGGCGTGAAATGGGAGATACATTCAGATGTTTCTCAGGCCTTCATGGAAGGATCTCCAGAGATCAGCCACTGTTTTGCGAGGTTCCGACCGATCTGAACTCCATATATAGTTCGTCTAAGGAAATCAGTGTTTGAACTCACTGATGCTCCCTTTCAGTGGAATAGACATCTGGAAAATCCACTTCGCAAATTGAAATATAAGCCAGGTATTTTAGATGCGTGCTTGTATACCCTACATATCGAAGATCAGTTGCAGGGGATGATCACTTTGACAACTGATGATATGGTTGCTGGTGGAACCAAAGAACATTTGGCAGCTTCGTGTTAAGTATAAGTTCGGAAAATAGGAGCACAAGCAGGGCCGGTTTTGCGGTAAAGATATTACTCATTACTCAGTATAAAGAGAATTCTATTATATAAGATTATATACTCAGGAGTATCATGTCCAACTCAAATGCACTGAAAAGATTCCCATTCCCAATGCTCATCAAATCAAACAGTTGCGTTCATGCATTGGAGCTTTGAGCGAAACTCGTGTTGATCTCATGGGTTCGGTGGCCTTGTTGATTCAGTGCTTCCCAAATCCCAAGATCAAAGGTCTTTGAACCTGCAATCGCATATTGAAGGAGACAGTAAGACACCAGGATTGTCCTTGCTGATACAGTCCATTCCAATTGACTTGTGTATTGTCGTAACCAGTGAAGAAAACCAGAACGCCCGAGACTAAAACCCATCTCGTCACTCTAGTTGAGAAATTGATGAGAGATACCAGTTTGGCCGCACACCTATAACGAAGAACTTCATACACCTCCAACAGCTGAAGATAAAGATCACTATGGCGACTTCGACTTCCAATTTAACACCACTAAGATGGAAAGCAAGGCTGAACAACAGGATGAAGGTACCTCAATGGACAAGATTGCGCGTAATTCAAACTGTACCTCTCGTCCGCCCAAATTAGATATAATTGTTCAAAACACCATTTCTACAGATTTGAAAGGGCCAACACATTGCCTATGCCAAAATACTAGTAGCACAACCAAGAATAATTGCTGCGGTTTCCTTAACTCAGAGAGCTGCAAAAATGTTAGAGAAGCCAGTAGGTAGTGAGGTAGGAGTGGAGAGAACTTGACTGCGGCCACCTGAACAGCATACGAAGCTCTTGTATGTTCCTACACCTATTGCGCTTCTGATGTGCTTGAAAAGAAGGTGCAATTTCACTCATGTGTTCATCCATGAAGCTCACCTGAGAGACATATACAGACCTGTTGCTCACTGTATGATTTCTGCAACGCTCTAACCTTCCTCCGTTTAAAGTCATGTTCATGTCTGCTGCCGTGAACACTAACTAACGCGTACCTCGAGTTTGTCTACAAAGCAGTTCCACAATGCAAACGGAATCATGTGGTATCATCACAACAAACAAATGCCAGAAGTGCCCACGCATACCTTGGTCGATTACCCTTCTTCCAAGAAAACGGAATCATGAGGGATCAAGATGGGAACTGGTACTGCAACAGAAAAGAATACACTCATTAATTCGTATCCACGCAATTACTGCTGATTTCATTATAAGTTACCGTCAGAAGTAGTGGATTTGGAAGACTTAGAAAGCATGTTGATCCTTCCTGGTAGGAAAAACCTGCTAGGATTACGGCCACAAACTACGCGTTTGCCAGAGTATTCAGCACGTCCTTGCTCAGGGTGATATGACAGCGCAACAACAACCGGCTTCTTTCCAGCAAAGCGCTGATTCAACCAAAAGACAAATAATTTTAGCCACGGACGTGGTGGAAACTAGTGTTACAATTCCCGACCTTACCCACGTCATTGACACAGGTGAACATGACCGATTTACATACTTCACAGCATGCAACGCGTATGTCATGTGTTATCAGGATGCTTCATCAGCCACGAAGAAGCACAAAGAAGCGGAAGAGTAGGACGCACGAAAGGAGGTCAGGTAGGTCACTAGATTGCTACCCGATCATATTGTCAGCCCTATACCTCTCCTTAAAGTTTGCATACACATCTTGAGGAACGTATATCACTTATCCTGGACAAGCCGGACTCGGGAACTCCAGTTACCCTTCTTAGCTCTCTTCCTTCTCCACCAAGTAGTGCGCCTTTTTGAATACCAAATGATTAACATGGAGCAAAGTGGCGTATATCCCACCTGTCCAGGCAAACTATTACTAGCACCTTGCAACGCGCCCACAATTGGGATTTCTTGTCTTCCAAGGCTTACGCTTTCGAATGTCCTATTTTGGCAGCAATATATATTATGTCACTATGCTCTACACGAAGGAGCCTTCACTTTTCCGAGGTTGCGCAAAGTCCTGCCGTGTTTCCCACTCACTGTTCATTCAGTGAGTGGACCAGGGACCATCAAACATGCCCTGACCCCCCCTTACTCTCTTAAGGGAGGTTTGCATGCTTGACCTCATCGCCTTTCTTCCCCCTTTTCTTCTTGGTGGTGCTCAGGGGATGGTGGTGGGTGACCTGAAAAGGGGGGTCAGGGCCGCAACGCTGCGCGCGTCGCGTCGTGACAGACCCCGTGATGCTCACGAGTTGTCGTCACTATGCTCTACACGAAGGAGCCTTCACTTTTCGGAGGTCGATCTTCTTCCCGATAGCCAACCCCGAGATCTTCTGGATGCTCGCCGAAGAGCAAGACTGTAGCCCCGTTTTGAGATATGGGGCACTCCTCCAATGCATCCAACACATCCAGCATGAACAGCACGAGCACATTGCCTAACTCCGCATCCTTGCTGTGCCTCGAAGACAGCCATGGGAAGCCCCAAACATACTGCCTGTATCTAATCATGGGTGGCCCGCGGCAGTTTGCACCACGTACCCGAGACCATGTCGAACAGGGCGGTGTAATGAGCACCACATCAAACTCACCAGCCCTCACGCGAGCCAGCAACCTCTGCTGAACCTCTGACTTCGAGTGAGAGGTCCCAGTCAGCCGAATTCTGAATGTCCACATCGTGCACGATGCATTGAATGCCCTGTTGCCTGCACTGCTGTTCCAAGAACATCAGCGTCTTGTATGCTGCCTCCGGCGCTGATCTTGCGCAAGGCTCCTGCACGATCGCCTCCAGGTACTCCGCAAACTCAGCCGCATGGCTCGGCCACGGCTTCCCACAAGCCAACTCCAGCCATTGTCCGACTTTCTGCCATGTCTTGACATGTTTGCGGAGTGTGTTCGGGCGCCGGCCTTTGGCTATGCGCATCATCAACGAGTCCTTTTGGATCTGCGGGTCGCCGGCAAAGAGGCCTTCTTCATGATATCTCTCAACATAGCAAGCCAGCGGTCTCTCTCGGCCTTCTCGGCCGCCTCCCGTAGCGCTAAGTCCGGACCCGCCAAATGTAGCATCTTCCCCAGGCGGGTGGGCCATTTGAAGACCTTTGCACTTCCGACCAACTTGACCCGCTCTGCGACTTCTTGGCCCTCCAAGCCCTCGAAGACTCGTCTCCTCTTCTCACGCTGGTGCTCGACATGTGCCTCCAGCAAATCTTGTGAGCCTCGACCCGCGTCTGCTCTGTGGATCGTAGCCGACCTGTTGTCGCACTTGTCTCCCGTAGTCCTGCAACATCTTGTCCGAAGTCTCCCTTCAACTCTAGGATGGAATCCAGGACCTTCAACTTGCAGCCTTTCAAAGTTGCTAACCTCGTCACAGTCCATCCTAGCTCTGCCAGGGCCTCGTGCGGCCATTGCGGCAACTCTGGGTCCCCCTACCTGACCTGAAAAGGGGGGTCAGGGCCGCAACGCTGCGCGCGTCGCGTCGTGACAGACCCCGTGATGCTCACGAGTTGTCATACTACATAAAGGATACCTTTTGTCTCACCTTTAGCCTTTAACCCTATCATATCGAGAGCTAACTGAACTGGTCAGCTGTAAGGCGTGCATACAAGCAGAGCTTCTTCCAGATAACTCAACCCAAACTCGCAGCGACCTCTTTACAAGTATGGAGGATACATAGTGTGGAGAAACATTTCACAGCAAAGGAAGACGGATGACGCACGTCAGGTCCTTTCGCAGCTATTCCTAAAACCTGAAACATGTCAAGACAGAAAGATTACCTCCCCCTAGAGCAGGCAGAGGATAGACAGGAGGACAAGTTTAGACCTATCCACTGGGAAATGCAAACACTTGACCTAATATATCAAACCAAACTGAACTCCTGTCTGTGCTTAAAAAGGAATTTCAACACAATCTCCCAATCTTACAATGGTGCTTCGCCGACTCCTTTCCAAAGAAAGCTCTTACCATCTGTCAACATCAGTGCTCAACACGAGTGAAACTAACTACTAACGAAGACGCGGTTTGCCCTTCGGTTGCCAAGCTCCATGAAGTAGGCATCGAGATTGACTCGTATCAAAGATTAGCACATTGCAAATATGAACATCAAAATACACACAAATATAACAGACATTGCTAGCGTTACAGGTGCAGCAGTTTCCCCACCCCTGGCACTCTCAAAAGTAACTTGGGTATTCTTAGCGCCTAAAATTAGATGGCGCACATACACACAAAGGGGGGGTGCGTAGAACCATGGAAACTTCTGCAAGTTGCAAGCTATTGAAGAGGATTGCAGCAGATCCGTTCATAGGACCCTCCAAAACTAAATGCAGATGTATCGATCAAAAGTGGCTTCTGTAGCAAAGCAGTGCAGCGGGAAATGTGTCTGAATTTGATGACGTGGGTTTATGGGTTTACGCGGGTTTATGCGGGCTTACGCGGGTTTACGGATTTACGCGGGTTTACGCGGGTTTACGGGCTTACGCGTGTTTACGGGTTTACGCGGGTTTACAGGTTTGCTGGGTTTAGAGATGTTTACGATTTGCGGTGTGTAGTCGAATTCTATCATGTCTTCGAAAGCGAAATCATGTGATGTTCTGGGAAGGCTGCCATCAAGAGGGCATGGTTTCTCATCTGTGTACAACAGTTTTAGCTATGAATATATAAGTATCTCTGAGTGTCGTTTGTCTCTGTTATACGGCGTAATGGCCGACAACCCTTCAAACGACCCCGACTATTGACGATCTTGAGGAACCATTGGCTTGAATGGACATGGGGGTGGAAATGGGATGTGAACATAGGCCTTGACACAATACTAGACGACCAGAGTAAAAGCAAGACTAATTGATCTTGGACCTTGGACGGGCCGAACCCTTGTTGCCATGGACCTCTCCTATGCTGCGTGCAGTCGGTAAACCGGTGTAAACCGGTGTAAATCGGTAAACCGGTGTCGTCAAATACCAGACGCGCGTGATGCCGCAATGGCAAATGTGGCCCATTTGCTTGCGCCTTGCTGTTTCCAAAGAAAAAGCCTTCCTGTCCGTCCCCAAAGCACCTGCTCCTCCTGCTCGGCTAGATCCTCCATGCTGGGCCTCCTGAAGCAACCATCGGGGTCCAACGGTCTTTGTGAAGATCCCAAATTTGTCAAGTACTTTTCAGTATGGCGTCAAGATTTAGAGCCAAGCACAGCGCATCTCGACTTCATTCTACAAGCCGAGGAGTTCTTCTCTCTACCTGTCCTACCTCCCCACAGCCGGTCCTCCGCCTGCGGCACATGCGTTGGACCCTGCAACAGCAGCACATCCAAGGGATCACAAAATGATATAAGCACCCGTCCTGACCACCAACCCAAAAATTTATCCACGCATTCCTTCATCGGCCAAAGGAGGACAACCAAGCATCCCTGCATCTGAGCTTAGTCTAATTCCAAAGACCCTCACTTTGACGCCCCAGGCCTCCTCCATCTTCCGTCAAAGCTGCGGAAGGTTGAGGAGATATCCACCACAGGCCGAAGGAGCTCCAAACTGGCTTGGACACACAAAGTCAATGACCCACAAAGCACGACAAAACATTCTGATTCAGTCTGATTGAATGTCTCAAAGATCGTGGATGTGTTTCCCTTTCTTCTTGACTTCAACCCACATGCTTTCCCTGGAAATTCTGTTCCCTTCCACCAGCTAGTACTTCTCTAAGAACCAGCCTCCAAGGTAAATACCCACTTACATAAAAGCCACAGCTGGTGCAATTGATAGAAAAATGATTCAAGTTTCTTGTAGCAATCACTACCTTGAAGGGAAGTTGCGAAACGCTTACCGCAACTTGCTGTTCGGCTATCTCATGAATGTTCCCTCCCATGACAATGTTGGGATGGGCTCTACAAGTAGTTTGGCGCAAGGCCAAACTTCTATTTCTATTTATGGTTTTATTCTTCGTCTTTTTCTTCTTCTTCTTCTTCTTCTTCTCCTTCTTCTTCTTGCCAGGTCAGTGCAACATGTTACCAGAACTGGTGAGGGTAACAATGCAATCCTTGAGATATAAACTGATCCTTGACCACGTTCGTTTCTCATGACAACGTGGACGGCAAGCAGTCCGTTTGCTGAGCGAGGCATCACCTGCCTTCTAGAGGCTCATGAGGAAAAGCGTGT
>CAXAMN010021529.1:272821-290921 GCA_963970005.1 Durusdinium trenchii | reverse complement strand
GCTGAGATGTTTGGCCAGCACACACCGGATATGTTCGTCAGAGCTATGAGTGCTGTGGGCTTGCACAAGAAGCTGCAGTTTCAGCCATTGCAGCAAAGATGGACGCTGAACTTCTAGGTGGCCATGATTCCATGGCGGAAATGCCAAGGTCACTCTGGAAGAAGTCGGCAGCAAAAGACATTGCATTCTCTTTGTCGAAGAGGTAGCCACAAGACTGTCGAAGGAGTTCCATTTCAAGCTCTTCCAGTTTTGCTGTTAGCCTATCATTGAAAGTTGCAAGTACCAAAGATGCTGCCTCCATCCAGCACTCTTCATCATCCTTGACATTTTGGCAAATTAAGTCCCACAGGTGCTTCATTTTTACATCTTCCACATCTGTCACCAAGGAGCTTGCAATTCGGCGAACGAGCTCCTGGTTGACCAGAAAATTGTGGGGCCCAGGGCCACGCAAGGAGTCTACGAGCTCATCATTAGCCTTCGAAAGCAAGGCTAGTGCTTCAGGTTCGTTGAGAAGAGGCAGCAAAACCTTAAGCTGCAGCGCATCTTTCATCTCCAGGAGCAGCGGAAGAAGTTCTTCAATTACCTCGCTGCACTTCGTACCAGGAACCATCTTCACACGAAGGAGCAGAAGTGAAGACAACTTCTTCTTTGCAGAAGCATCTGGCAAGCATGGTCGGACAAACTGCTCACCTGCTTCTGGGTCCAAAACTGTAGAAAGCCGAGCAAATCACATTGAAAGTCTTTCAACATCAACACGAAGGCGGGATAAGAACTCACAGCCTAAGCAAAGGGCACGGCATGTTCCCACAATCAATCAATCTTTGTTTGAGAGAGGGCGGAGGGTAGCAACAAATGGTTGGATGATGTTGGATGTAAAGCATGTTCAATTACATGGCCTCTCAAGAGCACTTCCAGCGCGTCCTTTTTGGACAGGCGTGAGGCCACCGACAAGACCTCCGCGACGATCTTCTCCTTGTATGCGATGATGCTGGACTTCATGCGCTGACTGGGGTGGAGCACCTGGGAAGATGCAGAAACAATGGGAGAACTCTATCCACATTTCTTTTTCACGTCTTACTCACAATGTAAGGACACGAAATCCAGCACATAGCAAAAATGTCATAACTGTTGTTGTTGGTCAGTATTGGTCGCGCCACGTTGGACACAACTGCCAAGATGGTTCAAACGACTAGTTACCCCCGTTGTCTCAGTCCTTTGCAACGCAACTCCACACCAACAGGACAAGTCGTCTAGCCAAGTGCAAAAACTGAACGCGTAAAGCATGAAAGCACAAACTTCTCCACGGCACGGTTGTGTCCATTGTCACTCCCGTAGTAGGACTTCGCTTGCTCTTCTCGAAGCATTTCATGATGCAAGATCTGTCATAATGGTTTCCATCAGCTGCAACCACTGGATCTTCCATCAGGGCATGAGAGATCGGACAACAAAACTCAGGAGGGTCGCGCATGAGATGCTTCACCTCAGCAGTCAATGGAGCACGGCGGCGTCATATTGCAAAGGCAATGTCAGTTAGAGTCGAGGTAGGTGCGATGCCAAGCATCACACGCGGAGTTCGGCAGGCACAAGCGCTACACACACATAAAAAGGAAAGCATTTGAAACACTGCCGAAGAGTTGCTGATGAGTTCAAGTCTTGTTCGCTGCCACCTGCTTGGACACTGCTGCCGCTGTCCTGTTCACAAGGATCCAAAAGGTCCAAGTGATTTGTTTTCGGTTTTGGCAGCGCAAATGACCTGCAGCAATCAATAACATCCTTCCTGGTTTACCAAATCCTTGGCCACTCTACAAACAGGTTCTGTTTGATTTGAGGAGTTCAGGCAATTGGGGTTCATCACACCTAGCCCCAACATAATTAATGGAAGTGGTGGCTTGTATAGTTCCTGTGGGATGCACTCGAGAGACCCAAGCTTGATTGCTTAAATATTTGACGCTTACTGCTTGACTTGCCATCCAGGCTGTGGGCGCAAAGACACTGCAAAAAGGGCAAAACCCCTGGCATCTTTCGTTTGTTAGATCCGATGCCCCTGACTCAGCCCACCCCAGACCTCCTCCATCTTCGATGATCTACTCCGGGAAAGCTGTCAAGCTTTCGCGGTCGAATGAAGCTCGAAATGGCTGCATCACAAATGAAAAGTCCACCAAAAAGCAGGTACCAGCTTCAACTGGAATCACAACGAGAACATGGGTCGAACATGAGTCAAAGAGAACACCCTTTTGCAAATCTATGAGAACACCCACGTTTCATCACAAATCATGTCATTCCATGGCAGTTTTGGTTCACTGCAAGACTCCACATCGCCTTGTCAGAGTCTAAACGGGCACAATCCCGGCAAAGGAGCCTGGCACGCGAGAGGTCCAAAACAGCCCCAGGACAATCATGGAACATTGGGATTTGCTAAGGCATGCGTATGACTGTGCAATCACGCAACCCGACTTGCACATACACACAAAATGTTCCTTGACCACTCAATCCTTTGAGTTCGGCTGTTCCTGATCACGGCACAAACTCTGCAGCAGCCAACTCTCCACAGGTTCTCTACTTCTCCGAAGTGGAGCATGATCAAACTACACTGGCCAGATGAAAGTTGCGCTTGTTGACGTTGAAACTCATGACAACCCTATCCCCCTAGAATCCTACACCATGAGACAAGGGAAGGTGTGGGCGGTCATTTGTCACCCCGGAAAGCCCTTTATTATTATAGAGTTAAAACGGTGTGATAATTGACCGTCCCATACCTGCCACGAAAATCAGACTTGTTAATTCGATCCGCCGCTGACCTCAGAGTGTTTTGTAAGAAGGCTAACAAGCGTAAACTTTTGTCTGCCTGAAGTATTACGCATGTGTGCGCGGGCTTCGTTTATAACGTGTTGGCAACAAAGCGTTCAAAGCTACTGCCGACCATAAACAAACCTGTCCTTTCCTTTCCACGCTTCTGCCGCAAAAGCCCCTGTGATTCCAACTGCCAACTTCTCTGAGATTAAAAGGGGGGGCCCAGGCTGCGGTGCGCAAAGGCACATATCTCCATCGAACGACGGCTCTGTGAGTGACAAAATGGTCCTTTCTCCACCAACGTTCACATATTTGGAGCCACAAAAAACAGCAACAAAAGGCTACAGCGGCTACAAGTAGATTAACCCCCCCAAGCAGCTACGTACTCCCATCGCGTTCTGAAGAGTTGTTTTCATGAGACACTTTGAGACTACTACGACCCGGCAAGATGTGACATCGATTGTTTGAGAGACAGGCGTCAGGTGTATGTGCAATGAACAACCTTTACCATGTCTAAGATGGCAAAAAAAAAAACGATTCTTCCGTCCCACTCGCCACTTGGACCTTCCCAGAACGCCTGTGGTGAAAGCATTGGTGATCAGCGACATCTGCTTCGACATTGGGACGCGAAGGTGCCTTTTCGCACAAGTCCCTACAGTCTTCCAGCCTCGGCACCGCAAAAAACTTCTTTCAAAATCAGGCAGGCGAATCAATCACCTCAAACCTTTTGTTTCATTTCGAGAGCAGACCTTTGAAAAAATGAACCAGCAATTGAATCTGTGTATGGAGTGTGAGTATATTGACACGGGTTTCGTTTTCGCAGGACTTGTGCAAGAAGAACGAAGCCACTCTACTTTTCTTTGCGGGTTTACATACAAAACCAAGTGACTAACATGCCTGGCAGCCTGGGCAAGAGTTGAGTCTGGCATAGCCTGGCTACGTCTTCCGGCTACTGACCCTCAGCGTACATATTCCCCCCTTGGGAAGCCACCAGCATGAGGTTCATCTAAAAAGAAAGATCCAAACTGCAGGGACTTTGAGCTCTGGGACCCCCGTGCTGACACAGGTCGACGTCAACCTTGCAAAGTTGTTTTTCAAACAGTTTTTGGAGGTCTTCTATGCATCGATCGAGCTGCCGGCTGAGTACAAAGGCACTTGGACTCAAAGCAAAGATGAAAAAGTAAAAACCACTCGTTCAAATAGCCCTGCCAGGAGCAATTTTCCTTGATGTCGCGCGGTGCTTTGAGCAAAGCCTTGCACTCATCCGCTTCAAGATGAGATATTGCCTAAAGCTAGTCCTCAGCGCTTGTGTCTGAAACTAATTCCTCAGCTTACTAAACCATAGACGGACTTCCGTTGATCGGTCCTTGAGGCTCCACGAGCCAAAAAAATCCCTGTCGCCCTTTGGAATTGAATTTTGATTATAGTAATTCAAAGATGGCACTTCTCTCATGATGACTCACGCCATGCGACCCACGTAAACACACCACAAAAAACGAAAGTCTCACTTCAGGACGAATTCTCGGCCAGTCTCACTTCGGACTTCAGACGAATTCTCGGCCGATGTTTGCTGCTTTCTTGCGTTCAAAACTGCCGGTGCCCACTTGTCAGTTGGCGTTCGGCGCTGCACGGACCGGGATCCGCTCTTCAAGAGCCCGGAGCCACCAACCGCAGTGAGGACCCGGCGCGGCGGACGCTCGGCAGATGGAAGGCGATGCCCGAGGCGAGGTTGGAAATGGGGATTGCTTTCGGCCAACCATAGCCAGATATGCTGCCATCTTCCTTTTTTGCAAATTCCCACTCTATAGTGTCTTCCCAACTGCCCACTTGAAATCGCCACTTCACCCAGACGGGCTCGCTGACCCAAAAAAAACAGACCGGCCTTGTCTGGAGTTGCCTTGGGTCGCAAATCGAGCCAAGCCTCGACGCCGGACGCCCCGAGCTGGAACTTCTCGCTGAGTTGCTCCTGCTCTTCGGTGAAGTTGGTGAAGTCGTAGCTCGACAAATCCCACACAAAAGACTTCAGCGAAGGTTGGATGGGCGCCTGTTGGGCCTTCTGGAGCTCGTTGTATTTGTCCGAAAGCTCGGCGTATTGGTTTCCAAGGTTCTTGCACTTGCTGGCAAGACTCCCAAGAAGTGCACACAACTGGTAGGATGCATCGTCGTTGGTGCGGTCTAGGTAGTGGGCAGTGGCAATTGCTCCATGAGATTCATCCTCACTCCCATCTGCAGCAAAGGCTTCTGCAGCGGCAACAGCTACCCGAGCTCCATCTGCTCGTCGGTTGGCCTTTTCGAGCATCTTTGCAAGAAGCATGAGCTGCGAACCACGCAAACTCTTCAGACTTTCTTGCTCAAGGCTAAGTTTGGATAGAACCTCGGCGGGAATGTCCTCTTCCTTTTCCAGATGCAATTTCAGGAGCAACCCTTCCAAATGCTTGCCGTCATCAGTCATGCGCTGGCGCAGCATACATCGACCAAGCTGCTTTGACAGAGCGAAACGCACCTCTGCATCAGAATCATTCAACTCATGTGCTTTCATCAACAGTTCGAGCTTCTCCTCATCTTTGTCGTCATCCACAAGCGAGGCCAGCGCGGCAAAGATGGAAGCCGAACTTTTTGGTGGCCACTTCTCAAAGCTGGAAATGCCAAGGTCAGAGTCGAAAAAAATTCTTTGCATACGTGGCGGCAACCTCTTGGGTACTCAGGAAACCGCAAGCATGGCGGAGCAGTTTGACGTCAGGCCGTTCCAGTTGCACTGTCAACATGCGGCTGAAAGCTGCCAGCACCAAAGATGCTGCTTTCACCCAGGATTCTTGCGCATCTGTTGCCTGATGTTCGTGAAGGATATCCCACAGGTAATTCAAGCTCTTACCTTGCTCATCTGCAACTGTGGAGCTTGCGATTCTGCGAGCAAGCTCCTTGCAGACCAAGATCTTGTGGGGGCCTGTCACAGTCAAGGATTTGATCATACCCTCATCTAGTTGGCGAAGAAGCCACAGAACTTCTTTTTCGTCCATGTCTACCAACAACTCCTGAAGTTGCGAAGTGTCTCTAACCTCCAAAAGCATAGGCACCAGTTGTTGTTGACTTCGCTGCGATTCCCTTGCAGCTTACCTCGAAGGAGTAGCAAGGAAGAGAGCTTCCTCTTGGCAGCAACATCTGGCAAAAGTGGCCGCACAAACTGCTCACCTCTCAAAAGTAACTGAAGTACTTCGTCGCTCGGTAGTTTTGAGGCAACCGACAAAATCTCTTGCACGGTGTTCTCTTTGTATGCAATGATGGCCGACTTCACGCGCTGGCTCGGGTAAAGCACCTGAAGTCAATAAATACAGAAAGGCGTTCAATGCTGACTATTTAGGTACTCAATACTTTTGGTCACACAAAGAGATCTGGAAATAAACCAAAAAGTTGGGGAGAAGCTTGTGCTTCCGCTTCCTCCAAACCTGTTCTTTCTTCCAAGTATTCAGCAAAAGTTGTCCCAAGTCATCTTGGGTCACAGCTATATATAGTCCAACTAATCCTTTACCGATTGTCAGGTCCCTGAAAAGAGTCGAAAAACCGTGTTGATCTGTGGTGCCATCCCTTTACCATATCAATAAAACGAGCTTGAGTCTTGAGTGACTTTCCGGCCGTTGGCCTCGTGAAAAGAAGCTGAGTCCATTGGCAACTTAGTCAGCTAACACATAAACGCAGCATAGGGCACAAATGGTTCAACTGTGCCTGTAGCTACAGCATTCAGGCACACGGCTCAAAACTCAAAGCTGTGGCTATCAGTTGAAACGCACCTGCGCACCATCATTGCAAAAAGAATATGCTAATATCTACATGGCACAGTCGCGTGCATCGTCACCCCGGTTGTTGGACTTCGAGCGTCGGTGTTCCTTTCGAGCCAATCCATGATGCAGGACCTGTCGTAGTAGAACCCGTCGGCCGCGACCACCGGGTCCTCCATCAACCCATGAGATATGGGGCAGCAAAGGTCAGGTGGGTCCTCCATCAGTCGCTTCACCTCGGCTCACTGGCAAGGGGGTGAGGTGCGTGGCAATGACTACGCTGTCTCTCAAACGGCCAAAAGCACATACCCTGCCACACACCCTGCAATGGCACACGATCACTTTCTGAAATGCTGCAAGCAAGTTGCCAGGGAGGTCCGGCAATGTTCGGCTTGCACTTGACAGCCACTTTCACTGTCCTCTCTACAAATGGTTACAAGGCCACAGACAATTCAACCTAGCCAAGATGTGGTGGGGCTTTGAGGCTCAACAGTCGAAGCTAAAGCCTTCGCTCCGAAAACCCAACGGTAGACAAAAGCCCCCCATCTCAGGGGAAGAGAAAAAGGCACTTGCAATAAACATTCCTGGGTGTTCATCAACAATCTGCTGATTCTGCAAGAAACAGTTCGATTGACTTCCTCAAAGCGTCTGTCCTTCCCAGCGGAGGACTGCACCAACTCCAGAGTCTTCTCAATCTCCACGGCATCCACGTTCCACACCTCTGCGATGGCTTGGACGGACATACCTTTCTGACCTCGGCGTAAGTCCATGGTCCATCGTCTCATTCTGTGAAGAAACAAAGGGTGACCTTGCTCAAGAGAAGCGTATATAGAATATTCCGTGCAAGTTCCCGTCCATATTAGCAACAGAAGCAAAGAGATGTCAGAAAGAAAGGGGTGAAGATCACCTGCCTGCATGTCTGAAAGAAAAACATCCGTTTATGCTTTGGAAAACTGCAACAAGTACAGCGTACATTTTGAGTCCAGTCTTCTGTCCACGGAAATGTCGAAAGTCAAAAGTCCTTTAAACGCAACAGGCCAACTGTGCAAAATTTGGCGGCACCTGAACACCACTTACAAAAAGAAAAAAAAAAACAACAAATGACACAAGTGGCTGATAGTGTGCAATCTAGGAAAATGAACAAAGCCGCTTGCCTGTCAAAAGAAACCTCACAACCCCTCAACATCCATTCGTCAGCCATGGTAGACCTATGGTCTTCTCCCCAGCTTGATATGCGGAAAGCATGTCATCATCCCAAAAAAAAATCCGCATGATAGCTTAGGCCCGGTTGCTCATGCGGAGGATCTTCTCAGAGTCTTCTGCACTGATCCCCTGCGGCAAAAAGTAGTGGCATATGGGAGGTTTTATGTCAGTAGGGGCCTTGAAGTGGACGAAAGTGGAAGAGTCATAAATCAAATCAAAGGCAAAACTGCAAAACTTTGCAAAACCCTACACCTCCAGAATCTCCCTTAATCAAGCTCATAGACATGAAAGCCAGGTCCGATGAACCATGAACCATTCAGACCCACAAGACCTACAGCAAAAGTAGAACAGAAAGCCTTAAGCAGTGTCTTCAGCCCGGCCTTCTCCATCTTTGATCCACTCGCGATGGCCATCAGAGCGTTCCGGCTCCAGCTCAGAAGCTTCAGCAACGAAGCTTCCGAAGTCCAACAGGCTCCAAATGGCTGCAGCAACCAGAGGTCTGACCGAAACTGCCGACAAATATTGCTCCAACTTGAATTATGTAACCTAACAACGGTGTTCTGAGAAAAAAAAGTAACAAAAGTTGACTAGCCAAAGCGCACAAAAGCACCATAGCACTTGTCCACAGTGGCACCTCTGTGCTTTTGCACAAGCCATGGCCAGCCTGGCGCGTGAGGACATGAGGATGTGAGGAAAGATCGATTCGACGTATTTATTTCTTTTGAAGGCTGGAAACAGTTTGGATTTTGTGACCCTGCTTGACGCCGAGCCACTCCTGAGAAGGAACATGGGACTTTCATCCAACAAAAAGACTCCCTCCTAGCTTCTAGCATCTTCTATCAAGGTGAGGAAGAAAATGGTGGCTGGAAGCGCCTTCCATATTAGACACTCCCAAGGATCCAAAAACTCCGCGGTTCTGCAGCTCCACTTGAGGGACTGTGTCTTGGATGTCCAAAAGCATGCTGCTTGTTTAATCAACCCTCCGGCTTGGCCATTCTAGCCAGTTCCAAAATGGATCTGTTCCCAAAGAGATCTTGCTCTTTGCTCTTGTTGTTTTGATCCCAGTTGCGTGCAATGCTAGTTGTTGGGATTTGTCTGATTGACCAAACTGAGGGTACTGAGGGATGTAATGCGCAATCCACGAAAGGTACAGCATCTTGTTTCCACCATCAACCATGAAGCAGCTCTATCAATGAATTCAGTGAAGATTGCCACAGCCTTCCCCCACCCGGCCGGAATTTAGAAACTCGACTTCATTGAGTTGCTCCAGGAAACTGAGCTTCCATGCGCCAGAACTGTCGGAACACATGGCCAAAAGCCATTCACAAACAAAAAAAATCACACTTTGGACACTTTCCGCCCAAAACCGCCTCAAGGGTCTTTGCATGCGGTGCTTTGGCCCAAGGGTCTTTCCCCATCAGTTCACGGGACACACGGCGTGTCAAGAAAGTGAACATGTTGAGCATGTGCCTTTGCAGCGATGTGAATGTCATTTGTTCGATTGGGTCAATGAGTGTCTGCACATGGAATGCACATAAGTTGCGCAGTGCTAGGTGAGCATGCCACAGACCGTGCACAAGTCTCCAATCAACTGCAAGTTTCAGGAATGGCTGCAAGAGAAGGCTAGCGTGTAGTGAAGTGAAGTTAAGTCTGCTGAGCCACACAAAAGTAGCAATGCGACAGCTGTTGGCTCCACAAATGGCCAATCCGAACGTGCCAGAAGTGAGGCAGCAAATGAAACGACGACAGAAATGACATCGTTTTGAGACCAGCAACTGTCAAAAGGCACAAAAAAACGGTTGGTAACTCAGCACCCCCAGAAGGATGAAAAGTCGTCATTTGGCGTTGCACCATCTACCAGCAGCAAAGACCCTGACTGACGGCGGCGTTCAGCCTAGCCAGGTTCATCGAACTCAGGTAGCATTGCATTTTGACTCCTTCGGCCAACAGCGACGCAGAAGTCACAAGCGCGCAAGCGCCATCTACAGAAGTCACAAGCGCACAAGCGCCATCTACAGAAGTCACAAGCGCACAAGCGCCATCAGAAGTCACAAGCTCGGCACTGCCTGTCTCGGCGGCCGGAAAAAGCTTTCTGACTAGGTGGTCCAAGAAAAAAAATGTGGATTTCTGGAGAAATCGATCACTGTAGGAAAGCAATCTGGCGAAAGAACAAGAAGTAAAAGCTGAAAGAAGCGTTGACAGACCCGCACGATTGAGTTTGTTCTCTGGTGACCAGATTCGAAACACCAACCAGCTTATAGGGCAAGGTTGCAAAGCCACTCCATTGCCAGCCAGCAAAGATCATCAACACTCACACTCACTCACGCACTTACACACACCATTCCTATGGTCCGCAGCTTTGAGTCTTCAATTGTCAGCTTTCACAAGGTTGATCAGAACAAAGACAACACGAACTTGTATACTTGATTAAAAGGCTATTTTCCATACAAGTCCCTAGTCTTCCAGTCCGTTGCCAATCTACCTGACGAAATTCCCAAGACGGATTCCTTTGGCATCCCAACTACTAGCGAGGCACTTGTAATTACTAGCAAACAAAATCCCTAAAAACCTCTTCCACTACATTGAGATCTCCAGAAATCTGCACTGCGCAGCTGAGTCAATGTAATGTCCAGTTCCTTTTTACTGGATAACTCAGACGCTTGGACGCATAACCTTTTACCAGACCTGAAAGGGACAAGGGTTCTATGTTTGACCAACGATATGCCCGCTTGGTCGCCGGTCAACATGCGCCAACATTAGATGGGGAGAAGACGGAAAGAACAGGTCGGCCAAACAATCTCCATCGAGCGGTGCAAGTTCAGCCTGTGTACCAACATGCATGTGTTCTTTAAGACCACAGAAATTGTCCAAGAAAAACACTGAAAACAGTGGCGTTATTTTTACAAAAACCTTGGCGTTGTACCACATCGCAGTATCAAGACTTATCAGACTCTCGAAGCTGTCTGCATTGAGTTCTTTGCCAAGGCCATCTTCAAGTAGAGTGAAGTTCAATCTCCGTTTTGGGGGGGCTGATCCCAAGAAGCAAACACATGGAGAGCTAGAGTGCTAGAGCCAATCAAGCAGTTTCAGAATACTCGTACCAGCCGTCTGGTGGCTTTTCTTTGTGGTTTAGCACTTCAAGATACCCTTGTCCCAAGGTCTTCCCTGCAAAAATGGGAGTGTTCTTAAAAGAACGTCGACACGACCGGCATCCCTTCAGGAGGGTCGTCAAGCTCCTGGCCAACAAGCAAGTGCTCATCATCCTGGGCTCACAGAGATCTTCACAAAAAAAAGAGAACGTTTAACGGTTTAACGTAACAAAGCAAGCAAAGCCCTCCTCAGCACACAACGACTTTCCTCTCTGAGGAGAAGGTGCATTCATGATTCATGTTGTCTCCTGAAATGGAAAGGGCTTAGCGTGGTCCTTCGATGATTTTGTGTTTTACACGTCTGAACACTGACACAGAAAGCAAACCACCATGACTCAGCAATGGAGCTCCATTGCAGGATTACAAAGCAACCTGCAATTCTCTTGATCCAGCACTGAGGTTCTCTTGTGTATCGAGGCAACCTATTCCGGGATGTGAAAATAGAATGCAAGGAAAGTGTCCACATTGCCGTTCTCTCACTTTGCAAGAGTCAGACTTGGGGCGCTTTGAGGGCCATGTGAGAGGAGGCGCTTGGTTGGAGAAACATGACGCTAAAACCTTCTATCCCAAAGGATCCGTCCGATCGTGGTCAAACCTTGGCTCACAACAAAGCCCACACCATTCCTCCTCGACTTCTTTCGACGAGGTTCCAGTGTGGCACTGTGGTGCCCTTCGTCTTCTTGACGAGGTTCCAGTGCACCTCGTTGGGGAAGAGTGCGCGAACGAACAAAGACAGAGTTGTGAATGGTCATGGGGCCTATTCAGAAAAGACTTGAGCATACTTGAGCGCTAGCCATGGGCCTATAGGTTCTCTGTAGTCAATGCAGTGGTCCTATGGGTTCTCAGAGCAAGCAGACTCAGAACTACAGCGAACTGCCACGTGAAGAGATGAAGGAGTCGATGGCTTGTCTTCGACGAATGTTCTCCCGCTCGCTGGAGAAACGCCAACAGGACACGTGGAGATATCGTGAGATGGCGCAAGCAGGTGAAGTAAGGTGAAGTGCGGAGCAGAGCAGAGGTCTCAAATGAATGTGGTTGAATGAGAAAAGCTTGATTAGCGAGCCGACTTGCTAAAGTAACTGCAGTACTTCAAGGGAGCCTTTTCCTGTTCATTTTTATTTTCTTTTCTTGTCTGTTCTTTTTCTTTTCTTGTCTTGTCTGTTCTTTTTCTTTTCTTTTCTATGTTTATTGTCGTGTCTTCTCGTTTCTGTGTTCTCTTCCTTCTTCTTTCTTGTTTTTCTTTAGACCGCTCTTCCTTTTTCTGCATTCCATTTTAGAATATAGACCTTCTTGGATTGCCTCTTTTGATGATTTCCCAATCTCCATTCTCTGCCTGTTCTCACGTGTGATTCCTTTTGGGGTGGCTGCATCAGCCAGACATGGGACAATCTGTTCCTCCATCCTCTTCCCCATCTATACCTTTTCTTGTTCTGTCCCACGGCACGCCATTGGGCACCAAAAATGCCTTTGCACATGAACTGCCATGCAGCACACCTGAACCAATTTTCATACCCTCCTCTCTTGCTCTTTGTTTACGGGCTACTCCTTGAATCCAGGTCAGTTGCGGTAGGCCTTTTCTTGTCGTCTCCCTTTTGTGTGCAGGTCTGTCGTCAGGGGTGGTAGGTGTCCTTGTCTTCCCGCCGCTCACATCGCGTGTTGTCTTTCCTTTCTTTGGCTCCCTCTCTCGACTCTCTGTCTTTCTTGGCCTGGACTACAACACAGGTCTTTCCATACCTTCGCGTGCTTTCCATACCTTGTTGCCAACACCGCTCCTCTCACCTAAACAGATGCCTCTTGGATCCGAGTCTGCTTCTCAGTACACCGGGTGCCTCTTGGTTCGAAGGGCGGGTTCTCCGGCCTTTAAAGGTCTTGTCCTGTCTTCTTCGTCTCTGGGTTTGTCCACTTGCATAAAAATTTAAGGGTTTGTCCACTTGACTGACTAGAAAATCCAGTTATTCGTCCACTTGTACTAGAAAACGGCTTGGTCACTCACAGGTTATATGTTTTCATGTTGGCCTTCGTGGGCTCGGAAATCTTCTTTCATTTTGGGATGTTGGGTTCCCCCGTTTCGGGTTTTAGTGTTAATGTGTCGGTTTTGTTTGCTTTCATCTCTCTTGCAACCGAGCAAAATGGTAAAAAAATGTTCAAAAAGCCTAGTTTTGCCCCCTCCTTGATGTTGTCATGCTTGAAGGGCAACACTCCATGATAGAATCCCAAACCAACATCCCAACATCCTGGTAATCCTCACAGCTCTACACCGTTGTGGCAGTACTGGCCATCCCTACCACAACTGAGGTATCCGGTGTCCAAAAAGCCTACTAGCGTTGGCCTCCAAAACAACATCGAAACAACTGGCATTTTGTCGGGTCTGCACCGAGCCCAATGGAACAAAGACTCCTTGGCTTCGTCGAGATCTTCTCAAAAAAATAATCCTTCCTGAAAACCTGTTATTAACCTGCATGCTTCTCTCTTAGAGGAATCGTCGAACCACGCCCGAAAACCTCTTGCCACATATGTTTGGAGTTTGTTCCGAGGACAAATGTGGATCCATAGCTTGCGCCATCTTGGGGACCCTGGTCTCCTTGCGGACCTTGTTGAGCCAATTTCGCAAACAAGGTGGCTGAAAGCTTGAGGCTGGATAAATACAGTAAGCAAAAGCTGGCCATAGGTTTCCATCTTGCCTCTGTGTCTACGGGAGGCTTGAACCTAGCAGGCTATCAGGACCAAAACAAACATAAACAAGCAAGGTGGAGCAGAGATGAGACAATGTTGCGAAGACACATTGGCCCATGACGGAAAAAGACACATTGGCCCATCATTCTGCACATGGTCGCCATTGGCTTTGAGATGTGATGTACTGCAACGGGGCCAAAAGGCCAGGGGCATGAAACGTGGAAGTGATAACGTCGTGCATGAAAGACAGGATTGAAGCAAGATGGGGTAACTTGAAGCGCCACTTTCGAGCAAACTGAAAAGAAGCCGAGAACCCAGGAAGTGTGAGGCGTGAGATCGCAAGATTGTCTAAATGAAAGGTAGCATGTTCGCCATTTCTGGATGCACGTCCCTGTAACATTTGGTTGACCCAGGTCACGTGGGTTTCCAAAGAGGAATGGCGAGGAGGCATCCTTGTGTTCAGCTGGTGTATCATCCCAGCCCCCCGAATCGCAATTGAGCTATCTGTAGCGCTACCAAAATCTTGACTGCCACTCTGCATCTGTCCACTCCCACCAGTGGTTTTCAATAAAGGACGATCAAACCAAGTGGGCGCGGACTTGCGAAGATTCAGAGCCCGTCAAACTTGGCTACGTGCATGTGCAAACCAGTTGAGGAAGCAGCAAGTCGGGCTTGCATGGCTCGAGAAAAAACAACAAGTAGTGCAGCCGGAAAACCATATTCCAAGAGCAAAAGGTCAACGAAAAGGTAAGCAGCACTACAACGATCAGCAGCATGTCTTCAAAGCTCTGATCGGGGCACTCAAAATGAAAGGCAGAGATATTGTGAGTTGACACACGGTGAGGTAAGGCTTGGGCGCTGAGCGGAGAAAAAAAATATGTTCACTAAATAAGTTCAGTGCGTTGACATGATGAGCGAAACGAAACGAGACGGAATCATCTCAAGAAAGGTGAAGGCTGAGGTGCCGAAAGGACGTATGTACCTTCGTGACAAACAGAAAGAGCAATGTCTGTGAATAGAGAACCTCGCTGCATAGTTCTCAGCCGTGCGAATTCAATTTCGCTGCACAGCACCCTCTATCATTCTACTTTGCAAACGGGAGGATGTCAGTCTTGTGTGAATGCCACTTCCCTTGTTTAGCACTTCCACGCCTGAAGAAGTCTCGTGATCGGCATTGTTGGCACCTTTGTCCGTTTCTTCCCGTGCACCATGCTGGGCAGTCATAGGCACGTTTGCCTCGTTTGCCTCTAGTATGTACAAGTACTTTGTATGGTTTTACTGTTCAATAGCTGGAGTGGTCTCCGCTCTTTTTCGCACATGTTTTACTTTGATAGCAAAAGAGAAAAAGCGGCATCCACGCTGGCATCGTTGGCACCTTCGTCTTCTGCAGGATGTCGTGTACCTTGTTGGGTTCAAGGGCCAGTCTTCCGTAAGTGATATACTTGTAGGCACAGCATGACAAGTCATCTTATTTACTCACCCCTTAAATTTGTCAGACCTTCATCATATCTGTTCGGAGGGTTACCACTGTGCTTCCAGTGGTTTCTGTTTATCACATCAGGTCAACATAGCGCGAAGCCAACAAAACCATGTCACAAAATCGTCAAGAAATCAAAAACAGAACATGCCCCACCGCAGGCAGACGCTCAAAGATACGACTTAACTCAACAACCCTGTGGGACAAGGACACTACATGCACAAAGGGGTAGTCCGCCACGCCTCATGGGATGTACGCCCTCTCTGCCCATGACGTGTCAGGCATTCTGGGGTAGCTATTGTACACTACTTCCTTGCAATACACCCCTGCTTCCAACAGTGGGTTGTCCTCTGCCCCCCTCCTTCCTGGGCCGGTAGCCTACGCCTTTCTCCATACCTGCTTTCCGGAAGCCTTGTTGATTAATGGCCCCGACCAGGGCTGGCAGGAGCTGAACCGGTAAGTAGACAAAGAGGTCGTTCGTCGGCAAAGTTTGTTCTCCGAACCATTCCCCTAGCAAATGACATGACGACAGTTTGCATAAAGGTGAGCGCATCCACATCACGTTCGCAGGATGTCTCTTGCTGGCTTGGTGCAGTTTCGGTCGTGGCGGCTGCTTGGCGCCTATGTTGGTCGTTGAATTTACAACAACCTGCGATAAATGCTAACAGGCCGTATTGCCAGAACCGAGGGTTTGCGTTGAGCGCCAGCTGTTTTGGGGGGACGAAAGAACACGATACATGTCCGTTCTTCACAAAAGCAAACAGATTGGCTAGCGGCGCCGCGAAGGCTTCACTGATGCTCTAATTTCTCTCAGGCAGTTCGGCAGCCAAATCGTAGCTAGGCTGTGGCACTGCGCAAAGTTGTGCGTATGAAGGATATGTATGCCCGTGTGATGGAGGTCGACTCGGGTAAGCCTTCTGCAATTTCTGGGGCTCTATGGCCTATGTGATGTCTGTCGTCTCCAAGTTCTACTTGCTGGATACCGCTGGCAAAAAAACACCCCTGAGGGAGTCCTGCCTGCGGGGATGTGAGTGTGTGATTATCAAGCCTTCATTTTGGGGCCCAAAAACCCCAGCAAAACCGGTCTCGCCATGGAGGGCCTCCCGGCCTCCCCTTTTTTTTCCACGAGTACGGACGCCGTGTGGGCATGGTGCCCAGGTCATCATTGAAGGAAGGGAAATACAGTCAGATGGTGAAGAAAAGGACAAAGACAACCCAACAACCAACAAAACAAAACCAACCACAGCCCACAGGCCGAGTCTCCACCATCAAGTAGTATTTCCTCTGTACTAGGGTGAAACAGGTGAGACGCTGACTGCTGACTATCTATGGGCCTGAATTCACGAAAGATGAGCATGGCAGCGAGGGTTTGTGCTCTAGCGAAATCTCACCGAAGTCGTCAAATGGACTTCACATCTCTATTATCAGTGACCAGCGGCCACTGCACAGAGTGGCAAAAAAACTGGTCACAATGCAAGTCCCGGGCATTGGTATGCTCTAACACAGGTCTGATCCTTGCCTATTTGGATCAGTGGTTGCTATGCTGATCACGCCGTGGAAAAATCCTTTCTTGTAGCACAACCCTTGCAACTGGTTGCACATACAAGTCAAGAGGCATAGTGGTTGGTAGTGTTCAGGCAGTGGCGGCCATAGCAAACGACGAAAGCCTGCAGGTAAGGGTGCGAAAGTCTCACCGGCACCCTTCGGCGCACAAAGGTGCCAAAACGGGGTGCGCCCTAACTTTGAGAAGTGCTGCGTCATTGCAAAAGCATTGTTCTGTTGCGTGCAAGGCCCGTGTGAAACAGGTGAGACCGTGGACCTATCCTAGCATGGTATATGTACCTCTTTGTGCAAAATTGGTAATGTCGGACATCAACAGAGGGAACTAAGGTTCCCCCTGGGCATCCTCCATTGCCACTCTCTACCACCCGCCTGTTGGGAACGAGGAGCTAAGGCTCTCATTCCTATTGGCTCACTGTATCGTGAATGGCGAAAAGCAGTTGGCGACCCTACTCAATGTTTGCACATTTCACTTGACGTAGCTTCCTGGCGGAGTGCTTATGCACCATTCCCGCCGCGAAAGCATTGCTGGCCTTTGGTGCAAGCTCTAGAAAGTCTTCTCTCCATAAATCATTGGCATCGGCCGGCAAAACTCGGTGCCATTCGGGCTGATCAAGTTGCTCACATTTATCAAAGGCATTGGGTCGGGCATATGTCCCTCGCCATGTTTTACTTTTTCCTTGCTTGCATATTGCTCGAAGTTGCGCGCAACCTGCAAAAGCGCATCGCGCCATGTAAAGCAGGGATGGTGGGGTGGAAACCTCCTGTAGAGAGGTACACTTGAGGAAGGCTTCTTACTCCGTGATCCTCAGTTTGGGACAGATCAACAGTTTGCAGCTGTTGGCGGCTCGCACAGGCGGCGGAGCCTATCCTGTTGAAGTCTGTCGGCAAGGCAAGTGCGACAATGCCCGCCTCCAGAAAACAGCAGTCCGGCAAGCATCGGTTTGGGTGCGCTGCATCCGACTCTGGCATACCTAAATTGATGTGCCTCAGAGCTGTGCGTGATTGAAAAGCTCGAGGCCTCAGTTGGGCTTGGGGGGCTAGCCGATTGCTAGGGCATTGAGCCGTGCCCACCCTCGTTAAGGAGCGACACTCTTCGAATACTTTAGTGCCGAAATGCTTGCAACCGGGGGCAAACACTACTCGTAGACTTTGGCACCAGCTAAAAGCGCCATGCAATAGGCTGACGACTGTGTCTGGCAAGTGGCCGATTTGCAACTGTCGACAGCTCATCCACGCAGTCTCTCCGACAATCTTAACACCGCTCTCAACGAGTGCGTGACGGATCCCTGTGCAACAGGAAAAGGCTTGTGGGGAATGTGTGTCATTTCTACCACGCGGCACCCGGATTGCCTTGACTTCCCCTGTTTCGATTCGGCGGCTACGATTTCTAATCACCCCCCTGTTTCACGGAAGGCAACTATAGCAAGTTATGTAAGGTGAAAAGTACTTTGATGTGACTTCTGGCCTACTCT
>CAXAMN010021529.1:221261-244617 GCA_963970005.1 Durusdinium trenchii | reverse complement strand
GGCATTTCGTCTTGACAAACAACGTACAAACCAAGCATACTGCACTCCAGGTTGAAACCTGAGTTCCTGCCTGGCGCAGTGTGCAACGCGTGCAGATCTGCCTGAATGGACGAAGCTGCGCTGCTTTGGACGCATGTATTAGTCCGTGTCATGATGTAACCATCCAAAACCCACCGAATGCATTGATAAATATACAGAGTGTGGTGCTCCAATTGAGACAACCAGGAGGAACATTTCTCAGGTTCAGCCCAAAGAACTGCACGCTCTACGCATCGTCAATTCTAGGAAGTGTAAGTAATGCAATGGTTAGGGTGAGCCATGTCATGCTTAACGCTTCCTGTGTTCATACCAGGATCTTGTGGCCAACTTCCAATGTCGAGATGGACGTGATCGGGGAATCACTGATGCCTCCATTGGTGGCCAATGCCTTTGACAAATGTGAGCAACTCGATCAGCCCAAATGGCTCCGATTTTTGCCGGCCGATGCCAATGATCTATGGAGAGAAGACTTTCTAGAACCTGCACCAAAGGCCAGCAATGCTTTCGGGGCGGGAATGGTGCATAAGCACTCCGCCAGGAAGCTACGTCAAGTGAAATGTGCAAACATTGAGTAGAGTCGCCAACTTGTTCTCGACATCCACGATACAGTGAGCCAACAGGAATGAGAGCCGTAGCTCCTCGTTCCCAACAGGCGGGTGGTAGAGAATGGCAATGGAGGATGCCCAGGGGGAACCTTAGTTCCCTCTGTTGATGTCCGACATTACCAATTTTGTACAAAGAGGCACATGTACCATGCTAGGATAGGTCCACGGTTTCACCTGTTTCACACGGGCCTTGCACGCAACAGGACAATGCTTTTGCAATGACACAGCATTTCTCAAGGTTAGGGCGCACCCCGTTTTGGCACCTTTGTGTGCCGAAGGGTGCAGAGATGACCTCCCTTCGGGGGGGAATGCTTTTCGCACCCTTACCAGCAGGCTTTCGTCGTTTGCTATGGCCGCCACTGCCTGAACACTACTATGCCTCTTGACTTGTTTGCGCAACCAGTTGCAAGGGTTGTGCTACAAGAAAGGATTTTTCCACGGCATGATCAGCATAGCAACTACTGATCCACTTAGGCAAGGATCAGACCTGCGGTAGATCATACCAATGCCCGGGACTTGCATTGTGACCAGGTTTTTGCCACTCTGTGCAGTGGCCGTTGGTCACTGGTGATAGTGATGTGAAGTCCATTTGACGACTTCGTTGAGATTTTGCTAGAGCACAAACCCTCGCTGCCATGCTCTTCTTTCGTGAATTCAGGCCCATAGATAGTTAGCAGTCATCGTCTCACTTGTTTCACCCTAGTACAGAGGAAATACTACTTGGTGGTGGAGTCTCGGCCTGTGGGCTGTGGTTGGTTTTGTTTGGTTTGTTGTTGGGTTGTCTTTGTCCTTTTCTCCACCATCTGATTGTATTTCCCTTCCTTCAATGATGACCTGGGCATCATGCCCACATGGCGTCCGTACTCGTGAAAAAAAACAGCCGTGCACTGAAAGGCCCGGTTGCGGCGGCAGGACAAGTTCCGACCCGGGGGCATCCAGGACTGGCTGTACTCTCCATGCATCATAAAAGTACACTCGGTGCAAGGCTTCAAAGGTGTAGTCCTGTGCACTGCGCTGTTCACCAGTGCATGGCGTTGGTTGATGGCGCAGGGAGCTTCCTACGCTGCACCTTTGCCCAGGGCCAAAGCATTGTGAAGGAGTCGCCAACGTCCTGGCTGCTGCCCATCTGTCATGACCAACCACTCCGGCTCAGGCGAAGCATCACCTGCACAACCATAGACGAGATCATGCAAGACGGTACCACCAGGCAGGTGGGGCCCTTCTCGCAGGCAAGCAATTTCCGCCTTGGTCAAGTGCGTCAGAGCAGCTAAGACGAGACGTAAGCGCCTCACCTTGCCTTGATGGTATTCTGCGAGGCAGACCGGTAGCGGGCCCAACCACAATGGGTGGGGCAGAAGCGCCTGCTGGAAGACTATCAAGCCCGCACCGCTGGAGTTTGATGTTGCCAACGAGCGCAAGGGTTGCCCAAGAAGTGTATGAGCCGTTAATAGGAATCAGTATCCCATGTTGTGCAGCCGACTGGGAGACACCTGGCAAATAGGTACCACCTCCATCC
This sequence comes from Durusdinium trenchii, assembly GCA_963970005.1. Taxonomy (NCBI): domain Eukaryota; class Dinophyceae; order Suessiales; family Symbiodiniaceae; genus Durusdinium; species Durusdinium trenchii. The sequence goes on along the minus strand of CAXAMN010021529.1, from coordinate 242,457 downwards.
GAGAGGATCACCTGATTGCCTCAGGCCTGAGATTTGTCCACTGGTGCCATGCTTCGCCCAATGTGGATGCAAGGAATAACCCAAGGAATAACCCTACTGTGCGAGTGTATCAACATCTCGAAGACAAACTTACCAAAGCAGGAGCCGACACCGATGACATCTTGGCCCTTACAACTAGCCGGGTTCTCTTTATGCACTACTGCAATCTTGAGGTGAGTGGTAAGGGCCAGCCAGGCGAGGAGGAAAGTCAGGGATCGAGTTTTACCAGCACCAAAGACACCTGCTGCTGCCAAGGTAGATCTGCCAGATCGGAGAGCCAGCGCTAGGCTGGAGGCCATCGAGACAATGTGTCCATTATCTCGCCGGGCGGCTGTGCCCAGGGCAACGGCAAAACCAGCCGCTTGAGGACAGTGCTGTAGTGTACTACCCGTAGTCAGCAACTGGAAGAGGGCATGCAAGCTCTGCAGCAGGACTACTGTACATTCAAGCTGATGCGGAATGGGCACTTGGCCAGGGATTTCCAACACCGTGGGTTTGTGTTCTGCCGCTAGGCTGGCCATTTGCAGCAGGTGGTCAGCAGTGACAGTGTCTCCCGCCTCCGCAATTGCCAACAGCCGGAACTTGTTTGCTCTAGGTTCTAGCACACATAGGCAGGTGGGAAGGCCCATGGTGCTGGGCACGCTAGACCGGTTTCGGTTGGCGTGGGCAGCGGCACAAAATCTTCCGGGAACGGTACTAAGGCAACGTCCCAGTGACGAGGGCTGCTCAATCGCCGGAGCTTCTCACTTGGCGATTCCTCTCCTTTTCGTTTCCGTGAGGGAGTCACAAAAGCAAGCAGGAGTGCTAAGACTGAATAGCACGTGCCGTGCTCCTGCAGAACCAATCGATAGGCCTTCCCAGCCTGCGAGCCCATATGGACCGTACTGGAAGGGCTGCTCGCTAGCTGGTCAAAATTACAACTCTGGAAGTAAGCTGGGCAAAAGATAGCCATTTGTGACCACGAGGGAAAGGTAATGCGATATTCATGCATGCCCTGCAACCCGGTTGCTGTGGGTGTGATATCCACGAAGAGGCCAAACTTTCGTACAGTGGGACTACTCCATAGTTCCTGTCTCGTGGTTGCTTCTTCGACAAAGGTAAGCTGCGGAAGAAATAGGGCTAGGATGACAAACACTTCCCGGAACGGGATCGGTGCTAAGAGGTCTCGTGCCATCTCCGTCAGCCATTGGGCGCACGCACTTGGATTGCCTTTGCCGACCCTAAAGTTTTTCAGCAACAAGGCCTGCGCTTCTTCCATGGAGGCAATTTGCTGTCCTGCCACACAGCTTGGCAGCAGCATAAGCAATTCTTTGTCGGGTCGGTGGAGGTTGGACACCAACAAGCTGATAGCTCCTTCCCAATCGTCGCTTGTCATTGCAGTTTCAAAGCGAATCCAGGAGGCCAACCGCATGGGGGCAGCGATTCGATCACGGCGAGGAACAACAGCGGGGTGCGTGAGCTTCAGAGTAGCCAGACTGACTTTGCCTAGGGAGCTGGCACTGTAGCCAGCGCCAGTAACAGTGTTTGTGCTTACCCATCCACCGTGCAGAGTCTTCGACATACGTGACGTGCAGGGATCGTTGCAACATGTCAAGATCGTCAGCTGTTGGCTTCCAGTCACACAAGCAATCTTCGGCAGCATGGACAAGATAGTAGTTGCGCCTGTCAGGCTCTGCAGTGGCAACGAGTGCCGCTAATACACTCTTCGGCATTGCAATGGCGCCTAGGCGCGCTGTGATTTGACTGGCTGGCCAGAGGCAACGAATTGCTAAGGCAATCACTGCTCCAGTGTAGCTGCCTGCACTAAAGCCGTTCACCGTAAAGTGGGTCAAGTCAGCCTGCTCAGCCGGCCGAAGACACCCAAGCACTGGCAAGTAGGCAATAAGTCGAAGCGGCTGTAGCGAAAGTAGTTTCCACCAAAGACCACTGAGGAAGGCCTGGTGTGGCAGCCGTCTGTGAGCCGGGAGCAGCCGGGCTGCTTTCAGCACATGTTGCGTACGTTGGTACAGGAGGGCTGCTTTGCCATACCCGAGGTCTTCCCATTTCTGGCAAGGGTTCTGCGTGAGCACGAAAAGAGTGGCGACTTCGTGTACCCCTGTCGAACAGCCATAGGCAACACCGTACTCCTGCTCTTTAGTGACATCTGCAGGGGAGAGTGACGGCCCGTAGACTTGACTTTCTCCCACCGGCGGACACATGCAATGGAAGTGTGGGGGGACATCCCCTTCAAGGGCTTCGCCCCCAAGACCACCACAATTGATCTGAAATACTGAGGGTAGGGGTGGGATGTCGTAACCTATCCAGTACTCGTTGATTCGTGCAATCATCCACAGGACGGTGACCCACAGAATTTCACCTTGCTGACGCTGGTAGATGGCTTCAAACACTTGTGGCGCGATACCTTCCAAAGGCATAAACGAGCCTTGGAGTTGACAAAGCAAGTCATTGTTGGCTTGTAGAAACTGCTCTTTTTCTCCCGGGACAAGACACTTGGGGTGAGCCAGAGCCGCTTGCAGTTGCTCATACGGACATGCTTCAATGTCCTTGTGGAGTTCAACAACCCCTCGTAGCTTGGCGACTTGACTCCAGGGCACAAAGAGGGGAGGTGACAGCAGTTGCGGACAGGGGATGCATGGACTAGGGTCAGGTGCCTGACTACCCTTCGTCGAGTCTCGTTCGATTGCTTTAGTGAGTCGATCTGCTCTTCTGGCAGAAGTGTTGGACGAGGGCGTGGAAACTGACTCCACGTCTGCATCATTGTCCTCTGCCGGAAGACAGCTAAGGCTGTCCCCCTGCAGTTGCGCTGGAAAGAGTTCAGTCGCTTGGGGACGAATCGCCCGCCACTTTAGTAGCAGGCAAAAGCGCAAAGCACTGTTACCAGCTACTCCGGAGAAATAGCCTGTAAATTTACACCCACCTACTGGTTTCCAAGTCTCAATGACCCATGCTGGGGGGCAGATTAGGCATGCCTAGTATGGCGATCGGCAGCGTTTCCCAACCCTGCAACTCCAGTTCTCGTAGAGGGCCTCCCGGCCTCCCCAATTGAACTGTTGAACAGAGGAACTGTTGAACTGGGGAGGCCCACTTTGGCGACCCCGGAATCGTTTTTGGTCCTTGATTTTGGGGCCGACAATGGACAAGATTTTCGCTTGCGTCGCGACCGGTTGTTCTGGCATGGTGACAACAACGCCCAGTGTTTTGGTTGGTCGGTTGCTTGTCGTTTGTTGGTTTGGGTGAACGTGAAAAGGTTGGCTTTGTGTGTCTGTTGGATGTTGTTTGGTTGTAGTGCAGGTTTGGGTAGAGGATCTCGGTTGGAGAACCAACTTCTTTATGGTTCTCTGCTGGGTGTTGTTTTCCCGCGTGTAGCCATTGGGCCGGAGATTGGTGTTCGCCATGTTTGGCGCAGGTTTTGATTAACTTTCCAATCGGATCCACTTCGGGCAGAGAACTGGGGGCAGCAAACTGGGCACAGGGAACTTGGGACAGGGAAGTGGGGACAGGGAACTGGGGGCAGGGAACTGGACAGGGAACTGGCGGGCAGGGAACTGGGGGCAGCAAACTGGGGACAGGGAACTTGGAACAGGGAACTGGGGGGCAGCAAACCGGGACAGGGAACTGGGAACTTGGGACAGGGAAGTGGAGACAGGGAACTAGGCCTACAGGTGGATCTCACACAAGGCTGATCTCCAACTATGTAGAACCTCCATGCACCGTCTTTTGTTTTCAAGGAACTCCAACCTCCTCCATCAGAGTTGCCCAGGCTGTGCATCTTGTACAAACAAGTCAGCAGATATGTTCGCACAGTAGTCTGGAGAAGGGTGGCTGAACTACTGGGGAGGCCCACTTTGGCGACCCTGGAATCCACTGCGTTTTTGGCGCTTGGTTTTGGAGCCGTCAATGGACAAGATTTTCGCACGCGTCGTGATCCGCCTGGCCGCTTCACATTGTTCCTGATCAGTCAGCTGGTCTCTGGAAGCCGGGTGGCGCTGACGCAGGGCCGCGCAGGACCAGCTACAGTGGAAACTGTAGGGAGAGAGCACGGGTCCTGCAATCACGCTGTGGGAGAATAGAATCATGTATAGAATAAAACAAGTTTGCAGGACCACTAGGCCGACTGCTTTTGGATACTTGTGGTCTCCAGTCCGACCTGCTTGCGGTGGAAGCGAGGCCCCGTGGGCCATTTTTTGGGGCAAGTGCCACAAAGACTGCCCGATCCCTGTCCCCGCCCCAGTTCCCTGCCCCCAGTTAGTCTCCCAGGTCTGTCACTGTTGGTGTCGGCCCTTTTCCGCTGGCGATGCAACATTTCTACTCATTTGTTTTCCAGGTCTGTCACTGCTAGTGTCCGCTCTTTCCGCTGGGCATGCAGCATTTCTGTTCATTTGTTTCCCGGGTCTGACACTGGTGCTGCCGCCCTTTTCCGCTGGCCATGCAGCATTTCTATTCATTTGTTTTGCCTTTCAGGGTTGGTGCCTGCACTGCTGTTTTCTGCCCTGTCCGCTGGAAAGGTTCTTGCTCCTTTGCAAGGGGTGCGTGACTGTTGGGCATTGCATTTCTGCCACACTGTGCAACTTTGTTTCCTGTTCGGGCAACCGTTGGATGAATGACCGGATTGGATTTCGGCCGCGTGGCAGCGATCTCTGTTCAGTTGGGGCGGAGGCATACGTCAGGCACCAAAAATCAATGTCATGTCACATCCTTCGCTCCTCATGCTTTTGTTTCTTGTCCTCACGTGGTCAGCTCTCCGCTGACAGAGCAGCATGACCAGAATCATGTTCGCGCTTGAGAAGAACTCCCCAAAAGGTTTACTGTTAGGGCTTCTCAATTCTTTCTTAAGATGTGTCCGTCCGCTCTGTACTGCTGTGTCCGTCTCTGCCTTGCAATCCTTTACACTTGTCTCCCGGCTCTGGACGTCGCAAGCTCTAGTTTCGATAGTGAAAAACACAAACTGTTTGGGGTCTACGGTGGTGTAATTTTTACTTGTCATTTGTCGATGCGAGGCTTCGACCACAGCGCGCGCACTCGGGGGAACTTTTTTTTGCAGATGACAGCAGTCTGGTTCCAAAGGATAGCAACACGTTGATGTTGCAAGTGGCTTCGTCATTGCAGAAGGAGGTTTAATCAGAACTTTTGGGTTCCTGTCGCTGCAAATCGTGTCTTCGAGCCACGTTTCGGGACAAATGGGCGATGTCGGTGGACTCAACATGTGTCAAGATGCAGACTAGGTCCACCAGCGCGTAGCATCAGCCGCATTTGCAAGTTTACATGATGGAAACGTCAAAACTACTGCAAATGCGATGCTAAGTTTGAACGTCCACAGTGCCACAAGCAGCTAGCGAAGTTCTGCCAAGTTTCTGCTCAGTGGCTCTGAATAAGAAACCTCAAAATTACAGCAAATAGCAGGCAAAGTGGTGTCGAACAAACTCTAAACGTCACATCTGTCGAGTGTGTGCCACGTACGTGAAAAAGCAAACACAAGAATGAATTGTTAGTTTGTGAGGACCACCTCTTTTTAAGGACCACTTCTTGTTCGAGAGAGCCATCATTCAGAACACTTTTTTGGATTTGTACAACGCGTTTTGAATGTAACATTCGTGAAATGTGGTTTTGGAAACCATCGCATTGCAGGTGCCCCGGTGCCCCCAACCATATTTTTCAATTTGATCCGGTCAGTCTCAGACTCTTCGAGCCCGGAGCCCTTCACAACTGCGTTGGGTGGACAGACCATGGCCAGTTGTCGCACCAAAAGATCTTTGGGAGACAATGTGCCATGAGGCAACGTTGGGCAACATCGCCACACTTATATTTTGTTTGAAGATAAACACATAGTATGATTGAGGATAATTTGCTTGTTGCAGGGACTTAGCCAACCGACGGCATCTTTGACTGTGATTGAGGAAGGTGCAGAACGCCGCAACATTGTTGGAAGGTGTTAGCATTAATTTGTTGTACGCGAGGTTGGTTTTCATGCCGGGGCTCGGATTCACGCGGCTTGGATTTTCAAAGTTGCCAATTGTCAAAGTGTAGTGTTTTTTGACAATCCCGTTGCACTTGTTATGTTCACCAACCTTTCCAAGTTGCAAGACACCTGTTGGCGTGATCTTGGCGAGGCTGCCCCCATCTTTCTTCCAAATCGACTTTGAACACCGTTGGGTGCACCTGTGAGAGCCACAACTTCTGACACCGTTTTGTGAAAAGACCGGTTTCTTCGCTCAAACGTGGAGACGAACCCCATCCGGCCGTGTCCCGTGTCGAGGCCAAAGGACGAAGATTCTTCGATTTTCCGCAGGTCGGAGGGGTGGCCGGATGGGAGATGAATTGCTCGGACACCATGCGTGCTATTCGAGACACGCCCCATTCTGTGCTTCAGGATATGGGGTTGGAAGAAGGTACTTGCAAGTGCAAAGGAAAGCTTTCAGGTGTCTTGGCCAACTGTCAAATTGGCTGGCTTCGGCGCCAGCGCAGGCTTCCAGTCGCTGAAATGTTTGCCATCAATTAGCTTCATGAGGCCTATGAGTTTGGAATTCCAAGGCCAGCTCATGCCGCAGCCCCAGCATTCCATTATTCTGGACACTTTACAAGAGTTAGTCCGGCCAGGACGAGCAGGGTGTGGCAGGAGCAAGGTTTGCGTGGGGAGTCTCAATTTTTTGGCCGACCAGGTGTTTTCCCATTCTGACCCGCTTGAAAGAGCGGTTTTGAGTTTTAATTTGGAGTCTGCAGATTTGATCAATCATGACACATCACGGTCATGGGTAGGAAGAGCGTGACTTGACTCTGTGAGTTGGCAGACCGAAGCATCGCAGGTTGCAGAAGAAATGGACACTTGTCCAGAACCATGTTCACCGAAGACACCCTGCGACAGAGTCTTAAAGCAGCTGATGTCAAACAGTTGGATCAAAATTGATCAAATGTTTCACATTGAGTTTCATTGTCATTTGAGCTATGAGGCTTGCAAAATATGTCCGCTTAGCTTCTATGACCTTTGGTCTACCTGGAGGTTGGTAGCCATAGGTCAGTGGCTAAACAATGCAACAACTGAAGAGAGAGAGAGAGAGATAGAGAGAGAGAGAGAGCGCAACATGAGAGTGCTCTACAAGATACATGCTAACACGCTAGCCTCGCAGTGGGTTTGTGGGAGCCTCTTCCCATCTATTGGGTTGAAGAAAAGGAAGAACTAAACCTCCAAAGCAAAACATGTTCTGTGAATAGGTCATTTGAATCTGATCCTGTGCGTTTCCGTGTCTTGCTTGGCGCATTGTGGTTCACACCTGGTAGGCTTGAATTCCTACACAACCCCGGCCTTCTCAACAGGCCTTGATTGGTTGTTCGATCGAAAGTAGTGTTTTTCGGTTTCGTTCATTTCCTTGCAGGTTTTGGATATCATTTCGATCCCAGTGATGCCATTATTCTGCAAGTGCAGGGGAACAAGTTCCAAGCTCACAAGCTAGCTTTTTGGTTTGGTGTCTTGTGGAAGTCCAAAAGCAATTGTGAAAAGAAGAGCAACTGCTTCCACTGCTCTTTTCATGAACCTCTTAGAATTGTTTGGAACACACATTGCCTTTGAGGTCCTGGGAGCTTTGTGCCAGACGCCTCACCAATTCCTTCAGCTTTGCCAACCTCACCTACAACCAGGCGAATATGAAGAGAGAGAGAGAGAGAGAGGACAACGAGAGACACCTGATTCTCTTTGCATTGTGTGTTTCGACATTTTGGTGTTTGGGGGGTTTTGGATTAGCCTTGATTGCCTTTTGTTGAGAACAGTGTGGTCAACCCTTCCTTTGTTTCTCTTCGTTACACCTGATCAATGATCTCCAGTGGGGTGGCGAGTTCCAAGCGAGGTGCCTGAGGGAGATGAAGATCTTCGCAACTGCAGCACTGTGGCCGGGGACCAAGACAATGTTTGAACGTTTGCAATCTAGCAGTGATGGCCTCAAAGATACTAGCTATGGCCTCCGACTGAACCTTTGCAAAGTCAAATTTTTGTTCTGCAGTTTTATTCAAGGTTATGCAGGAGGGAGATGCTTTGTATTTGCCGATTGGACAGGCAGGCAGTGCTGATCAACTTGCACTTGCTTTGACAACCTGCGAGTTCCATTAATGCGTCGCTACTAGGGGCTCCTGGCCGTACTACTAGGAACAAGAAGCTACTAGGAGATGTTCACTTTTGATTTCTTGTTGCGGTAAACCATGGCTCAGATTCATCGAGCTCAGACGTTGGCTCCTGAAGCGCAACTTTTTGCTGCACTTTTTTACCCGTTGCATCTCCTTTTTTGCATGTATTCGATAGACTTGCCTCTGCTGTCCTCTGCTAGACCTTAGACCTCTTTCTTTTGCTGATTGTTACAACTTTTGTTTTCATTAGAAAGCACCTGAGTCTACTTTCCAAGGTCTGCGCAGTTGTCAATCCATTTGACCATGTCGCTGAATCGGCAGCCTGAGCCAAAGATGTCGAATCTATTCTTGTTTCTTTGTGTTTTGATTGGTCAGATGCAGAGTGTACAGACAGGTTTTGCAGCAGTGCTGCAGTTCTGCTCAATGTCGCAGAGCAGCCTGTTGCCCAGGTGTTCCGACACATGACAGAGCTTTTTCCAAGTCCCAGTAAGTGAAGTTATCAAGTAAACTCACGCCCAAAGCGAACGTGGAACAGCCGAAATGGCCAAGGATCAATCCATCGAAGGAGGTGGGCTTTGCCTGAAGCTTAGAAGCTGTGAAGCTGCGATGCGATTGGCTTTGCTTATCATCATGCCACTTTTATCCTTACAAGACACCACATTCTGCACTGAAGTGCAGGCCCAGAAGAGCTTCGTCTCGTGGGTGCACAGCGTTGCCACAGATGGTCAGAGACTCAAACCTTGTTCGCCACTTGGATACTCGTACTTGGCGAAACGGTGCTGACAACCGAAACTTTCCGAGCTGCACCTTTTACCGAAGTTCCAGGCCAACTGGGATTTCTGCATGATGTCCCTTCAGCCTTCCGTTGCCGCACAGGCAAAGCGGTGGAGGGATATGATGCAGGGACATGATGGAAAGCCAACTTCAAACCTTCAATGCCTTGAGGGGCGAGCTTTGACAGGCAAAGGGCGTCTTTGTAGCCGCTCTTTTCTGAGCCGTCGACTGGTGCCGCGGGACAGTGGAAGTCTGCAGGCATCCGCTTGGGGGAGTTGATATATTGCTACAACTCTACTCTTTGAAGCTACTAAGAAACAAAGGGCATCGCTAGTACGAGCAAGAAGTAGCTCCTGGCATTACTAGTAGCATGAAGCTACTAGTGCATCTCACTTTTCAGACTCTGCCGGTCTGACGTGGGGATGCTTCTTCCCTCCAGGAGCAAGCCATCACCAGCGAGATGCTGCAGATCTGTGTGAAGGAGAAAAGAACGAAAGAAGAACCCCTTGTGATCTGCGCCGGGGATGTTTTGTTTTCAAGCTCCAAAGCCCAATGGACACGTAGAAACAAACCTAGTGCTGCTGAGGCATGTAGCAAAGCTGATTCCATGATTAGCTCTTGAATAGTTTGTAGTGAATTGCTGCCGTAGACGAACTATGAGCAATTACAATATGAACCATTCTTTAGGTCCTGTGCCGACGAATTCGAGGATTTGCGGGCTGCTCTCCAAAGCCTCAAGTCCCACCGGCGATCTTCAGAGCCTTAGCTCATCTCGGCTCATATCGGCTCATCACTCATTGCAGAGGACCTTTCTTCCTTTTCTATTTTCTTTGTTTCTAATGGCTTTGGCGGGCCTCCAACCTACTAGCGATGACCTCCAACCTACTAGCGATCGCCTCCAACCTACTAGCTACGGCCTCCAACCTAATAGCAATGCCCTCGAACCTAATAGTGATGTTTGCGATGGCATCCAGCCTAATAGCAATGGCTTCCAACCTACTACAGGGATGGCCTCCAACCTAGTAGCGATGGCCTCCAACCTACTAGCGATGGCCTCCAACCTACTAGCGATGGCCTCCAACCGACTAGCGATGGAATCCAACCTACTAGCGATGGCCTCCAACCTACTAGCGATGGCCTCCAACCTAATAGCTATGGCCTCCAACTACTAGCGATGGCCTCCAACCTAATAGCAATGGCCTCCCACTACTAGCGATGGCCTCTAACCTAATAGCGATGAACCTCCAACCTAATAGCGATGGCCTCCAACCTAATAGGGACGGCCTCCAACCTACTAGCGAGGGCCTCCAACCTCCAACCTTCTAGCGATGGCCTCCAGCCGAATAGCGATGGCCTCCAACTTAATAGCGATGGCCTCCAACCCAATAGCAATGGCCTCCAACCTAATAGCAATGGCCTCCAACCTACTAGCGATGGCCTCCAACCCAATATTGATGGCATCCAGCCTAATAGCGATGGCCTCCAACCTACTAGCGATGGCCTCCAACCTACTAGCGATGGCCTCCAGACAAGGGATGGTCACTTGTGTCTGTCAGGGTCAAGGGATGTCAAGGGTCACTTGTGCCTCTGTTGTTTTCACTTGGCATGTGGGAAACAAGATTGGGCCGAGGAGGATGTGCTGCCGATGGGCGTGCGCATCGCTGGGAAAGAAGAGTCAGTGGTTGGAAAACTCAAGCCCAAACAGGTGCGCATGAGTTGGCAATGGATGAAATCGAGCAAGGATGTCCGCCAAAACTCCAGTAACTTGTCAGTCCCTGGTCTCAAAACTGAGTGAAACAGCAGAGTGATTGTGACAACGAAGCCGAACCAGTCATAGTGCTTTGCAGGTCCTGGAGGGCATTTTGTCCCTGTTGTCACCTGAGCCTTGCAATCGGACCATGGTGGTGTGAACCTCAGGGTCGACTTTGAGCCAGACTTTATCGGAAGAACAATGACCATCAAGCTTCCTCCTGTTGGTCTCTGAATCTTCTTCAAATGCTAGTAGGTTGGAGGCCATCGTTAGTAGGTTGGAGGCCATCGCTCTTAGGTTGGAGGGCATTGCTAGTAGGTTGGAGGCCATCGCTAGTTGGTTGGAGTTCATTGCTACTAGGTATGCATTCCGTTGCCATCCTGATATCCTGATGCTTGACTCGCTTGAGCCACTTAAGGCGTGGCAGCACCTCCTTGCTAGACAGCAGTTGGAGTACTTGCAGGCTGGCCACGTCTGGCCACATTCGAAGTGTTCCGGAGTTTCCCGACTAGCCTGTGCGCGGTTGTCCATTGCATGCTTTTGAGGCCAGTGCGGTTGAGGAGGAGATTTGCACATTGCAAGTTCAGCAAGGAACGTGATGGATATATATATATATATACTCCAACAAAAGATTGATGATTCTGTATTTTCCTTTTGTAGGCTTTTGCTTTTGAAGATGGGTTCATCAACTCAGTTTCTAGCATTGCTTCATCACGGATTTCGATCATCATTTGTGACTCAAAGATTTCGATGGTACAACCACTCGCTTAGCATGTCCAGACACAATCCATACAGTACCGATCACTGCAGAGTTTGACACAGAACACCTGACAAGTTGGCAAAAGTGAATTTGCCAAGACTTTCTCACAGCAGATTTGTTGGAACTCTGAACTTGGCCATGGTGCGGAAAAAGAAGGGGAAGGAGTCGAAGGATGTGGTCATGGCGCCCGTCAAGGCGTGGGAGGATTCAACCTTTCGGATTCCTCAGAGTGAAGCCCTGTTTGTTGGGTAGGAGGGGAAGGTCAAGAAGACCATCAATAAGAGTCACTTGGAGCACCTGGTGGATCCAAATGCCAAAAACATGCCAATCCCACAGCCAACGCCAATCATTTCGCTGAGGTAAACGGCGGAAGGCGCCTAAGCCCCAGCCCGCTGTGGCGGAGAGCCGCAAGCAGCGGAGCCTCCTGGCAGATGTTTTGGAGTTGTCAAAGATTTCCCCGGCATGTCATATTTGAACTTTACTCCTTCATTCTCTCTTTGCCTTATTTCTGGTTGACAGGAAAGCGCATTGCAGCATCCGTTGGAGGCCCAAACTGTCATGAAAGAGACACAACTAAGAATGAAGAATGACGTCATGAGAGCATATGCTATTTTTGAAGGGTATATGGGCAGTATGCTGCAGGGTATACGATTGACACCATGGATTCTTGAGCCTTAGGCATAGGACCTTCTTTTCATGAGTCAAGAAACGATCTATTTCTGGGCCTGCCCAAAAGCTGGGATGTCACTAGATTATACTAGATTTTGGGATGTATCATGAATTTTGCCTGCTCATTGTCTCTCCCTCTTATCTATGTGTTCTACAGTGTTCTACCCTTGTCCTTCGCTGAATAGGGACTGGTGAGACTGCAGAGCAGCTGCGGGGGCGGCAAGTGGTGGAATGGAAGGAGATGAAGGCATGCTCCACTAGCACCGGTTTGGGTTAGGCATCATTTTGAGGGGGAAAGAGAGTCAGTGCTCAAGTGCAAAGAACGATTCGGGTACTGAAAACAGCTTACATTCGTTCTGTCCCTTCGCTGCCGCTTTGAGTGCCAGCGAGCATTCTGCTTTGTTTCTGCCAGGCAAAGGTGGCCCAATTGAAAAAGGAAAAACAAAAGCTACCAAGAAGAGGTTTGCAGTCCGCAGTCACTGGCAATGACTGTCGCTGTGTCTTTCTTTTGTCATGCCTGAGTGTCGGGTGTTGCTGGCTTGCTCATAGCACGTTGGAGGCAGCAAGGAGCAAAAGCAAGACTTAGCGCAGAAGATCCGGCAACTTCAAGAGGACATGCAGGCAGAGAGATTTCCTCTTCAGAAAGCCGTCTGGTTGTAGCTTAAAGTTCTTTCAGGTCCGTAGGAGTCGTGTGAGTCATGTGCTCTCCTTCCGCAGGTGCGCCACCTTGCGGAATTGAAGGCTGCTGGCCTCGAGGGCACCGGTCCTCAGGCGAAGTGCAGCATTGGCCGTGTTCAAAACGCAGTAATACGTCTGACTTGGATTCCGTTGTGAGTGGATTTCTCTGCTATCTCACTAGCTGCGACTCAAAAAGTCTTCCAAAAGAGTACATGGAGTCAGAACATCATCAGAAGATCCACATGTTTCCCTATTTGGTCCAACGATCGCTGTGTTTTCCTCTTTTTCGTTGGTCAACGGTCGATGGAGTCGGACGATGCAAGGACGATGACATGGATCTCTGAGCCCCGCCCAAGATGGGTGGATCTCTGAGCCCGTCCAGTGCGTGTGATCCGGAGAAAGGGCGGATCTGACAGCCCAGCGGATCTGCATGTTGAGGCAACTCTTGATTTATGTTGATTGGGAGAGGATGGAAGGGGGACATATGGTGTGTTTTCTGGGCTTCTCATGGGGTCTAGATTGGCTACTCCCTCTTTTTCCATGTCAACCAATTTGAGTTTCTCAATGGGTGCTTTCCATGAAACGCAGATGGCGGTCCGATTGCTGCGCAGGAGGAGATCGACGAGATGGACGAGATCAATATGGAGGAATTTTCCTCGAGTCTTGACTCCATACCGTTCCAGGCACCCGCAGACCTGTAAGTGCTGATTTGATTGAGAGCTCTGGCAGGGTTTGGATTGTTGGTGTTCTTGGAGATTGAATGCCAAAAGCCTTTAGTGGTCCCTCTGGGAGCCTGTTCAAGGCTGTTCCTGACACGCTCTCAGTCCTGGAGGGCTTGGATTTAGATGCCATCTTTGTGGACGTGAACGAGGTGCTGCAAAGAGTTTATCTATTTTTGTAAAACGGAACGCATGCCGTATCCCAAGTGCGCATGCCCTACAAAAGTTTTCACCTTCGTTACTTGGCAATTCACGCTCTCTGACAGGACGATGACCATCCCAGTCTGTCTGGCGCAGGTGGGGCGTCTGGATGCGACGTGTCACGATGTGATTTTTCGTGTCACTGCAGTGTCGCTTCGGATGTCCCTGGGAGGTCCTTGGTCTGGCGCTCTGGAGGATTTCGTTTGGGAGGAGAGCCTTTGAGGAACCGAGCTGCCGAGTGTCGGGCAGCGCACATGTGAGTTCAAATGTTCAAATGCACGTCGTCCATCTCAAAGAGAAGCACTCACAGGTTGGGCAACGGTTGAAGTTGACGAAATCCAGCAACACGATTACACCAAGTCTCCATTTCAGATTCTTCTCTTCGAAAAGGGGCTGCTTTCGAGGTTTTCTTCAGCTTTCGACACAGGACTCCGAACATCACCAAGCCAGTGCAAAAGGAGGCTGTGTTCAACCGGTTAAGTATCTGTGGCTGAGCAAGCCTGGATAGTCGCTTTGGCTTCTGATGTCGTCCGTGGATTTGGGAAATTGACAAGTCTATTGCAGACAGCAAACTCGTCATAAACAGTCCCTTTGTGCTGATCGTGGTTGACAAGGCCAACCGATGGGGACTGAATGCTGCAGTGGTGATGCTGAGAGGCAAATTCTCTGTGCCAACCGTGCGCCACAGCATGTCAGCCGAAAGGTGTTTCAACAACAGTTGTTGGCATGTTTTTGGAGGCCATCGCTATTAGGTTGGAGGCCACCGCTAGTATTAGGTCTAGGTGGGAGGCCATCGCTATTAGTAACTCAAAAGAAGATTGTTTTTTCTTCTATGACTTCTACTCTTGCATCTTTTGAGTCAAGTATATACCATTTGTTGCTTGGACCCCGACAATCTGCAGCATTCTCTTCCACAAAACCCCCTGCCTTCGGGGCACTCCTCGCATGCAGTGGAGAAGCTGCGGGCTTGGCTCCGTCCTTGTCGAGGGCAAAATTCCATGTCGAGGTCCTGCTCCACATGCTTTGTTTGCCCCTCATGGAGGTACTGCACCCATGGGACAATCCGAGCTTTGCGACAAGCACCGGGTATTGATCACCACGTGAGCTGTTTTCAGACCTGAACGAGATGCTTTTCATTGAGTCCCCGAGATCCTGCAAGATGCAAGGTACGCAACGCATCATGTGCATAGCTTTGCACGCTACACTCTGCCTTTGAATGTTGCTTGACCGCACTCCATGATCCAAGTTGCAGACGAACAAAGCTGCCTGTCCATATTTCTTCAACTTGTAAATGAGGAAGAGAGACAGAAAGAGGAATCACTGAGCTCAGGCGAATTGGGCACTTCGTTTCAATCACTCCTTCGTCATTGACACCCGAGAGCGAGCCGATGGAGGTGCCAAGCCAGCCTGGCCCTGTAGCTTGTGACCAAAAAGCAATGGCTTCCGCCCCTAAACTCGGCTCAAAGGCTCCGGCCGAGTGGTAGTGGTATGTAGTCTGTATGTAGTCTGTAGTGGTTGCTTCAACTTTAGATTCAACGGTTTTGGATATCAGTGTGAGCGGATATCACCGCAAGTATTCTCAGTGTCAGACATTTTCTTGGACCAGACTTGTTCAGACAGAAAGACAAGACAGATGTTTCATCTCCGGACTTGAGCCAAACCCCGTAGAATGAAGCTGCTGCTATGGCTGCTACCGCTGGTCCATAGCCTGAAGCATCGACCAGAAGGTGCGCATGGGCCAAGCGGCCGAAAAAGTGTTAGGGAAAGACCAACATCACATGGGTCTGCCAATGGTCCGCTCAAAGGGCACAACCTGGAAGACCTTTTCCTTTTCTCTTTTTCTTGGTGCGAACTGGCCGAGTTGCAGGAGAAGTCTACCCCTTGCAGTTGGCCTTGGGCAAAGCGAGTGCACCATCCAGGGATTTGCCCCAGAAGCTTCGAGATAAGCAGAGCTACATGCGAGACCAGCACTTAACTGGTAGCCATGTTTACCTTGTTTGTTTACTCTCTGCCTTAAAGAGGATGTTTTGGCTACTTTACAAATCGCGGACCACACCTTCTTGACATGAGACAGCTTCAACAGAATCTGGCCATCTGCGCCAATCTTTGCAACCTTTTGTCCATTCCAAGGAGGTTCCAGAAGCTGGATTTGGAGCGCCTCTATGTGCCTTGGCGATGTGTCGCCTGTTTCAAAACCTGTGAAATCGTGTCATTGCTTCGCCTTCCAACCTGAATCGACCAAGGGACGGCCTCTGGAATACTTGCGCTGTGACCCCAAAGTTCCGCCGCAAGCGGATGGCGAGCGCTGCGCTCCCTTCAAAGGGGACCGGTGTTGGGGGGGATGCACGGGGACCCATTACGAGCGATGAATGCAAAAGACATCCCGTTCTGAGACCATGATTGATACGTTTCAAGGTTGATGAGAAGGCCAATGTTATATCATTGTTATAGCTAGAACAACATTTTGTTTCTTGACGTTTCTTCAGTCGTTTGACCGAAAGGCTTGGCTCACGTGGAGCTTTCTTCTCTTGAGGAGCTTCACTTCACCCCGAGACCTCTAAAGTTGGTCTTGGGTGTGATGGCCATGACCAGCCAGGAGGAGATACAAGATGCGCATCGCCTGCTGGCTGCAAGCTGTGTGAAGCTGTGAAGCTGTGTGTACCGTGGTATCGGTAGCTCAATGACCGAGCTGAGCTTGTGACTGAGGTGCCACTTGGATGAAGAAACCTGGTGTGTGCCCGGTGCAGCAGTACCAAGACGTGAGGCGCAATGAAGAGTGTGAAATTCGAAGCAACGCAACGCTTTGTCGCGCATTTGTGCCCACAGGTGCCGGGTCTTCCCCGTTTTTGTCTTCGGTTCAACAAATCGGATCCTCGGTGCAAGACCAAACCACCGTGTTCGAAGACCAAACTGAAACCGCATGACGCATGACCCACTGATCACCAGTTCAGTTCGTTGAGGCAGATGACCCACAACCACCCACGACCCCCCACGGCCCTGTGCTATGAAACTCAGCACTCCGTCGACGACTGAGGACTTTGGCCAATGACTCGGTACGGCTGGAGTCTGTCCCGGAGCCACCCGCGAAGTGGGATGGCTTCAAGGACAGCAAGGGCACTGAGGCAGCGATTGCGATGAGTTCATGTACTCAATGCAATCAATGCAATCCATCAGGTCATCCGTTTTTTTGTTGGTTGATGTTTTCTGTTTTCTTGGCGGAGTTTTTGGCAATTCGTCCGATGTGGCGTTTCGATCTTGAATGTTGCCGAGTTACTTCTGTGTGTTCTTGTGATTTTGAAGGGCTGGAAGAGAAGCTGGTGGACCAGTCAATTCAAGACTCCTGCTTGGTTTCTCATTGCAGTGGCAACTTTTTGTGTGAGTTGACCTGTGACATGAGATGGGTTTTGTTGCATGGCTTCAAATCCGTCTGTTTGTTGCATAGTTTCAACCTAGGCTTGCTTATGCTGCTGCAAACTTTCCATGGGCCACACACGTGGGCAAGATGGACTCTGACACTTTTCCAGAGACTTGGAGAAGGTGGTGACATAACACAGAAGATAGAGAAGGTGATGACACAATCTTGCAGAACCTCCAACACAAAAATGTCGGGATGTTTGGATTCGTTTGGATCACTTTGACATTCCACAGACACTTTTTCAGATGTGAACCATGTCAACGTTGAGTTGCTCTGAGCTTAGCGGGGGTTGACCAGTGAGGACATCATTTCAGTCATGGAGGATTTGGCCAGAAAGCCAGTTTCGGTTCTGGGGCACGAATGGCCAGTCCTTTACGGCAGGCGTGGTGTGTGACACTGTGAAGAGTGAATCAGAGTGAGAGATGGGTGGATTGGGCCCTGAAAGAATTTAAGTGAACATGGTACATCTGATTGGAGCCTTGCCAGACATTTTATGGGCGGCTACAATGGCAAAGGTGGCACCAACCTCAGGACATGGATGGAGAGACAGCACCACCTACGAGATAATGAAAGAAACCGTGAATTCGTGTATGCCTACGTCAAATTGAAAGACGAATCGAACGCCATGCCCAGAAATGTTAGATGAACATCAGTTCTTGATTTTGGTGTGGCCACTTTTTAGGCTATCATGTCATGGCCTTTGCCACCTACGGCTGACAAATTCACGAGCACAAGTTGAGGTGTCTTTGGCGAGTTCTATGCCCTTAGCTCTAGCTTGCTGGAATGCTTCCTTAAAGAAGATGCCAAGAAGGTCGCAAGGCGCCACGGCTGTGTCAGTTGACATGGGGCCATGTCATCGATGTCAATGTTTTGCTTGCTGATCCTCTCCGGCCGCAAACAGCAGGAGCGGCTTGATCCACGGGCACAAGACTACTTGGGGAAGCGAGTGGTGGAAGTATGCGGAGGATCAAGTGCTTCGAACAACGCTCTTTTACGCGGAGGCAAGGATCCCTGGTGGGCAGGGTACATGTATAACATTCAAGTCCCGTGGAACTCACAGGCACATTTTGCCAGCGTCGAAACAAAAACTGCTTCTTCGGTTTGGAAGTCAGAAAGACATACACTCTCAGCACCACTCGTCTCAGGAGAATCGCGT
Organism: Durusdinium trenchii; assembly: GCA_963970005.1. Taxonomy (NCBI): domain Eukaryota; class Dinophyceae; order Suessiales; family Symbiodiniaceae; genus Durusdinium; species Durusdinium trenchii. Next base: position 224,187 of record CAXAMN010021529.1, on the reverse strand, counting down.
CTGCCCTGCGATTCTTGATGCCAATGTGGACAGATGGCAGCATCCAGTTTAGAAAAAGAAAGCTCAGCGCACGCTGCGGTGTGGGAGGCTTCTTGTGTATGATATACTGTATGTAGATTTATGAAAAAAAGCTATTGCTATCTCTGGAGTGTTCAAACATAATTATTTTTAGGAAAAACATAGGAATAAAATAGGACCCCAAAATAGGAATAAAATAGGGCTGACAACACAAAATAGGAATAAAATAGGGCTGACAACAAGAACAACCGTGAAATTGGAAACAAATAGGATCGAATATTTCAGATTTACCGGAAGGCAGGTGGCTCATTCCGATCAGACGCATGGTCAGACATGGTCAGACACAAGTGAATGAAGCGGCCACTGGGGCTAGGTCCACCGGGGCTAGGCCTAGGTCCACTGGGGCTAGGTCCACCAGACCTAGGTCCACTGGGGCTAGGTCCGCGAGACCTAGGTCCACGGAGGGCTATTTTCCCTATTTTTCCTAATTTTTTTTTTTTTTTCCTTTTTTTTTTTGGGGGGTGTATTTTTTCTTATTTTTTCATATTTTTCCTATTTTTCATTTTTCCCTATTTTTAATTTAAAAAATAGGAAAAATAGGAAAAATAGGAATTGAAAATAGGAAAAAAATAGGACGATTTTCGCACCCCCCCCAAAATAGGAAAAACTAGGAAAAATTAGGAAAAATAGGAAAAATAGGCCAGGTCCACCGGGGCTAGGCCTAGGTCCACTGGGGCTAGCGCTAGACCTAGGTCCACCGGGGCTAGGCCTAGGTACCCTGGGGCTAGGTCCGCCAGACCTGGGTCCACTGGGGCTAGGTCCATTTTATGTTCCTGTCCTAGAGTGCTGCCATTCTTTTCCTTTTTTTCCTTTTCTATTTCTAAATCCAGCTCTTTTCTTTTCCTATTTTTGAGACTCATCCTCTTTGTGTCCTTTTTTTTTCCTATTTTCAGTTCCTATTTTTTCCTATTTTATTCCTATTGTTTTCCTAAAATAACTATTTTAAGGTTTTTCAGACATAGCAGGCAGCTTTATGTCATAAATGTAGATGTGAGCAGTTACTGTAAGCATCCCTAAAAAGTTACACCAAATCATCAGTGCACGCCCTTCTTCAGGGAAGCTCCCCGCCTGAGGCTAAAATAAGACACGTTGGATTTCAAGGGAACAGCAGATTTAGGGCTTTGAGGCCACATGTCGCAGGTGTTGATGTGAAGAATGCCAAAGTGATGGTGAAGAAGTACTGGGTCGACCATCCATCGGTCTCAGCCTTGGCCCCAGAAAACCCTCCACTTCAGCACGTGGAGTGCGGAGTTTACCTTTCAACCGCAGTCAGGGTTCTGTGTCCGCTGAGGGGTAGGAGGTGTGGCTCACCCGAAGTGGAACAGACGAGGGAGCCCACTCACTCAGGGTGTGGCCGAGTGAGCTGGGTCGCCTTCCTTTAAGGTGGGGATGCCTGTAGGCCTGACTGGGTTGAATTTGTTAGTTGGTTGTCGTTTTTCAAATTGACAATATCGCTGCGAAGTGGACCAAAAGGGAGATGAGTGCGTCTTTGTATATATATATATATATATTCACGTCGCTTCGCGACGGTAACCGCCCGCCCCGCATGGGAGGGCTCAAAGACTGCAGTCATGCTCCAGGAACGGGTCAAGGTAGGTACTTCCATTGAACATAGCCCCAGAAGTCACCCCCCCCAACGTGGCCGAACATAGCTTCCATATTGCCTAACATAGCGCTAGAATGTGGGAACGTCGCAAATTGGTGTATCTTTTCCGCAGGTAGCTCGAGACGTTCACCGGATATTTGGCTCAACAGGAGCAGAGATAAGGAACGGTAACATTTTCTAACGAGGGCTCAAAAGGGACTGGAATAAAGTAAAGATATTGCCTAACATAGCTCTAAAAGTCACTATCTAAAGGACATGTCTGCGAGATAGGGACGTGAACGTCGTAAACATAGCCCAACGAGGGCTCAAAAGGGACCGGAACAAAGACCCCCCCTAACGTGACCAAACATAGCTTTTTCCAGGAACGGTAAGATTTTCTCACGAGCATAGCTTGCATATGGTCGAACATAGCCCCAGGAGTCACTATCTCAAGCATGCTTCCTCGAGATAGGGACTTGAACGAGGGCTCAAAATGGACTGGAATAAATTCAAGATTGCCTAACATAGCCCCAGAAGTCACTATGGTCACGGAACAGGTGCCGTTGGTAGAGTTCGTTGGAGTCAGAGTGCTTTTTCAAGTAATCGTGGTTGTGGGGTTAAAGACTGCAGCCATTTTGCGGGTCGGGTAAGTGGTTAGAGAGCTTCCGGAAGTGACACGATCTGGAACGGGTACTTGCGCTCTTGGAGCCAAGGGAGTCAGAATGAAAGGAATATAGCAGATTATAAGATGTTCGGACACATGCAATGGAAACAGCGTTGGATAGTGTAGGTTGATCGCGATAGAAGCTGGATACGGAATAGGTGTAGGTTGTAGAGTTCGTTTTAGTCACAGTGCTTCTTCAAGCAATCTTGTGCTCAAAGACTGCAGCCATGTTGGAATGGGTCTCATCAGGGCAGGGATGACGCTGCAGATCGGGTTAAGGTCCTTCTGTATTCGGTAGACAGAGTGCCTTTTCAAGCAATCGTGGCTGTTGCAGGGCCGCCGCCACTGCCGGACGTATCACGATCGGGAATGGGTTCTTGTGCTCTTGGAGCCAAGGAATGCAGTATGAAACGAACATGGCAGACGATATCATGTTGGAATACATGCAATGGAAACAGCGTGGGATGGTTGATCATGGCAGGGTTCGTTTTAGCCACAGTGCGTTTTCAATCAATCTTGGGCTCAAAGACTGCAGCCATTTTGGTATGGGTGTCATCAAGGCAGGGGCTGACGCTGCAGATTGGGTCAATGGTCTGTAG
>CAXAMN010021529.1:140028-217609 GCA_963970005.1 Durusdinium trenchii | reverse complement strand
AAAATGGCATTTCTTGCATCAATTCAAATCATGCAAAGGAAGAAAATTGCATTTCTTGCATCACCAGGGGCTTCAAAATAGCACGAATTCATAGCGAAAATGCCCCCCCCCCAGCTAAAGCTATTGGCTTGCCCAGGCTAGCTTACGTATACTGCGTGCCTTATAAAAACGCCTCGGCACCTTCGGTGCGGGCGGATTTATCTTATGTATCATAGACTGTAGATGTATTATGTATCCAGGGGGTGCTGTCAGATCAATTTTGTACATCTTGAGCTTCAATCCAACAGCCCGTCCGAAGGTAGAGACGGATGCGTTTTCATTCCCAGTCCATCCCAGCCACACCTTCTCAGAAGGTATGCGGCTCCCCAAGTTGTATGAGTAAAGGATGACGCCTGCACAGAATTCGAGTGCAAGTTGTTAAGAAAGGAAAGACGTACCTTTTGGTTGCACTGCTGGACTGTCTTAGTGCACCATTGCACACAGCGAAGAGGGAGCAGACGGAGTCCGAAGTGTTTTTTTTGCTAGAACTGTTCACAGACTCACTTCATTGCAAGTGGACCATTGCCACTATCCAGATGATCTGGCCACGCGGTCCAGAAGATGGCATACAGCATACATTGACATACTGTTTAGGGCGTTTCATCGGCGTCCTGAATTTGCTCAAATCAGGGCATTGATTGGAGTTTCCTAGAGTTGTCCTGACCCAACTTGTGAGCTCTGAGAGCTCGCTTTGGACGATTGGAGCCATGCCAGTACTGAAGTATGCTGGGACATTCATTTGCGTGGAGGACCAGAAAAGCTTAGTTTCTTTAGGCTGAATGATATGCACTAGATCACGCATGGCCCACCAGGTGATGTCTTGTAGAATCTTGTAGACCATGTACTGTATGAGTACAAGTTGTATCTTAAGCCCCTGGAGGCTGAAGGGAGATTCCTATATGATCGTTCATGGTGTAGCGGGTTTTCTGGATCATCCTTTCGCAGCGAAGCAGGAGAAAAGGATGGAAAAGCGAACCAGAAGCCTGCCGCCTGTATTGGAAAGGCCCTCTCTATCCAGGACTCGGACCCAGCTTCATCGGTTTAGTTATTGATGTTTTATGGTCCAGTTCTTTGTTTCCGAGCTGCTGCCCGAGCTGCCAGATCAGATGCCCAGGACCCAAAAGTACGTGTTTTCGTTGGAATCTCGCGCCGATGCTTTGTCCTTCCTTCCGGAGAAGCCGACAAGCAAATCCACGGAAGGCAAGGTCTCACAAGTTGTGTTCACTCGAACCATATTCATTTTTTGGACTTAGATCATGTTGTCCCTTCCTGAGCATTTCTTTGACTCTTGAAGATATCCTTTGCTTGTGTCAAAGGGCCGGCTTCGGAAGCCGGTGCTACTCAGAACGAGATGCCGCAGTCGATTTCACCTTCTACGGGCAGTATTGGTCATCCAGAATTCTGTCGAAAGCCTTGCATCCTCTTCAAGCATGGTCATTGTTACAAAGGTGCGAATTGCGAGCCTTTGCCACAAAGAGGGGAATGGTGGATATATAATGACATTTATAGTTATATATAATATATATATATGTACGGGTCTCACACCATGAGACTGAATTGATGTGTAATAGTTAAAATTACATGCGTGCAGCGCAAATATCCGAAATGTGTGCATTAAATTACACTGAGCAGCTCTCAAAACCTGTGGCATCCTGTGGCATTTGCCTATGTCGTAAGAATTTGCTTACGCCACTGCTTACGCTGTGCTTACGCGACCGCAATGGCAGCTTACGCCGGAAGTTCTTGCAAGAAAGGGCTTACGCAACACGTACGCCAACAAGTTTTAGCACCAGACCACAGCAGCAGCTTACGCGCCATCTATTTCACAAGCAAAGGGAAAGAAGCAGTGAGACAACTACACTACACAGCAGAAGATGTCGAGGACGAAGACAAAGTTGATTAGATTAGCTGCAAGTGCTGGAATGGCAACCTGCACACGACCTGGTCTAGCTGTGTGACGCTGATTGCAGCGCTGATTTGTTGGCTGCGGACAACTTCTGACCCAAGGAACCCAACAACTGAGCACAAAGCACGTTTTTCTGCAAACATATTTGGTAGAAAAGCCCACTTGGCAAAGACTGCATCTGATAGGTTGGTTACATCCTGGACAGCTGGGCAGTGAGCAGCAATCTGTTCGTAAACGGTTTGGACAATGCGTTGTCTTTGGCGCCATTGCAGTTCAGAAAAGGATAGAAAAGGGCTTTTTGGAGGCATCGTGGGCTACTGTCTTCATCGGCGACGTAAGCTTACGCGGGGCTTACGCGGAGCTTACGCGGATTTCCGACACCAAACCCCCAAACTCAGAATAACCGGAACTGGGTATAAACAGCCTGTCTGTCTTCGACCATACTTCTGTCTCTCAGACATGCATGTTTCAGAAGTTTACTGACCCTGTCTAGCGTAAATGATTTATGCCATGTTTAAAAAGAAGCTTCAGCGTACGCAATTCCTATCTCCCACAAACAGCTTACGCAACCTTACGCGCATCAGCGTTTTGCCTACGCGGAACATTCATATGACAAGCACACCACTAAACATGAACAGGGAGGTCTATAAGAGGCAAGAGAAGATGACACAACATGCTCACACGTAGAGACAGTGATAAGAAGGTGGCACATTCAACCTTTATTTGATTAAGATTTGATTGAATGAAATGCTCAATTTGCATTCATGGTGACTTCCCTTCTTCAAACTGTAGCAATCCAGGAAGTTACCACAAGCGAGGATGGTTTTCGTCCAAAGACATGCAGCTGACTTTAGAACGAAGCATTTGCATAGCACTACAATGGCAAAGGGAAATATGTTTTGCAAGCCTCGCAGCCACTCGCAGAGGAATATTGCCACTGCAACCACACCGGGTATGTGACTTGAATATACTTCAGGTGAGGGACACTGGTATGTGCGTTGTTTTTTGCATGTTGCATGTTTTTTCTGCGTGTTCATTGGCACGACTGATGTGTAATTTGGCAGTGCATTAGTCAACTTGTAAGGGACACCTCCACTGTAGTACCATCGTCATGACGAACATGTCTTGCAGGGTCTCACAAGTGCATTCAAAAGAACGCGTACGTGCACCCTTCCAGACTTTTGTTTCTAGCAATAACGCGATTTATTAGGGGAACACCTTTCAACGGCGCGTAGCCTAGGCCCGCCACGCGGACCAAGTGTTCCGACACCCCCATTCCAGGCCGCATCCTACTTCTGTTCGTGCCTCTTTAGCCATATGCAAGCGTTCCCCCAGTTTGTAGGCTTTGGTGATTGGTCACTGACATCTCTCCCGGGTTGTCAGTTTTACAGTGTCGTGAGTTCATGTCACGTGACTCCTCATTGGAAAACAAACATTTGTATCATCCTAGGAATTTTCCCTAAAGAATCAGACAGCTGGGTGTTCCAGAAACATGCCATTCTTTGGTAGATTAGTTTGAACCTATTTTGTATTAGATGGTAGAGTGCCGTGATCATGGATAAATCCCCTTGGATACAATCCTTCTGGAACAGTCATCATCATGGCCTGGTACGTGTGTGTGGGTGCTTCCCATTCTTTAGGGGAGTCCAGGGTTCCAGGGAGTTATGTGCACAGTTCTCAACGTGTTCCTTTTTTTTAATGTCCAGTGCCCAGTATGTGTTGGCAGAGGGCTGATTCTTTAAGATACAATGCTGGTATGGGCCATCTGGATTCAAGATCCTTTAAGGTGGCATCTGGCAGTGGCACCGGTGGATTCCTAAAGAATCAGACAGCCCTGACCAGTGGCCGAATTCCAAGGGGGATGCATTTGTTCAAGTAGCCGAAAGCGGAAGGAGTGAAGGAGGTGCAAGAGTTTTTATGGGTTAACCGTCAGCTTAACTAGAGCAGTGCCAAAGTTCGCAGCGGCGCCCTACGGATTCTAGCTAGGGTCATCAGGTCTTCCATCCTGGTGTCAAGGGGCTGCTGGGCGGTTGATGCCTTGACTGAATACGCCTAGCATCTCATGCACCCCTCAAGTTACATATCGGAGAAACAAAATAGACAGTAATGTTGACCTGTGATTAATAAATGGAGGTGGCAAATTTTCAAATCTTGGTTTACCCTAAGTACAGTTCATCTTAGGTTCCAAGAAAGAATTTAAATTTGAAATGAAATGATCCCTTATGATCCCTTACTAAAACGAACTTGATTTTAGTTCAAATTCAATTGAACTTGAATTGAAATAGAAATGGATTAGAATTGAATTGGATTGAATTAGAACTCAATTAGAGTTGAATTTCAATTGAAATAGATTGAAATAGAATTGAATTAGGGTTGAGGCGGGGTTAAATTAGAAATGAATTAGAATTGAAATGGACTAGAATTAGAATTGAATCAGATTTGAAAGGAACTAAACTAACGCAACAAGTTCTTTTTCAGTGAGCAAAATAGGTTAGTTTTATTTGGGGTACACCATTGTTAGGGTTTGGTGGCTTCATGGGGAGAACCCTTTCCAGAGTAGTTTTGATCAGTTTTCAAGTTTTTTTTTTTTTTTTTAAGTAAGTTATATAGAAAGAATTGTTGTCAGAAGGTTTTTTGTTTTGATGGTACAAAGTTGTGAGATGAAGAGGCATGAATCAAGAAGGAATCCAAAGAACCAATCTGTTGGCAAAGGAACGAAAGGAACTAAATACTAACTCAACAATGTGTTCTTCAGTGAACAAAATTATTTGGTTATATTTTTGGTTAGTTTTTATTTAGGGTGTGGTGGCATTAGGAACAATTACTAGCTTCATTAAGGGTGGGCTTTATTTGGTGTTACTTTTTTGTATGTTCAATTGTTGTTTAATAGAGTTTGTGTGTTAAATTATTGTTGAGTTTATGTTTTTTGAATATTATTGTTGAACATAATCATTTCTATATATTTATTTATGTTTCAGGTATGTTTAAATCAATATGTTTAAACAGTTTTTTTTTGTTTTTAATGTTTCAAGTATGTTTGTATTTTGAATTGTGCTAACTTTATTTCGGGTCCCTTTATTAATCATACGTCAACATAAGTGATGCCACACTGTCATTGCAACAAGCTGTGGCCAGGTGCTGGAAGGCAGTTCAAACCATGGCATTTGCGGGCAAACTAGTTCAGATATGCTGCAGCTAAGGTCAAGTTGGACAAATATCAGCGTGAAACGCTCCAAGCTCTTTCGCAGCCACTTCGAATCAGTGATGTGATGTCTCAAAACTAAAGCTGAACTAAAGAGCCACCAACACTTGCCAGTCTTTGTTGTTTGGTTGCGCTCAGGGCAAATTTGCTGGGTTTTTTGCTACCTCACCTTCGAGAGCGTGCAGTTTCTTAGCCCACGAATTGGAGATCAGTCAGACTCAAACAGTTCTTTTGCAGAGTTGTGCCACATTGTTTGTGTCGCGAGGGGTTTGGACGATTCCAATACTTTAATCCAAGACACAAATTGATCAACACATGTCTGCAAAAGGGGGTGCCTGAAAGTTTGCATGTTTGCACGTGTTGCAGATGCCGGGTGCAAGTCACAGCCACACATGTCATGTGTTTTGCAAGAACACAGCTGGCTGAGACGAAAATGGATGATCCCAATGCTGCTGAAGAGGCCAGAAGCACAATTGTTTATATTCAACGACATACTTATTGACAATAAGTTATTGTTTCACGGCTTCGAACCAAACGTTTTCCAAGGTTAACAGTCCACACTTGTTCGGCAAGGTGTTTTCCCTAGCCGAAAGTATGACACGCCTGACACGCACCAGCAGCGGTTTACACTTGAAAAGAACTCCTACAATGAAATCTATGCGGGCGTAACATCATCTAACCAGCAAAACAATATGTTCACGAAGTGTTGGAGTTTCGTTGGTTTGTAGATTCGGGGGGTCGCAGCATCCAAGTGGGGATGGATATGTTGTTTCCCCATGGGCCACATGGGGACTCGCCGACGGACGGTTGGAAGCAGAACCTGAAAGAGTGGAAGCCCATCCTGAAGACGGAGGGTGGGTGAACAAAGACCCTTGTAAAATCAGTTTTTTGGTTGGCCTCCAGTTTTGGTTGCCAAAATGAAGCACCAACTCCGTGGTGGTTTGCTAAATGATTGCATTGCAATCAGTGAGTTGTACATGGTTCAAACATGTATCGTAGATGGTCTAATGTGTGTTTGCAACCTTTCCAAACAGTTGAGTGCTGTAAACAAATCATCCAAAGAACAGTACCCTTGAATTCATGGCTGCTTGTTGAATGATTCGACGTATTGGTTCTAAGTTCTCGGGTTCATGGCCTTATCCGTTTTCTATCAGAACTTCGAGGACTTGCCCCAGGCATCCTCGACACGATGTCACTTTTACAATTGTTTGATGTGTGGAAATCAGCAGCACCATAAAATCAAAAAAAACACGCAAAACTCAACACCCAGTGGCCTGCAATCGTTGCAAACAGCCTCAAACAAGTACGTATCCATTCGATTTTGGTTCTTCTCAGCTAAGGCACAATTGTGCACGACACTTTTCGTGTCCAAGCATCACTTGACTGCCTGCACTCATGAAGCAATTTATACCATAATTGATAGAGCTGGAAAGAGGGGTGGCGGCATTGCGCTCACTTCGCAAAACGGGTAGAGGTGCTTGGGCTGATGGAGCAGCACCTCGCCCAGATGCCAAGCGAGAGGAACAACTGGATTTCTTTCTGGAAGTTCCTTGAATCAGCGACGTGTTATTTCGTCACAAATTCGAGGGAGGCCGACCAGCTTTTCTTTGACACAGTCTTTCCACCTGTCGAGTTGGGACCCTACGAGTCGACGGATCGCTTTATTTGGAAAGTTGGTAGAGCCTGGACCCTGGACCTTCCAACTCCTCAATTTTTGGTTGGTTGTTGTTTGGATTGTTTTGGCGGTTTTGGGATTGTGTTGCTGCAGTTTGCTGGCATTCTTTGGCATTTGCTTTTCCTCGGAGTTCATGTTGATATGCGATTTGCAGTAAAAACTGACTGCTAATAACACGGTTTTGGCTTTGCGAGTTTCCTGAAAGCTGTGGAAATAGTCGCAGGGTTTTTGAGCTAGCAAGCGACTATCATTGGTGAATCCGAATCAGACTGATTGCAAAAAAATCTAAAAACATCGTCAAACAACACCAAACCCTTGTGACGTTTCGGCGTTTCTTGGGAGCACCGTCCAAAGCTTGTGACAGGTTGGCCAAATTGAATCGAGTGTTGAGCCAGATGAGCTGCTCGGAAGGGCACAGAAGGACGGCTTTTCGCTGTGGACTCGTGCATCGACGGAGCATCGTCGTCGTAGCTGGAACATAAGTGGCACCTCGAAGCTTTGTGTATTTTTACTACTCATTTGCAACAGCAGCAAGGGATACGCAGTTTGTTGCCTAGGTTTTCTCCGCTTGGTCAACCTTTGCCCTTGTCGCACGCTGCCACGCATCCAATATGCTATTGAAGTGCTGCAACAGCGGTGCAGCATTCGGGCCCCGCATTCCTGGTCCTAACTTTTTTGAAGGATTGGTGCTTAGGACAAGGATTGCTTTGGGCACTCTCTTTGCGCAAACCATTAAACTACTACAGTATATCGCCTGCAGAAGCATTGTGTACATTTTGGCTGCAAACTCATTCCTTGCCGCCCGGACACAACTACTGTAAGCTGGTCATTGGCTATTGTTAACATTCTTTCTGAATGCCTGCAGCCAATAGATTGGAGAGGGCGGTGAAGGGTTTTGGTAGCTTGGCAAGCTGCGGCTGAAGCTTTGGTGTGGGGCGCTCCTTCCTCTCAGAGAGTAAAGTATGAATTCAAAGGCCTTCAAACAGATAGAACATTACAAGAGCACTTTGATGCACTTTGCACAAGTAGATAGGTCGGCTTGGGCTGCTTTGCTTAATTTTGCCCGTGTGCTTATTTATATGTCTATTTAGCTGAACAGGTCACAGCTTGACCCTCTTGCGGCTTCTTTATTGACATTGTCAATCTACAGTAGAAGCCTTCTCATGCTGGAGATAAATAGAACAATGTATGCCCGCGCGCGCACACGAGAGCCGAAATAAGCACTTTGTGCTGCCAAGAGAAGAGGCCCAGCGACAAACGTGAACCCTGCCTTTCCCTCACCGTAAGAACACCTTAGTTGCAACCAGCCTTAGTTTATAGATGACACAGTCTCATCCATTTGTAGGAGCGCCCCACTTCTTCTCACTTCTGCTGATCCATCCGCATCGTGTTGATTTTCGCAGGGGTTTTGTTTAAATCTCGGGTCACCTGGCCCTTGCTCTAGGTGCCACGGGTGCCAGTGTGCCAAATGCACACTATGCAAGTGGATTGAGGTGATGCCTTTCCAGTATTTGCGCAGATGCTGCTTCAATCACATAGTTTTGTGATGGAATTTAATGATTCTTATAACACGTTCAATTCAAACCAGGACACAAGAAAACCTTAAAACATAATATCAAAGCGCATTCATTTGCATTAGCATTTGCCCATGCCTCGGTAGTTTTGGGAAGGGGCTGTAGCTGGGAATATGGTTTGTTTGATATATATATATATATATATTCACAAACTGCAGCAACGGGCGTTTGTTTTGACAGCAGCCCTCCTTCTGTATCTCTTGCACAGTGGTTGGGGCATCGACGCACCATTGGTTGACAAACAACACGAAACGACATGTTTAACTATTGTTCGTCGTATGGTTCTGACATAACTACGTGTTGTATGTCCAGTGGCAACCCCACTGAAGATCTGAAGAGGTATGTTAGATATCATTTTTATCACAGTTGTTTTTACAAAACCAAGATCTTCATGGCTCTTTGGGCATATCTGCTTGGCAAAGTTCTGGTGGCGATGCAAAAGCTGGCTGATGTCAGTCCGAGACGACACTGAGAAGGTCGCCCTCTTTTCTCAGAACTGCCACATTATCATTCTCTTTGTTCGCCGAGTCGCAAGGTGTGTGGTCGCCAGTTGGCCGAGGTCGCTGCGTTCGATCCATTTGATCGGTCAGCTCCGGAAGCGCAAACTGGTGGCTCCGGTGATTCGGTTCGCTGCCATCCATCTGGGAAGGATGTAAGCAACCCAAGCACCAATCCTAAATCATCCTAAGTTTGACATAGTTTGATTAAATTTGTCTCCTTCCCAGAGTACAGTTGCCCAGCACTAGAAGCATGGACATCTTCCATGCTCGCACTTGCAGGAATGAATCGAGGCCCCCCATCGTGTTGTGAAGCAGATTTGTACGTTTTGATGTGCCCCGCGTTGGAAATCACAACTTAGCGGCGTAGGTGAAATTCAGTCCAATTCAAGCAGTTGGTTGTTTGGAAACTCTGGAGATGTTCTGCGGCCTTGCCCTGCATGTGCCCTCCGTCCAGCAAGCTCTTAGTCCTTGTCTTTCAAGAAATTCACTCACTTGCTACAGATGCAAGTGAGTCCGAAGACACATTACATCAGTTTGTGATAATTGGGGGACTTCTTCGGCTGAAGCGAGGTTCTTGCCCCAAACAGCTGACAGCTGCATCACAGCTGATGACTCTGACTCTGATGACCTACCTTTGGCTTGCTTTGACATCCTTGACATGTATTGAACGAATGGATAATATAGCGAGTTATGAGCTGTCCAGGTTGGATGCCAGACTTTTCAGTTGGACTTGGAAAGCAAGGCGGTCAGACTTTGGTCATTCTTTTCCTTGCCAGCAGCAGAGCAGAACTGAGAGCAACAGAGCCTGGTTGTACAAAAAGGCTTGGTCAGATGCGCGCCGTCGTTTCATTTGCAACTTCAACATTTTTGCACACAGTGAACGCCTCAGGGTACTAAATTACACCAGCATAGACCCAGATAGCTAGGCAGAATCCCACGACCTGTTGACATGCGACTGGCTGGAACAAGAATGTACGCAGCCTGCACAGCCAGCTTACGGAACCTCCACAGCGCGCACAACCAGCTGACACCAGCAGCTGTGCGCTTTGCGAGCTGACAACACCGGCAGCGGCACCAGCGCCCGACCAGCGTGCCGCCCGTCTTAAACGCGCGCTCAGCCAGCTCACGGCACCAGCACCCAGGACCACAAAACCAGCACCAGCACCGACACCCTTTCAAAGCGCGCGCAGCCAGCTCATTCTTGTTTGCAGTAAGAACGCCATAGCTATCCCTATTTGGAGAATAACAACGCATGATCTTGCGCGTATAAGTTTATGCGCACAAAAGTATGCGCGCAAGCAGCAAAGCCCGTAAGTGTCATTGGCCCAAGGCCAACCAGTATCCAGCGCCACTAATGATTTTGTAGCTTGCTTGAAGCAATGATAAGGCCGTATGATCTTATGCGCACAAACGGCAAAGCCCGTAGGCTTCGCTCGCCCAAGGCCAAGCAGTATCCAGCACGATTATTGTGTGTGTAGCATGCTGAAACATGCTGAAGCAATGGTCGGTTGAGAGCCTGACGTTGCGCATAGAACATTATACGAATTATATATACGTACAAAAGTATGAACGCAAACAGCACAGCCCTTGACACAGCTGTCGGCCAAAACAGAACCTGAAGAGCGCTAATGCAGAAACTCACCCGATTCAGAAACTGGGGGGTGGGGGGGGGTTTGGGGATCTAATGAAATGTTTGTGTTGATGTAGCGTGGACATATTCGTATCTCACAGACTCGATTCAGAAACTATCCGATTCATGCCCATTCTAGTTTCCCAATCCTAGTTTCCGAATCCGCGCCGTGCCTAGTTTCTGAATCCGCGGTTCTAGTTTCCGAATCCGCCGTTGACCGGAGTTTGCGTGTTGATTCCCCTCCGCTACTTGTACTTCCATGCATGTTCATCGGGCAAGAGCTTTCATCACCAGCTTTAATCAAAGTAAACACTTCACGAAGCTCTCGATTTCATGCCTTTTTGTGTTTGATGCCTTGTTCATCAACACTACACTGCTGCAACATGTACACTGCTACAGTAGATCAGCTGCACGGCCTCGTGTGCCTTGTTCGCGGCGTCCCCAGGCGCCTTGGCTTCTGTGGATCGGTGCAGACGCGTCCTTCGTGGATTTCGGCGAGGACGTGCTGCGCAGGACTCTCACAGAGTACGCAGCCGAGCAGGTTCAGGTGGGCAAGAATCGGACCTGAAGAATCGGATGGGCTTCTTTGGGCAAGAGAGAGGATTTTTCGGTTTTCTAGATGTTTCTAGTTTCTCTCACAGTCTTCTAGTTTCTCCTTCATTTTCCCGGTCCCTTTTGGCCTAAGAGAGAGAGAGAGAGAGAGAGAGAGAGATAGAAAGAGAGAGAGAGAGAGAGAAAGCGATTTGGGAGAGCAGTTGGAGTTGGAGGTGCTCATCAGCCGCGATCCCCATGGCCGGGCTGGGAACTCCCTGTCCCTCTTCAACGCGGACGTGATTTTGATCCGGAGGTGCCCAGTTATATCTGCAGATCAAAAACTCTGGTCAATGGTTACTGTTTCAGGTGGGATATCACTAATTTAAACCACAGACTACATTTGGCTCAATATCACGAAGATGTGGACCTGTGAATTTGTTTCATGCTTGATCCACTTGAAGAGTAGAAATCCCAACTGTGCCAGTCATGTTTTGGCTTTCCTTTTGAAGGTCATCTTGGAGCTCTCAGTTCCTGCAACGTTGGTGGGATGATCCTCGCATGAAGGAGGGGTGGACAGACCAGGAGGCGCAGTGTACGTGAGATGCCATGTTTGATCGGTTGAGTTTTGTAGCATGGCGCGTTGGGAGCTTTGGTGTGGCACGTTGTGTCTCTTGCTTGGGCTTTGAGGTGTTGGAACTTCTCTACAAAGAGGACCATGTACTTCCCATGACGCAATTCTTGTTGGACATTTGTGTTGGAAACACAAGCAGCTTTTGTGCCAGGACGTTATGGGAGCACAAGCAGCTTTTGTGCTCTTGCCTCCTGGCACGCTGAACTCCGACTCCAGAAGCATCATTGCAGCTGTGCCTAAGCAGCAGCCGGTGGTGCACTTGGGAGGCACCCGATTTCTTGTTTCACTTCGCATCCAACCCCTTGCCTTGCCCCCCCCTTTTTAACCTTCTTTCCCTTGCATTCTGCGCTTGCAACAGACCGAAGAATCAATAGGGGAAAGCAAAAACATATCCCAAAAGGACTCAACCCGGTGATCTCCCAAGTGACTCAACCAGATGTTTGGGTGAAAAAAAACGGTGATTTTTCCGTGGAGGCCACGGCGACACGGTTCGCTTGGAGGTCTTCCGCAGGGCTCTGGAGCTTCTGTGCGAGGCGATCTTGTCGACCTCGGTTGGTCCAGTCGATGACCACTCGCTTTGACATTTGAAGTCCTTGCGCGGGTTTCAGCACGTAGTCGGAACATGTTCCGTTCCATTTGAAGCTGAACCTGCACAGAAGTCCTTTAGAAGTCTCACGGCCTTTCACATATTTTCACTCACCTCACACATTCTTTTTGCATCGGCAGGTTAAAAGAAGGAATGAGAAGGGACAAGAAAAGACAACAAGAGAACAGAAATTGATTAATTTCTTGGAAGTGCCGACATCGCCAGGATCAATTGGACCGCAATTCCTTGCAGCTCCAAGATACCTACTTGGACTCCTTGAGAAGGGTCACTACCCAACCTGAGGCCAGAAATCCTTGCATGTTTCAATCAGACATCACTTTTCGCTGTTCATTCGTATTTCTGCCTGCTCTTTGTGTGGAGGGCACCAGCTCGGGACACCTGCATTCCAGTGTGAGCGCGGGGCATTTTCAACGGCTGGCGTGGCACCTAGAGGCCGAAGAAACGGTGAAACGGCGAGTCATCAGAGGAACCATTGAGAGCGATGGCCTCCACCCTACTGGGGATTGCCTCCAACCCAATATGGAACATCATGGAACCCTATTTTACTAAAGAAAGGTTAAGCCTTTGAAGAATCATGATTCTGGAGAAAGTTTCAAGATAATGTTCATACTGAAGTGACGGAGAAACGAAGGAAAGCTGCCGCAGGTCAAGGGGCGTGTTCAGGAGGCCTTGGCAGTGCAGGAGGCCGCGCTGCAGCATGCAAAGAGCCTCGTCACCATGAACCGTTTCATGATGAAGCCGACTAAACAAACATCTTTGAACCTCCCAAACATGTCAGGAACCTCTGAGAATCTGACCGGAAGGTCTTGTTCCTCCATCGAAATCCAGTGACACTGGTACTCTCTCTCTCTTTCTCTCTCTTTCTTTTTTTCTCTAAAGAAGAAATGAAGACACGTCTAAAGAACCACCGTAAAGAAGGAAGAAAGGTCCAAAGAGGGAACCAAAGAAAAAGTAACAGAAAAAGAAAAGACTGTGCAAAACAAAAAAAACAGTCAAAGGTTTGACATGAGATGGAAGTGGCAATGGCGTCGCGAGCGCAGCGACTCTCCACAGATTCCGAGGCGTAGCTTTGGAAGCTCGGATCCACAGACCCTCCTGGCCGAAGTGGCCGGCAAGCCAAGATCCAACTTGACTCGACTTTCAAAACCTTTGGGAGTTCTTTTTTGGAATCATCTCCGTGATGTTTTTATATGTTTTCTTTCGATTTTCATAGCAAGCCCTAGCTTCAAAAATGCAAGTCTCTAAGTCTTCCAGTTTGTGAATGAAACACCTCTGAAGATCCAGAAAAAGACTCAGAAGACTCCCGTCTGCCTCGCCGTTTGACGCCCAGGCGCTGGGAACCAGCCTCCGGGTGGCTGGCCGAGGCTCGGAGGCGGCGCAGCTGTTGGCGAAGAGCTGCAAGAAGCTACCGGCACGTCGCTTTGACGATCGGTGAAGAAGAACAACAATTGATTTAATCCTATATTATATATACATATGTATGTATGTATAGTCATATTGTACGAAGTAAGTCGTAATCTTTGTCTTCTTTTTTTGCAACATCATTTTTTTTTGGCGAGTCCGAGTTAAGGCGACAAGTTCACCTGTGTGAACAATCTGGCATTGGCTTTGGGCAGCATTGGCCGACATCAGGAAGCTGAGGCAAGGGGAAGTCAAACAAAAGAGTGAGGAGAAAAGGAAGGTAAAAACGGATAATAAAACGAAACAACACATGCAAAGCCCAAAAAACATATAGTAAACAGTTAAAAAGTAGAGTAAAGGAGAAAGGAGGATACTGTCTGGGTCCCTTTCCAAAGAGACCTGATTAAAGGGCCCTAAACATCATCCTAACCGTTCCTAAGCCGATCGATTTGATCCGCCCAACCCATCACGCGTACCACCGTCTTTGATGCCGCTCGGGTGTTTGTGCACCTGAGGTGCACTTCCACAAGGCGCATCGTGGGATCGTCAAGGCCAGGATGCCACAGAGGACTGAGATCTTGAGATGGCAATGAGTTCGCCGTGCCATTTATTTTCCTTGAAACTGCGTGAACAAAGCCCATGCTGGTGTCCTTGATCACTGCAATTGTTGCAAAGTCTTCTTTTTTAAGAACACCAATATTCAAAAAGGACTACATTTGTTTTGGCAGCTCGGACCAATGAGGTCTTGGGTCACGATAGCTTGGCTGCAGCGAACGTGGCCGTGAACTTGGCCAGCAGCATGGCGCAACGCCAGGCGCATAGGGAGGCGCGGATGAGTCGCATAGGGAAGCGCCAAAAGATGTATCGATAGCCTGAGATGCAAAAGAAGGCACCTTGCCAACATTTGCTAAGAAAAAGAAAAGGAAGCAGATATCCGTTTGTGATTTCAATTGATTTCCTTTCTTTGGACCTTTCCTTTTGTTTTCGCTACGGGAAAGGCAGAGCCTTTCTATCGCAGCGCCTGGTCTACCCGCAACGCCTCGCTGGGTGCAACTCATCCAGAGACCCTCGAAGTTCAGGCGCTTTCGATGCTTCGGTTTTGACTCGTTCGATGCGTGCAAAAAGAAGGCTCAATGGATCAGGATGGATCAATAATAGTTTGGTTGGACTGAGCATAGGATGCTCACTTCGCATATTTCATTTGCAACGCGCAATATTTCGTTCACCGAGTTGCAGGGCTTCTTGGCTGCATCTCTGTTGGCCTCGGGACGTCCACGCGAAGCAGAGCAGGCGAGGCCACTGCTGCACTGACATTCCACGAAGCGCGTGCTGCGCTGGCGATCTCAGACATCGGATCTGGCAGGTGCAGCGACAGGCCTTGCCTACTGGAGCAAGTCCAGAGGTCTTGGCACAGGCAGATCCGTGTCCATAAGTTGCTCAAGATCCGTGTGCGATCCATTTGAGTGTGTTTTGGTGGCATTCAGTTTTACGAACAAAGGCGCACAGCACCTTGGGCCAAGCGCTACGGCTACAGGGAAAGGCACAGAATGTGATGACTGGTGAATTGTTTGTAGTACCGACGATAGGGGGATTGGCCGTGATTGCCTGTTTCTCGAACTGATGTCTTTTGCTTGGAACGCTGCTTAACAGACTCAGAAGCTTGGAACTTTTGGCCTTGGCCCCCTTGTTGGGAGGTCTCTGAAGCGTTGGAGCATTTCCGTGTGGCCTACGAGAACCTTGGAATTGGAAGAGTCAAGAGGTCTAAAAACAGTTGGCTGAAAGTGACACCTGACAAGCAGATTGAGCATACTCTTTTACACTGTGTAAGGTACCAGCCCGCTTCAAGCAACATTTTTCACATGTAGCCTTTCTCTACCATTTGTCACTGCCAAGGACTTTCCAATCACCTCCTGAAGGCTCAAGTGGGGCTTTTACTGACCTGTGAGCATTAGAAGAAATTGCTTCAACACAAGATGCGAAAGACGTGCAACTACAGCTTGGTGGAATCCTGGATGCTGAAGGCAATCGCAACCCCAACATGTTTGCTGCTGCAAGCAACCTAGCGCAGCACCCCCAGCCTTTGATTTCTTTTTTAGATGGATCGTGTATGATCGTGTCAAAGGCAGTTGATTCTTGTTCACTTATTCACTGTTCAGATCTGTTTCGCAGTTTTTCTTTGAAATTCTTTGAAACTTCATATTTTTGACTACAGACCTTGGCCCCAGCCAAGGTCTGTATTGCAAGATCTGGGTCGGTTGGACGAGGCTCTTGTGGGTCTAACTCGGCAATTAAGACGGGCTGTTGCAGGTTTTGGCAGCATTCTGACATGGTGATTGACAATTGATGGTATTGTCATGGCACCTAGCAACGAGTAGAAATGATATCGATACCTTGGATTTGATGGCAAGAAGCTTTCTTTAGAAAGAGCTGCGGCAGGCGGCTCCTCTCTATGAGCTCGCAGTGCTTGGTCTAGAAGAGACCTTGGGGGTTGACCACCAGAACAGCCAGGGAGCACGCAGGGATGCCAAGAGGGAGGAGAATGAGGCGGAATTGGGAATGAGAATGCAACATTCAACAGCTCTTGAAGACTTGAAGGTGTGTTTCTGGCGACGATTCTTTGTTTGCAGTTGTGCTTACATGCAGATATGCAGACAATGACCTGGATGAACTGGATTGCTTTGTTTGATTCGAAGGCACTGTTCCCGTTTTGTGATTGCTTTCTATACGACGGCGTCTTGTGAGCCATGTCCGGTTTGGAACCTTTTGGCGCACTTAAGGCCAGAACTACGAGAAGTTCAGAGCCAGGGCCTTTTTGGAGCAACGATACTCAAAACACTTGCACATCAATGTGCGCAGATTAGCTTAGAATCTTCTTTCCAGGTTGTTAATATTCTACATCTTACGCAGATTAACCCTAATAGAAGCTTACTTCGGGCACCAAGAAGATGCAGATCTTTTTGGATGAATTTCAACCGATCTAAGGAGATGAGTTCTACCAAGCGACAAGAAAAAATGCGTGTGAGCCACGTCAGTTGTTGCTTTGACCAGTTGCCGAAGAAAGTTTATTCTTGCAAATCAATATATCTATGGTAGTAACTAACAAGGGAAGAAGGAAAAGAAGGAAACAGAAGGTAACAAGCAAGAACGCTACTAGGAGCAAAGGGCATCGCTACTAGGAGAAAGGACGCTACTAGTAGCTCCTGGCATCGCTACTAGGATCAAGAACGCTACTTGATTCTAATTAAATTCTATTTATTGTTTCTACTAGCTTCTAGTTCCTAGTAGTAAGGCCCTTTGCTCCTAGTAGCGATGCCCTTTGCTCCTAGTAGCTTCTTTGCTACTTAGTAGCAAAGGACGTGCCAAGAGTTGTCGACCTTGGCTCGAGCGCGCTGCCGCCATGGAGCGCACCCCACTCCTGCGAGCGCGCTGAACGGCGCAAGACGCTTGGGACGAATTTGAGCCGAGCAAAAGAGGTTACAAGGCGTAAATCTTTAAAGATGTTTTAGACAGACAGTGCTTTATATGTTCATATACAGTAATGGTGTTGGTGTTGTTCCTTGCTTTTGCCTACTAAAAGCTTGTTTCCGGCCTGGAACTGTGAGCCTATTGCATGAGAGACTCATGTCAACCAGTTGAGGGAGCTCCACCGGAACTTGCTTGGCTCAGGAAATCACGACCTTGCTCTGACAAGGTGGGCTTGAACCAATCCTTTGGCGGCCTTTGCTCTTGCTTTGCCACTTGTTTTCCAGCAAAACGGAACATCTTGCTGTCGAATCTATTTTGTGAGGCTATGAGTGAAAGCACTTCCTATGGCACCTGCAAAAGCAAAGCAAAGGACACACGATTTTCCATCATGAAGGCCATGACAGTTTTAGACTTTAGACTTTGATGTACAAACGCAAAGAGCGACGAGCCGTGAGCTACGGCAGCAGTTTTTAAGGTTTTCAAGAAGCTGTGACTTTTGAACCTTTGAGCTTAGACAAGGGGGAGAGACACGGTTCGCAAATCGTTCTCTCTCAAAAGTTATATAAGCGTTATTGAAACCACCAGCCGAAAGTCAAACAGGACCAGGTACCTGCATGTCAGGCTAAATTGCCGCCCCCTCAGATGAAACTGGTCCGTCACGGAGCTTTGAGAGGGCATTCGGAGCACATCCAAACTTAGAGCATGTCAAAGAAAGAGAAGCCCTGTCAAGAGATTGAGTCACGATTTCGTACACATTTTGAAGCTTTCATGAATTCATGGAGTAGTTTGACCACTCGATGCTACGGTAAGGATGGTGCATGGACCCATTTTCGTGGAGAACCCTGACGGCTCCATCACGGAGGCGATTGGTCCTGGAAATCGCACGGCTTTTGAGACGCAGCTGCGGACGGCACTTCCACATGCACTTCCTCTGTCTTCTTTTTTCGAGCCCGTTCCTACCTAATTAAGTAGGTGCCTGCTTAATGAAGCAAGGGAGCAAGCTTCTAGTGTCTGGACGCAGGATAGCTCACCCTTCTTCAAGGAAGCTCCCTCGCCTGAGGGCGGGGCTTCCTTGAAGAAGGGCTCGCACTAATGATTTGGTTCCTCTTTTAAACTACATGCACTTCCTTTGTCTTGGCAGCTGACAGCGGAGAAATGCTCGCTTGCTCGCAGGCTGTGCCATCGGATGCCAAGCAATCCCGGTTCGGCACTCGGCTGTTCCTGTGCTCGCTTGCTGGAGCTCCTGATGGACTGCTCAGGCCGAAATCGGACCGTTCCCGACGAGAGCCGGGAAGCCTTACGGCTGGGATAGGATGTGCAGTCGCAAGGGCAGTGCCAGTGTTGAGCCCTGAGAGTCAGATGTGCCTGAGGAATGGCGATGCAGATAGCGACAGCAGTGGCACAGGCTCCAATGGAGGCATCAGCATGACACAGGAGGCGCGAGCAGCTTTGACTCGTCGCAGCCGATTGAGTGAAGTGATTGGCAGATTTGAGACAGGTGGAATTCCTCTACTCACGTCATGAGCGAGTCTTCATGCTACTTCTCTTCATACAATTCCTCCTCGAGGCGTCGATTGAGCTCTAAGCAGAATATCTGACTCTGGGAATTAACATGTAGGTTGAGCAGTAGGTCGAAGGAGGTTGAGAAGCTTTGACCAACCTACTAGCAAACTGTATTAGACCTTTCTTCCTTTTCTTAGCGTCCTTGCTCCTAGTAGTAAGGCCAGGACTAGTAGCGTCCTTGCTGCTAGGCAAACTATATTCGACCTTTCTTCCTTTTCTTTTTCCATTGTTTCTACTACAGATGGCCTCCAACCTACCTACTGATCTCGTCACAACCAGCTGATTTGGGGTCACAACCCGCCCAGTCCCTTTACATTGCCGTCTTCATCGTCCGCATGCGACCGACGGAACCTGAGCAAGTTCTTGCGAAAGGAAATATGAATCTCATGGGGAGCACAGAATGAATATGATGACATCACAGTAGCAATCAATTAGTAGGTGTCAAAAGTCAAAAAGACGTGCCTTTGGAACACTTTGGCCGTGCATGCTGATGCGCCACAAATGGCGCCATAAATGGCTTTCTGAGGTCCATGTTTGAGTTAGAAGCCATGTACAACTGGGAGATCTCCTCCAAAAGTGCCGAGGACGGGGGTCTTTCAGGTTTCCTCCAAAAAAACATTGTCCATGGCACCCATCAAGCAGTTTGTTGATGTGGGAACTTCGGGGTATGAAAACATCAGTATTTTGCGAAAGACATCCGTTTCTTTCGCCGTGTTTGTCTTCCATCGGATTCCACTTATGAAAAGCTCTCGTTTTCGCTTGTCACGCTTGGGCCAGGTGATCCTTTGGACCACGCTTCTCATTCAGGCGAGATGTGGAGCCAAATCCAACAGCCCAGTCTTTTGCTTTTTTCGATCTGAATGCATTTTTCCTCCAGCAAAGCATCTGAAAAGGATGAAGTCCTCTCTAATAGCTAACATGAGTGAGGGCCCTTCGTGCTCATGCCATGTGAACGATTGAGTGGTTGATATGTTTGCTTGAGATGTTTTGTCAGTTGCTCCGCCTATTTGATCCTATTGGCATCAGTAGGACTGTATAGAATAGTATTTTCCGTGGTCAGGTTTTGTAGGCCCAAGTCGCAGATGGTTTGGAACCGCGCAGATCGTCTTCGGAATGGTCTACTACACCATGGCTACGCTGGCCATTTGCACCAAGAGGTCGGCCAAGAGAATCGCCGCCAGAGTGTTTGGATCCGCCCAATTGCAACGATTGGTTCTCAAGTGTGAGGATTGGCTGAAGAATCTAGCAAGAGCAACCGAGCAACTTGACACGAGTAGACGCAAGGCCCAAGCACTTTCAGATGTTCGCCAAGACATGCCTTTGCGGAGCACGAGGGCTCAGCGACTGTTTTTGGGAACGATCCTTCGACGCTTTGACGCTCCGGCTGGGCTGAGGTGGTGGGTCTTGTTCTTCTTGCCTACGCGGACAAGTTCAATCTGCCCATTTTCTTCCTGCGGCTGCTGGCCTACATCTATGCCAGGCTGCAATCTCTTGCACCACTCTAGGCTTTAAGTGCTAGGGAAAACATCATGTAACAATCGATTCTCCTGAGAGCTCAGAGTGCAGATGAAGCAGATGTGCAGTGTTGTCTAGACCTTGCAGGTTCTTGCAAGGCCTCACTGCCTCCATCTTGCTGTTGTGAAGATCTCAGCTCTCAAACTTCCACTAGGGGCTTCTGGCCATACTACTAGGAGCGAGAACGCTACTAGGGGCAAGACTCACTCCGATCAAGGCCCCCCCACACGGGATCGCAACTGAGAAACTGAAGCCGCCGCCCAGCTTGATGGAGAGCGGTTGTGGAGTAGATTCGTTGGACAAAAAAGGCCCGTCACAACCCGAAGTCTGAAAGCAAGCCACTACGCAAAAGGAAGAATGTCGCCGACCCCAGCATATCTGAAGCTGTTTGGGTCCCAGACGTGCTTGCCCAATTCCAGTGCAAGAGATAATTGTACTGAATAGATCAATTGCCACGAAGATGGGGAAGTTGGCAAGTTACAAAGCTTCTGTGAAGATGGAGATTGACATGTGACTTTTCACGATGTCCATGTCGCAAATTTGAAGCCATGGCCACTTCAGAGGACCTCCCAGGTCGAACGGAGGGTCTAGGGTCTTCACTCAAAGTGAACATGGCAAAAACAGTTGTTAGATTTTGTATATACATGGAATATTCTGAACTTGTGATGTTGGTGCAAAGACTGTTTGAGCTTCTTTTTTGTGATTTGCTTGACAGAAATGCATCTAACACCGGCCACGGAGCCGGCCACGGAGGCTTTCGCAACGGGCGCACGAGACAAATGTCAGAACAGGCACGAAAAGACATGGGGACTCCGCGAAGTCTTCATGTATTTTCTTTTTCCCGACACATTTGTCAAATATGTGAACCGCTTGAGCTTTCAATTTGGACCTTTCTCTGGCCTTTTGCATTTGATGAACTGTAAAGAAACAGCTCAACTGGCTCAACTAGCATTCTGCGTTGGGGGGGTTGCCAGGTGTCACGAAAAGGAAGCAATGCAGGAAGCAATGCCTCTGCACAAAATGCAGCTAGTTTGCAAGAAGTGCCGAAGAGCACGTGCAGAATTTGAAGGAATCAAGAAGACGCTCAAGTATTCTGTTCAGCCGGCCCTGCCAACGACCGGTGTTGTTCAGGACAACGCTGCGCTGTGGGACTTGCTTACGAAGTCAGCCTTGATCTTGGAGGGGGTGGACGATGCAGGGCGGCTCATGGAGTATCGCCACAGGCAGGGGCTTTCGTTCAGAACGACAGGGACGTTCGGATGCTTCGTGGCAGGAACCTCCAATGGCGGACTGGCCTGGCCAGCGGAGCCCAAGGGGAGGCAGCGCAGAAAGTCTTGAAAGTCTGGTACATGTGGTCTAACTTGTACCGCCCTCCTATTCCTGGGTTGGACTGGGTGAAGTTGGCCATACGGAGCTCAAGATCATGCATGTCATGCACGTTCTCCTAAAAGTGCTCTTTAGCTAGTAGCAAGGACGCTATTAGGTGGAGGCCATCGCAAATAAGTTGGAGGCCATCGCTACTAGTAACAAGAAGCTACGAACGTAACAAGGCTGCTGGTCTTGAACCTCCAAGATCTGGCCAACTGCCCAGGTGACCACTGCAGATCAGCCGGCCAAGGGCTTTGTTCGATGCCGCTCATGGCCAAGCTTTGGTGACGAGCCAGATAGGATGGGCTTGCTAGTGTGAGAAGCAAACAAAATTTGTCAACACAAACAACATAGCTTCTTGTTACTAGTAGTAATGCCAGGATCTACTAGTAGCGTCCTTGCTCCTAGTAGCGATGCCCTTTGCTCCTAGTAGCTTCTTGTTATTCTTGTTACTAGTAACAATTTGCTGCAAAGAACAGGGATCCAAGTGCCTGGTGCACGACATGCACATGTGTGCAAGGAGAATATGGATGCTTAGCGCAGAGGTAGAGTCCAATTTAAAGGCCGAAGACGAGAAGGGAAGATGGATAAGAGCTATAGGCTAGCAGAGCTGGACGCTGGCAGATTAGCCACCAATCATGGAAGCAAGTGTCCTTCTGTAGAACCTACACATCTTGGTGTTAGGGCGACACTGTCTGCACGGTCTGAATCTATTCTGAGCCGGCGCCCAACTGCTGGGCTGTTGCAGGCGAATGCGCCTCGACTTTGGAAGCGTTTGCAAACACATCTGGGCCAAGCCATCCAGTACTTGGTGCTTATGCTTGTGGTGCCTTGACCTACATTTGGCATATTTTGGCATTATTTGATCTCAAACAAGTGTCTACAGAATGTTATTTGCACGGCATTCTACATTCGGCATTCGCATGTTGTGTTCACTTTGTAATTGTGGTCTGGTTGAGACTATGAGAATGTTGGGCATTCCGAAACATTAGTGTCAGGCAACGAAAGGAGATCCAACACTTGTAACTTGAAGATGAAACTCAAAGAAACCAGCAAGGTTGGTACCTATGCAGCTTGTCCTTTGACAGTCTCGTGGGCAAAGATTGTGGGCTTTGGAGAGGACCCATGAACACCTACTTTGCTTCTGCCAAACAAAGATATATTTCCCACCGCTAGGCTTGCATTGGTAATATGAGGTGACTATACATTATACTATACATCCATTAGAAGGAAGCGATCAGAATAGTTACCTTGGTTAGGTCATTTGCCCACTCACTTTTTATCGGCTGCCTGAAAACAGGACGGTTTGCCGATCAAGGGCCGCCCCTTCAAGGAAGGCTCTGTCATCGTTGTATCTCGGTGTTGAAACCCCGTTGGCAATCGCGAAACCGTTGGACAGACCGTTTGAAAGCTCAAGATGGGAGATGGTTCAGGATGGCTCTTGATGGCTCCCCTCATGGCTTTGATTTCCACAGCTCCGGACAGCCGGAATGCGCCGCTTCTCAGGTTTCGTGGCTTCTAATTTGCTTCGTCGGCCTCTCTTTGTCCTTCGTCAGTGGAGGGTGGAAGCAAGTAAGGCCTGACGTGCTGGCGATGACACGACATGCACGCGACCAAACCTTCCGTCCGAACCATCGCTGGAAGTCATAATGTCATTTAGCCTTTTCGACAGGGAACAGCTCTTGGCATTTTTTATTCGAAGAAACCAACGCTGCCAGGCATTGCTTTGATCTCCAACACATCATCATCTTCGCTCCTGCGGGCATCGGTTGGGCCATGGCCGACGTTTGTGAAGTCTTGGCCGTGGCCCGCATCGATCCGGCCACCTACGGCGTGCTGTCGCAGGCGGGCCCGTTTGCGACAGAGGGTCCCATGGTAGGAGTTGTTCGGATATCTTCATGTTTCGTGAGCTGTTCGGGAAAGGGGGAAAGACATTTGTCATCATTTGCCCCCAAAGATCATGGCATCCTAACACCATTGGTTTGATGTTATTGCCCATGTCACAGTCGCGATGTGCAACATGCTCCCATCCAGGGGCGCCTGTTGTCGAGTGCTGCGGCGGGCTGGATTATTTGTGGTGCCTGGCAGACTGGCCTTCAGTGGGGACACTCGCCCAAACTAACGGTTTCAGTTCAGTGGTCTCTTTTTTCACAACCTGGTTTTCTTGAGATTTTGTAGAGTTCATGACAAGCTGAGGCATTTTGGCATGTTTGTCGCTGATATGCATGGCATATTGCCTCTTGGTTGTGAGAAGCCAGCTGAAAGGTGGGACTGTTGCTTGCTCCTAGTAGCGTTCTTGCTCCTAGTAGCTTGACATTATTGCTTGAAACATCACACGGTTTTGTCTTGTTTTCGATCCATTGGAGCTGGATGTGGGTGAGACTCACGACGTCCCACGTGTAGGAACATTGCTTGACGCTGGACGCTTTTCTGAGGCCTCGTTCCAGATGAGTCGCGGCCGAACGCAGAGCGCCTGTTTGAGTGGCGCTTGCGGCAGGAGGGGGATGCGATTGGCTGTCATTTGCGTCGCGTTCCGCGTCAGAGCTTGATGGAACCGTATGACTTGCTTGTGGCATAATTTTGGCTGATAGTTGACAGGATACATGGTTGACAGTGGATCGCTTCCATACTCCAGACACTGAGGAGCGCCTTTCGAATTCACTTTTTGATAAGTAACTTCAGACGTTTCCGAAGCTGTCGGGTTTTGCACTTGACATGGAGAGCCTTTGGGCGTGTAAACGTCACCGATCTCCAGGATCATCTCTTGGGTGGAGCTTTTGCTTTGGCGAAGGCAGGACGAAGATGCAAAGACGCCGGCACGATCTGTCACAGGAGAAGAGATTTGATGTTTTGGATGTGTTTGACACATTTGGGTTGTTTGCTCTAAGAACATGGAGGCCATCGCTAGTAGCTTGACGACAGCCTCAGGATCTGCCTCTCTTTTTTTTGTGCGACCTCCTCTCAGCACCGTGTCCAGGTCACCCTGTCGGTCCTGTGCAGCGCAACTTGGATTGTGATGAATTGCGTTCCTTCTTTGTTACTTCCCGCTGTTCCCCCCTTCCTTTGAAGAATCATGTTGCTTGCATGCTTTTGTGATATCTTGTACAGCAGGATGGCATCTGGTTTCTATGCCAAATATTTGGGTCCTGCAAAGAGTTTTCCGAGAAATGACAGCTCCAGGTCTATGTGGAGACTTGTTTCAAGTCGAGTCGAGCCCACCCCATGAGATTGCACGTGCAAATGACGCAGGCTGGAAGTGTGAGCAAAGCTAAAGTTGGGTCGCTGAATCAAGAGCATCATGGGTGTCAAGTATAACAGTTTCTGACAATTTATCCAGTTACCGGTCGTTGGAGAATCGGTAAAGGCTCAAGGACACTTGGGTGCAACAAAGCAGCTGTCAACACAAATAACTTCTTTTTCACAACTTCAGGGCCAGGATGGTAAGGTTGGCACATGTTGGCACATGTTGGTACCCGCAGGTGTCCTTCAGCAGCATTATTGCGGCCACCACGGGATACTTATTGATTTGTATCTTGCATCATGAGGATCCATCACAATTTTTTAGTGCCTTGGACTCGACCCTTTCCGTGCTTTTCTGCATGTTCTTTGGTTCGCAGAATGGAGTCTCTATGGGTCTCTCAGATTGACGTCGTCGTCACAAGACCTGCTTTTTCAATGAGATGGTCGTCACACCGTCGTCACATCTCCGCGGCTTGGCGTTTTGCCAAGGTGGACAAGATGGATCCTGGACGCAGCGAACGTTGATTGTTGCCGCAATGTACTGTTGGAGAGAGTGGAAGCTTGGTGAACCTTTTGGATCAAAAGAGTCATGGTCCGGTTGTGCTTCAAGAATCCTCAAGTTTCCAAAGTGGTCTAAGAAGCTTTATTTGTTTTTTTACATATAATTAGATCTTTTTTCACAATATATTTCCTCCTGTCGGGATTTCTGGACCTAAAGCTGAAGTTGATGCCTTGGACCTATTGATGGTCGTGCACGTTTTGCAGTGAGGATTTGCAGCCTTTGTGTAAAGCACTTTGACTCCTTGGTGAAGAATATCTGCAACGCTGTCTCTTTAGCTGCTAGGCTAATGAGGTGCAGGATGTTTGGTTGGGAGGAACCAAGTCATAGAATCATGAAGCACAACAGGATTTTTAAACATGACGATTGGACTGTTGGACTGCCTGCAGAGTTGTAGTTTCAGTTCGAAGTTCGATTCTCAAATTTTTCCTATGTAAACCTCGCTGTTTGTCTCTTGTTCAAAGACTCCGTGTGCTTCTGACACTCCGATCCAAGGTGGTGACCTACATGTTTACCGTCGCAGCTCGAGAGACGGATTTTTCCATCCTGAAGGCTCGATCCGCTCGGCTCGATCCGGACGGATCGGACGGATCTGAGGGATCTGAGTTGAACACGCTCGAGCCGAAGTCTTTCGGCATGGTTTTCCCGTGTAGTTTGAGGAGCATTAGAATCAAGCGAAAGAGCTCTACATGGAATGATTGCTCCGCTTTAGCTTTCTGAAGACACGAGGCCATGCTGCTGGTTGCAATCGTTCTGGAGGTGATCAATTATTGCTTCACCCGTAGTACCTCAGTTAAACCAGGCGATATGTGGTTGATACCTGCTTTGGCTGATATGCTGAGACGCTGTAGCCGCATAGCCGCTTACTATTCTCCAAGGAAACCCAGCGCCGGTGCCGGTGGAGCTTCCAGTGAATCAGTATAAAGCTATGCTTCCAAAGGATGCATAGAAGTAGCACTGCTTCAATTTTCGCTCTTGTCGCTTGGGTGAAGGGTATTTTCTTAACACTTAGCACGGTGAATGCAGGCAGATGCCCACAGAGTTCTGCGTTTCTTAATTATAAGGCTAAGGCTTTGGGGCGTGGGCCCGTTTCTGACTTCTAAAACTTCTGTGGACATCAAAGATGCAGCTTTTCACCTCTTTCACTTCAGGCGTCGAGGCTACTCTTGGAGTACCTTTCAATTCAGTGATAGCTATTGCCACTATTGCCATTGAATGATGAAGTGAGGGTTCTCAGGTGCGTTGTGGCTGGAAGGTTCTCAAAAGTGTAGCAGACCAGTTCCCATGCGCGAGAAAAGGCTGTCAAATACCTTGGGACCTGATTTGAGTGTCGAGTCCTCATCACTCTATTCAAGAACAGTAACCGCAGCTCACCAGCAACTTAGCTTCAAACCACTTCCAGGATAGCACAGGCTAGTCTAGAGCAGCTTCACACTTTCACAGATCCCTTGGACTTGACGTAGATACTCATAAGTTGCAAACTGTTCCACTACCAGCAACAGCTTTGTATGTGGCATCTCGCAGCCAATGGTGCGTGCTTTAGACATTGCAGCCGAGGTGGGAAAATGCCAACTGTCAACAGCCCTTCATTTTGGAGTTGTACTAAAGAAGTACCAGAAAATGATGTCCGACGCGAAGCACAGCTTTTTGGTTTCTTTTTCTGGTGTATTTCGCTTCTTCACATCGGATCTCAGAAACGCCCAGGGCTTCTGCTGGGTGCCGCCTAGAAGACTTCACCATGTGGCTCCCTTAGTCCCAACCTTTGGAGTGCGATTTTCGTGAGGAACAAGTTACGCAAAGAAGCTTTTTGACCACTTTCTGCAAGCATTTTGATGCGATTTTGTGGATCACAGATCTTGGATACAGGGTAGGAGCTATATGCATTGAAAGCAGTGGTCCCCACAGGTCTGCTTTGAAGAGCACAAAGGTGGGAATTGTTGTTGAATTTGTCCTCTTCGATGTCCTTCGTGTCATTTCAGATGCTTCAGGTGCAGCGGTGAACCCGAAAGATGCTGCAGACTTTGATGCTTTAGCACCTTTGCAATCACTCAGCGGACAACATTTGGATGCGCTGCTGGATTTTTGTTTCTTCCTAAGTAGCGGCATAGCTTACCATCTCTGGTCTTCAGGGCCCAACTTTGGGCTGGATGCGGTAGGAAGTCATCATCGACACAACCAGAGTTCATTCCCTTTTCTTCAGTCGGAAGGATAGTATCAACATGTACCAACATTCCTGACACGAAGCGGATCGAAGTGGCTGTACCTTTTTTGGCGGATGAATCGGATGAGGCAAAGCAGCAAGACTTTCTGTCCCGTGAAAACGACGAGGAGCCACGGTTGACAGAACCAGTGACGAACAACCTTTAAGACACTGATGTGAAGTAAAGATTTGATGATGTGAAGTCAAGATTGTGGTGGCAAAATCTTCATTTCGTATCTTTGCCGGGTATTGGCTAATGCTGCTTTTGTATCCTGCACAATCATGAGAATACAATCATTTGGTGTATTCACACCACTTCGCGGCGAAGCCGCCCGCACGGAAAGCACTTGTGGGTTATTGTTGTTTTAAACACCAATAATACAGCCCACGACAAGCAACTTGGTGATTGATGCATCCCCGTATTACCCGACGTTGCGTCTTAGATCTCGACTACAATCAGCACGTACAAACACGCACACGCTTTCAATGATGCAATTGCATTCGCGGCATCATAATTCACATTATAAATACTATATATAGCTTTATCGTTTCTCTTTGGAGAAGGCCACAGGGACAAGCACACACAATGTCAATATGCATCCTTACTCGGGCGGCACAACCGACATCGCCAATGACTCGCTCATCTTTCGTCGGTTTTTAAAGGCCTCAAAAGCACCTATATAGAGCAAAAATAGCGCTCCCCCAATCTAAAGCTTAAGCTATGCAGTCTAGCAATCATAGCGGCTTACGCGAACTGAGACAACGCCTCAGCACCTTCGGCGCGGGCAGACTTTGCATTGTTGTATCTAGATCCGGAAAAGGAGATCATGGAAGACATCGAGGAGGCGGCCAAGGAAGATGCGGAGCCGGAGGACTCACGGAGGGCTCCTGCCGTTCTTGCCCATCAACCCCCGCTAAGAGTTCAGAAAAGGAATCAACCCACAATAATGCCACTTCTCTCAGGTTTTGTCATTGGACAGCTTAAGTGGTTGTGTCATGTTGTGTCTTCTTTGTAGACTTTTATTAATCCCTTTTCATTTTGTCAGGAGCCTTTGCCTCCACCACCAGAACCAATGCCAGAAGAGGCCCATGACAACCCTAGCAACGCCGTGTCGATGTCCCAGTGAGTGACGAACCTGGTGAGGATACCTCGGAGCCTTTCGACGAACTGGCGGACTCCATGACTCAGGAGACTGGGAACATACAAACACCGGTCTTTGATTAAACAATGAAACAAACACCTTGAAAATCGTGGGGAAAGGTGAGCATGCCAGAGCCAAACTTTCATTGGTTGCCTTTTTGGAGTCTTCACTAAGAAAACACAATTCTTTTTTGACCCACTGCCATGTTAAGACATATTTTGTGCTTGTGTGCCTCATGTGTCGTGAGACGTATTCTTTCAAGGCACCCAAAGCGGGCCTGGTGATCTCTTTGCCTTCAGGCTCAGGCCCTTGGGGTTGATCTCGGAGGTTGTGTGCAGACTCTGATGTGCAACAAGTGTTGGAACCAATAAAACAGGCATTGCCAAGCCAAACAAAGCTCTTGTAGTGCCATCACATGCAATGCGACTTTCTTCCCTTGCAGGCATCCCTGCTCCTCCTGAGCGCGAGGCACAAGTGCCACTGGGCAGCAAAAGAAGAGAAGACCAAGCATGTGATCTACATTGAAGAAAGATAATAAAGTGGAATGCAGGGTTGTTTGTTTGGTGGTGGAGCCCCCCTATAAGTCCACGTTCCAGCCAGATCAACCCCACCTGCTCAAGTTTAGACAGTTAGATCCTCTTGTTACTCTGAGTTGAAACTCAGGATGGACCGACTGAACACGGTCGTGGGAAAACTTCAAGAAGCTGCTTCGACCTTGGATGGCGGCCCAAATGCTGGTGCCTTCCTGGAGGCCAGCCGGACTTGGAGGAACCGGTTTCATGATTGGACTGGCACGACTCAGGAGGGGACTCCACAGCAACTGATTCAAGAATTCTATTCCTTTTCCGACCGAAGTGTCAGGTGGCGTCATCTCCTGCGTGGTCCGCACCTCATGTCCATGTCATGTCCGGAAGCCAGACACGTCCGGACAATAAGTGGATTGTTTTCAATATCAATGTTTTGGCAACCCAAAGAGTTCAGTGCACAAATTCTCAGATATGCCAAGGCAAGGACGAGCTTTCCTCTGACAAAAGTGCTTCCTGAGTTCATCGATTTGTTCTGGCTGCGCAAAGGGGTTGTGTGATGATGTGTGAATGCTAACTACCTGTGACTTGTTTCAACTTCCGGGGTTTTGGATGGTCCGGCAGCTGTTAACACACATGCAACAAATCACATCACAACCCTCTCTACAGTGACTTTCAACAAAGAGATCTGTTTTCAGCCCCGAGATCTGGCTTGCGAAGACGAGAAACCATGCCTACGAAACTTGCTTACGATACCAAGAATGCTACTAGTTACTAGTTGCGATGGCCTCCACCTATATAGTAGCATCTAGTAGCTTCTTGTTTCTAATAGCGATGGCCTCCAACCCAATAGCGTCCTTGTTACTTGTGGCTTCTTGTTCCTAGTAGTAAGGCCAGGAGCCCCTAATAGCGTCCTTCTTACTAGTAGCAAGAATGCTACGAGCTTACGAAGACTTCCAGCCTCGCAGCGGCCCCATGCTCGGGCGCCACAAACGACTCTTTGGCACCGCCATTGCCGGATGCTGCTGGTATTGGTTGCCCGGATTCCCAAAACGGCCTCGACATCTGCTTCCTGCGATTCCAGGGAAATTTAAGACAGCAACAGCATTTGAAAACTTGTCCAATTTGGACATTCAAGTCTGCAGCATTGTTGGATAGCCTCCAACAGGCACCCGTTTGGTGCAGTTTTCGCAGTGCCACGACGGAGTCTCCTTGCAGGCGTGTGTGTCACCACACGGGACCGTGCGTTCGTCTCATGGCCTTCGAGGACCGCTGCCCGTGCTGATCAGTGCGCCGGCACATGCGGAGAACTGGCTGGGCAGCTCAGGTAGGTGAGACGGGCGGAAAACACAGATGTAAAACTCATTTTCTCTCATTTTCTCTGTAAAGAACACACCATAAAGGATGGACAACTTGGAGAGCTGGTGGTCGCCGCCACTGCATTGCGAGGTTTGATGTCATTTGGGGCCTTAAGACAGATGAACAAGTCATTGAAGGGCAGGAACAAGAGGTGGAAGAGGACGCTGTCGGACCGTTCCTTTTTGGAAGCAGCAGTTTTGAGAGGTCAAGTTTCAGGGTCAAATGAGGACTTAAAGAAGCAGCCTTTCACCAACTTCTTGGACCGAGCGCGGCTCATGAATCTTGAGGCCCAGATCGTGATTTGCCGAGGGAACAACAGTTGATTTGACCTTTGTTTCGTTGGGCTCAGATCCTCACTCTTGCTGCATCATTCAAGTGCTTCCCTTCTGAGACAGGCTGTGCTAAAGGCAGAAGAGGATACTGTCAAGGATGAAGAGAAGGACCGAGTTGTCGCGGTTTTTGTTTTTGGACATTGAACTCAGAGCTTTCTGCTGTCCTGGAGAAGGTGTTGCATTTCGATTCCTGGAATTTCGGGATTCTCACCTCTGATTGCGTCCTTTTGAAGTTATTTAGCAGTTCCAGGATGTGGAACGAAGTGCCAGTCGAGGGAAGGTGTGAGCCATGTCGTGTCTTTTGTGTGTTTCTTCTTCAGCAAAAGACATGTATGTGTAAGACGGAATCTTCACATATCTGAACATGGACCGACACATCCCTGCCAGAGCAGAAGATGTTTTCTTTTCTTCTTCTCGTGCGGAGTGAGACCCACCAATGCTCCACGACGATTTCATTCCGCACCACGGGGCACTCTTCACATTTTGTTGTTGCTTGCAAGAACCTGGATGAAAAGAAACGTTTTCCACTTGACACTCAACGAGCTCCCTTCGAAAAGATCACACACATATTGTGAGAAATCAGGAGTAATTCCTACCAAGTGTGCCAACGGACCAACCATTGCTGACACATGCTGGTCACGAACAGGAATTCAAAGTCATTCATATGGATTGGAACTTCCATGGTTTAGAGTTTAGAGTTTAGAGCTTCCACTCTGTCATTTTCTAGGCCTATGAAAAGGACGAGGGTTACAGCCGCGATCAGCAGCGCCTCAAGAGCTTCTCCAAGCTTGCGGATCGGCTCCGCTTCAGCAATGAGGCCAAGTGTTGGAAGACCTACACCTAAACGTTGCTGAAAAGGCAATATTTACAATATTGAGGAATTTGCAATTATTGTTCTGTGCCTTTCTTTTCTTTTTCCTTCTCATTTGTCAACTCAAAAGACTTGTGAGAGTTGCCAGGAGAGTCAAGAGCTGTCTGACCTACAACAGAAGCTGAAGTTCCAGTGAGGAAAAGGAGTTATGCTCAAAGTTAAACAGCAAATGTGACTTGAAGCGAATAGCGACACGCGGTCACCATTTGTCACTGCACATGCGTTCACAATTTGGTCCGCAGCCTGCTTTATTAAATCTACCAAGATGTGATAAGGCCATCCAACTCACAGTCCCAATTGATCGCAATGCTTCAAGAAATTTTTGCGTGTACAAGAACTAGGAGCACTATAGGATTGATTGACGACGAGGAAAAGACAGCTGACACGACGCTGAGTCGAAAGAGCGTCATGGACGCGCCCTCCAAGCCGAAAGACCAGACGCTAGGCAATGAAAGCAGCTGTGTTTCGCCGTTGGAATCAGATAGATAGGCCGCTGTGCCTGGCATTTTCTTCATTCCACGGCGGATTCATGAACGCGTTTTGGACCAGTTTTTTGGCTGTGCTTGCATGAATGCACTCTGAACTTCACGCTACTTTTGCTCGCCATACGGGCTGAACTACCACTATCGTGCCCCAGTGCTGAGGGACTTCGCGCGGCTTCTCACCGTGGGCCACTCGAACCACCCTCCAGAGGTCTTCCTGAAGTTGCTAGGCAGATGGAACATCAAGGAGAGGAAGAAGTGAGGTGAAGCATGAAGGTCTTAACAGACACTCACGGCGGTGTGACACCAAGATCAAACCGACATATGTGACATAACTAACAAGACAGCGGGACCATGACATTTGAGCGCTTTCAACTTCATGAGCGCTGTCAAAAGGAGCTCGTGGACGTCCGGAGTATCCCGTCCAGCGGCAAGTTCCCTCACTTCAAGAGCCTTCATTGAGATTTGGAGACTGTGTCTTCGGAGAAGGTGTCTTCATAAGTGGAGTTGGCTTTTTCAAACTGTGTCTTCCACCTCCAAGTCGGTTTGATTGTGTTCCAAGGAAGCACGCGTTGCAAAAGCTTCTTGAAAGCCAGGGGATCAGTTATAGACACTTGGCAGCCTTCGAGTTCGCTTGACAAGCACTTCTTGGTTTTATTGCAGCTCTTGGTGGTGCATTGTGAGGACATTGTCCGGAGCTGGGAAACAAAGGAGCGCGCTACCTCAGCTTTGGTGCTAAATCAAACAACAGTTCTTGTGACTTGAAAGGAGAGGAAAAATAAGGGACACAAAGGGACACCGTTCGCCCCTCACAGAGTGCCCCGCTTGCGGCGTAGCTCGTCGCCACGTTGAGCTTCCGTCGGAATCCAGCTGCGCTCCGAGGTGGAAGGAGGCATCCTGGCGCTTCTGGAACTGCCTGAAGGCCGAGCGGCGGTCGCCAGACTTGCCGAGAGCGCCAGCCAGGCCGCAGAATTGTTGCTGAAAGCACAAGACAACGATTCCGAATCAGCATGAATCCACAAACATTATGTCCAACTGGAATTGGTCCAATGCCATTATGTCCAATTTGAATGGGCATGAATGAACACCGTATTTTTGCTCAGAGTTCTTTTTTGTGATGCTCTTGGTGAGGCCACACTAGCTGGACCCAAGTCAGCCTTCATGTGTGCGGAGGCATTGAATCGTTTTGGGAGGTGGTGAAGATCTGCGATGTGTTGGACCTTTTGCGATGTTTGCAATCCAAGCGAAGGCCACAAAGGTGCATCACGAACGTCTCATGACGTCTCAGGGCCCGTTTGACAGACGTGTCAACCGGATGGAGTTCCGCGCCTGGGCGCCGCGGGCGCGGCGCAACGCAGGCAGACTGGCGGGAGTGCCATCGTCAGGTTGTGGCTCAGAGGCTCCTGCAGGACTTTGGCTCGGATGCCCAGACCGACGAGACATTGACATGGCGGTTTTCGGTGCTTTTTGCATATCTTTATTGGATCGTACCGTATTACATAGACTGCACATGCATTTTGGATTTGTAACGTCAAGTCTGAAGCTTTCTTCCTTGGCCTTGACCTGTATTCTTAGCCATTAAGACCGTTGTGTACGCTAGCTCGCTGCTTTACCATCTTGGCTCGCGCTTGCTGGCAAGGTGTCACCGTCCGGCACATCAAGCGGGACGGAACTTTAGAACTGCACCCCGAGGACCATGCTACTTGGAGTTTGGAGTTTAGAACTGCATCGCTACTAGTCACAAGAACGCTACTAGGGGCTCCTGGCATCGCTACTAGGAGCAAGGATGCTACTAGGGGCTCCTGGCCTTACTACTAGTAACAAGAACGCTACTAGGGGCTCCTGGCCTTGCTATTAGTAACAAGAACGCTACTAGGTGCACCAACCAACAATATTATATTTACCTGCTATGAACAAACTGCCAAAACAAGCAAGACAACCAGTGGCCAAAGCTTGACGATTCTGCCAACCGTTGGGATGAAAGGGAGTTGAACTATGTGAGGCATGCGTTTCGATTCGAGGTTTTACCGTCCTACTTCGCAGTCCCAAAGGCAGACACCTTTTCGAGTGTACGGCCACGACCACAGGAACGCACGCAGTGTCTGTGCTTTTTTTTGAGCCAACATCGCAGGCACCGCCGCAGGCACCGCACGCACCAATGCAGGGCTATGGAGGTGCCAGAGTCGAGAAGGGAAGGGGAAGAGGGAGTTGGGAGACGCAGGAGTTCAACAAATGTGCTGTTTGCAGCTCAGCAGCCGGGGTCAATGGGGTAAATAGGTTTGCCAGGTTGGTGCTGAAGTTGACATGTTCACAGCGCGTGCAGGTCTTGCTTGCACTTCTTTGAAGCTGTGATTTCCTTTAGAAGGCGCTCAGTCGCCATTCGGCAGGGGATGGTCTACAACCAGCTGGAGAAGACTTGTTGGCGCAGAGGGCTCAAAAATCCACTCCTGTGGGCCACAGTAGCCAAAAACAAGCTGGAGCAAGAGTTGATGCCTAAAATAGAAAGTGTTGAAACACTGTTTCAGGGCCGCAGCTGGTGTGTGCGTTTCAGGCAGCCTGCCGCAGATGGCATTCAACCTACTCTCCAGGTCATTGTTTGAGCTGCACATCTGACAACTTCCAGAAAGCTACTGCCACTCTTTTGAGCTTGCAGGCACCAGAGGCACCACAGGCACCAGCGAAAACTCGCCGCTGGAAAAACAAGGGTGCCGCAGGCGCAAGCTTGAGCATGTGCTTGGCCTTTCATCAAGGAAGGTTCACAGCATGTGTGAGGCTGCACATATTTCCAAGAGCAGTTTGGGAGGTGCTGATGCTTCCAGTGCTGCAACACCTGCACCAAAGCCTCAAGGAGTCAAAGTCTGGAGTTCTTCGGCCTTGGTCTGTCAAGCTTTTCTTTATGGAGCCCCTAGCAGCTTCTTGTTCCTAGTAGTAAGGCCAGGAGCCCCTAGTAGCGTCCTTGCTCCTATTTGCATCTATTTGCATCCATTTGTATCATGTATATAAGTTGCCTTTGGCATCCCGGTTTGTCCAGGAGGTGTGGGCTCGCGTTGGGCTCCAGCATCTGCAACCTGAAGGGCTAAGTGAGACCTTCTGTATGTACAGGAACACATGAACAAACAGGCGCAACGCAGAGCAACAGAAAGGGATGCATGCTTCAAACAAACAACGTCAATGGACTTTGCGGTGCACATGCTGCAGCATGTTATCCTCATAGGATCCATGTACAGTGTACAGGAATACAATCAAGCCCAGCCATGTTTTGAGTCTTGAGAGACAGTTCTCGGTGGGAACTGAAGCTTGCCAGAGGCAGCATAACAATGGGCGGAAGCTCTCTTCTCCACAAGTGTTTGGTTTGTTCGGTTTGTTCTGCAGCCTTGCACATGTCACTTGCAGCAGAAGAGCCATCATCTTTGTTTGGCTTGAATGGTGCCAGAGCCGGTTGGTGCAGCTAGTGGGCGTCAATGCGTTGAGCGCTCATGGCTTCAAAGACATTTCATTTCACAAATGGTGAGGAGCACAAGGCGCTGAAAGTCTGCCATGGTACTCCGTTGGAGGATATTTTGTATGCAGTCCGAACGGAATTCCGCCTACAAGCAGCAGCATCCTTGCGCTTCAAGGATAGAGCTGGCGCCTGCATGGTCTTATCCAGTATTTGGCCAGATGGTGCCGAGTTCCTAATTTGTAGTGGCACATTGGTGAGAAATGAAGTGATGCCATCGACTGCAAGGCGCAGAACTACAAACAGGAGAAGACATTCAATTAGAGCTACCGAATTCATGTTAGGGTTTTGACGGTGACACAATTTTGTTTTGATGGGGTCGCTGGGGTTTATTGTTGGTGTTGGTGTCTCAGTGCACGTGATGGTTGGTGATCAGGGCATGCTAAGCGATTGCGGTGTCAGTTTCTTCACCCATCTTGCGCCAGGCCTGCAAAAGATGGGGAGGTTCTGCCCAACAGGGGCGTCCCACATACAGATGACAAGTTGCGTCGCGAACAGGCCGCCTGTTCAACCACTGGCTGTTCTTGTGATTTCTATGGCAGACCATGGGAAGACATAGAATAGGATCTGCAAGTTTAGCTTTGTGCCGCAAGGCATTGGTTAGTGTATGTGTGTACACCCTGGATTCATGCATTTCTTCGGGTTCGCAGCAGGGAGTCCACAGTTCTGCTGCCAACGATGAGAACTGTGGTAACTCCATGAAGCGCCTAGTCGTGCGCCTGCGTTTTGATTTTCAGTTCCCACTTGGTTGCTATTTTACCGACACCACAAGGTCTTTGGCCCTTCTTCGGTTCTTCACTTCTGCATACATGCGCTCCTCGATCGTTCACGCTGTTGATCTTGATGATGACACTTTGGACCTTTTGGAGCCTCTTCAACCAGTTTTGAAACTCCTCAGTTGGACGCCGCTGGAGTTTGTACCTGTCCATCTAGGCCGCTTGGTTACTTGGGCGTTCGCAGGCCGTCGTTCGTTCTTGTTTCTATCTTGAGCGTGCGTGTGGTGAGGTCAGTGATGTCGCCCCATATCACCAAGAAACGCAAGGAGTCCAAAACAACTACAGTACAGTACATGTTCGGTGCTGTTCCCGCATTGCTCTTCAAATCTCCCGATCTGTCAATGCGTGCATCGTGCAAAAGGGATGCATATGGCGCAAAACTGGAGAACATCAACAACTAAGCTGGGAGAGGACGAGAAGAACATGCATTCCAAATTCAAGAACAGCGCGCTGGATTATGCAACAACTCTGTTGTCGGTTGAAGCTCTTGTTTGCTAGCAACAAACAAACACAAGCACAAAAACACAGCAATGGCTACGGCTACGGCTCCAACATCCGGTTCCCACCAGACCCAATAGGAACAAATCAACCTTTGTTATTTTTTTAATGGGTATGTATATATGTATATTTCTGCATGTGTGCAAATATGGATTGTTTGAGCCATATCCAAGTGTGCATATGACAATAAAGATGACAATAGGCACTTGTCCAGCAGATGTCAAAGCTAGACTTGCAGCTACATCATGCTAGCTGTATTTAGCTGGGACGCTGTGATGTCTTTTTCTGTTTTGCTTTGCCAGGCATCCAAACGCCCAACAGAAGGCTTGCGCAGAACATGCCCAAAGAAACACCAGTTGCAAGAACGGGCCTTAC
This sequence comes from Durusdinium trenchii, assembly GCA_963970005.1. Classification (NCBI taxonomy): domain Eukaryota; class Dinophyceae; order Suessiales; family Symbiodiniaceae; genus Durusdinium; species Durusdinium trenchii. The sequence goes on along the minus strand of CAXAMN010021529.1, from coordinate 180,142 downwards.
ACTCTCGGGGTGGATTATGCGACGGATGCTTTCACAGCATCAGGGTCGGCTATGGTTGTGCTATTTGCAACTTTGATCTTTGTCACGGCTGCCTACATGCGGGACTTGATCTTGATGCACATTTGCTTTTTCTATTCAGCTTGAAAACATGCCGCAGAGTCGTGGGCGCGGTGGAGGATCCCAAGTCAGTGCACAGATTGCTGCACGAAATAATCGAAGGAAGAGAAGGCAAAATGAAAGATATATTGGGTCACATTCTCAGTTGTTGACAGGATTTCAGTGAAAGCCGAGTTTAACACTGCGCAACCTTTCTCTTAGAGCTGTGCAGGTGAACGTTTGCAAGCTGCCCTTGTGCGCTTTGCTGTTGAGCCAGACACAAGAGCTACAGTTCTGCGTGCTGGTCTGAGCGGCAAACATGCCCTGGTCATTGAGAGGCTGATGAATTTGCGAGCCCACCGCAAGGCTCTGTTTGCATTTCGAGTGATTTGCAAACGTCACAAGTCAGCTGCTCATGACTGATGAACAACGTGATCAATGCATTCTATAATGATGCTTCAGCCCGTTGTCCGTTGTCCTTGTCAACAAAGAAAACACAACCATGGTTGGAGAGTTGGTCAGCATGTTCACCTTTATGATAAAGTGAAATCCTAGAACTGGTGCCTTGAGGAGGCTCGCAGCAACCATGGGAAAGCAGAGAGTGGGCCCTTCAAGGACTTGGGTGGGGTTAGTTGAGCATTCTCTTCCTGTTTTCACTTTTAAGGGCCAAAGCAACAACGCTCTCCAATCTGTTCATATTCACTGAGCCCAATCGCAAGCTTGGTTCGCTGATTTTTTTGAACTCTGACAGCGTGCTGGAAAACAATTTGTGCCATCCTTTCTTCTATTGACCTTCGGAAGGAGATTTTGGAGTTTTTGGCAGCTCTGGGAGCTGGCAGCGCTTTTCAATTAGAGGAAGAGGAGACACTGTCAAGGGTTGGTTGGAAAGAAGCATTGCCACAGAATCTAAAGCTGTTCACACTTAGATTGATGCTCGCAAGAGCTAAATCAGTTGCCGGATCACGGATGCATTAGCACTTTACTGCAGAAACGACCTGAGACCTGGAAACAGACCTGATAAAGGGCCGAGAACAACAGGTGTACACTGTTTTGCATCACCGGTCTCCAAGCAGGTACACGAATGGACGTCTCCATCCGCTTCCCCTCCAGCGATTTAGCTTCGTTGGACGAGGTTCATCGCTGGAGGACTTGCCCCCCTGCAAACTTCATGAAATCATCTTAGGTGAATTAGTCTATGCAAGCCCCAAACAGGTATGGACACACATGGGTGTGTGAGAGAGGAGAGTCCGGAGGGAGAGAGGTGAGGGGACGGAGGAAAAGAAGAGACGAGGGGGTGGAGTTGTGGTCCGGCAGCTGTTTTCCTCGAATCGTGCGACGACATAGGTGAAGGTCATGTCCTTTTTGGACATACAGGTCAGCTAGTTGAGCAAGCGCTCGCTCAATTGCCGAGGTCGGGTAGGTGTAGTTGCGGACCAAGTGGGCGCGTGATTGAAGTCCTGAGAGTTGTAGTGTTGTAGTCGTTGGGAGCCTGCAGAAGCACAATCCCGTATTTTCCAAGACGCGTTGGGCGGGATGTAAGTGATGGTGCGCTGGGTGAGGTCGACATCAAAGCCTAAGAGGCGCATGTCATCCACAGGTTCCAGCTCCGCAGGGTTGCCGAAGAAGTCTGGGTGGATCAAAGTTTGGAGGGCAATGTGAGTAAGAAAGTCGTGGTTGAAGGTGATGAAGCGGTTGTCCACGTACCTGTAGTAGGTGAAGTAGATCTGGGTGTGGTCCGTGAGGGAGTGATGTAGTTGATGCCAAGAGCCCTCAATGAGAGTGATGGCGACATTGCAAAGCGCAGGAGAGAGTTGGGATCCAATCGCCGCCCCTTGTACTGTTGAAAGTAGGTAGTACACGCTTGGAAGATACAAGTGTCAAGTGCCAGTGCTACAATAGTAGTGATGTCGTTGGTATCAATGGTGCGTTGGGTGGGGTGGCGTCGGTGATGCTGGCCAATGTGGGAGAGCTGGAGGGGACCCCCAGTGGCGTGGAGGTCAATGGTGATGGTGGGAGTGTCAAAGGTGAGTTGCCACTTGGTGTCAAGGCGCTGTACTGTCTTGGGGAAAGGAATTGAAAAAGCCTGCCAGGTCATCATTGACGGCATGTAGTCCGATATGGTCTGGGGTGTCGAAGGTAGTCGTGGAAGTGGCGCCATAGTTGGGGAACGGACAGTTGGCCAGGTGCTTGGGGGAGGAGGCGATAGATCATGGAGTTGAGAACAGTGGAGGTTGCTCCGAGCAGTGCGCCGTAGTGGTATTGAAAGTAAGAGATGATCGTCCGGCCTATAGTCCATTGTTTCTTGGCTTTCAAGTGCACTACGCCGTAGGGCATAGTGAATTTGGCACGGAATCCCCATTTGTATTTCTGCCAGAAATGAGGTGGGAATGTCTGTTGAATAATGCTCGGATGCTATCATTGGTGTGGTCTGGTAGTGGCCGAAAGAGTTCAGGTGGTTGCCATGTGGCCAATCATCCGCAGAAGTAGATTCTGGAGCAGAAGATGCGGAGATGCTGGAGTTCATGGTCTGCGTGACGAAGGACAACATCTTCGCACAAAAACTGTTGTAGTTGCTTGATGGATCGTGCGGTGACTTCGACCTATACGCCCGGCCTTGATTACCTAGCTGAATGAATGTGATATGTACACGCGTGAGATTCCAAGCTGGAGTTGATCTCAGTGAGCCCTGCGGCATTTAGTCGGCTGTCTCATGCATAACGGAAAATCAGTCAGAATCGGTGGGAAGTTCACAAGAAGGACAGGAGGAGTCAGTGGGGATCCCCCAGGATCTGGGTCTATGCACATGCTGCGCCCCTCAGTGGGGATCACACCACAGCCCTCAGTGGGACTCTGTGGCGACACACACTTAGAGAGTTGCTCGCAAGAGCTCAATCGGCAGTGAAGTTCCACTTGACTTGGTAGAACGGAAAGATGCGGAACTGCAAGGCGATGAAGTCCGCTTATTTGAAGGTGTTTTGACAAGTTTTCGCCCAGCTCATTAGTCTGTTACTGCAAGACACCGCAGTGGACAGCTTGTTCAAAAGTTTCAACATGCATTGCAGGTACGTGAGTCAGGCGTCCCTGATTCATATCACAGGAAATCCATGGTGTCTTCGTTGGATGCCGACCATGGAAATCCCCGGCATCCCCCTGCTGAATGTTGTACGAAAGAAAGAAAGGTAACATTGAAAGACAGGTGTTGACACAAACACACACACACACACACGCGCGCGTAAGATGCAGCAAAGTATTTCTGTAGGTATTTTTTCTCGTGGGGGTCGACATTCCATTTGCGCATACTTTGCAAACCGCAAAGTGCAAGGTGACACGCGCAGCTACACATTCACCTTTCAGTTTTCGACAAGATTTGTCAATGTGGCACGCTGCCGATAGGTTTCTTGAGGGCGGACTTTAACTAGTTGTCCCATGTGAATGTGAACTTGTGAGAGGAGGACAAAGATGCGATGAAGGTATTGCAAGAACTACAGATAGATGCGAGCCAGGTTTTCTTGGACTATTCCAAGAAACTAGGGGAAGGCAACTGGACGAAGGTGTATGCTGGACAGTACAAGGGGAAGATGGTGGCCCTCAAGATAGCTTCCAAGGATGAGAAAGAAATCAAGAGAGAATTGAGCATCCTCTCCCGCCTTAGCCACGACAACATTGTCAAGCTGCATGGTGCATGTCGCAAAGATGGCAAACTGCTCGGAGTGCTCGAGATATGTGCCAAAGGATGCTTGGAGAACATCATTCAAGGTGAGCAGGCAATGTTGACAGTGTCAAGAAGACACAGCATGGCCATGGACATTGCACTGGGACTCTCTTTTCTGCATGAATCTCGAGTATTTCACAGTGATTTGAAGGTTGCCAACATTCTTGTCACAGAAGACTACAAGTGCAAAATAGCAGATTTCAACTTGTCCAAGCGCATCCCTGAAGGCAAAGATACATTCTATGCGAGAGGAGGCACAACCCTCTATTCCTCCCCAGAGGTAATGCAGGGGAAGTCCGCCAGTTTTGCTTCGGACATCTACTCTTTAGGCCTATGCCTGTTTGAATTGCTGACGTTGCAGCGCTATTCCGACTTGGTCGAGCAGATGGGCGGGCGTGAGCTCCTGAGGCTGTTGAGGAAAGGAACCATGCAAGTAGAGCTCACTGGTTGGCCAGAGGATTTCAAGATGCTGCAGCAAACAGTCACCGACTGCTGTGCGACTTCTTCTACCTGCAGACCTTCTGCAGCAGAAGTGCTGGTTTGCTTGCAGTCAATAGTCGACAACCGAGAATATGCCCCTGCTGCTCCACCATTGGCACAGTGCAGGACGGAGAGCCCTGCCCCAGAACAGCGCTTGGAAGACGACCAGCAGTCTGCGTCAGCCACTCTCCAGCCGGCCCACTCCGCAGCACAGAGACCTACCAGAGCTCAGTTGCAACTTGGGGGCTTCGCAGTCATCACTGAGTGCCGTCATCCTGGACATGGTTGCCTCGTATCCTTGCAGCAGCACCACCCTGGGTCAGGCAGGTGGCTAGTGCGGTGCGGCCATCGAATTGTATGGGTGGCCGAAAATAGCTTGCAAGCTGTGAAGATTCACCCTGCTTTTCGACCTTGTTCTCATGCCCCGCGACCCCAGGCCTTCCTTTTTCCCCGGCATTTTCCAGGAAGAAGGACCATCCCTGCTTCTCTAGTCCCAGCAGCTCCGCGGGTTGAAGAAGTCCGGGAAAGCGAGACATTTGAAGATGAGATGCCTACAATAGTGGAGGAACAGAGTGATGAAGAGCAGGAGGGGTCGCATCACAGCGACTCCGCATCCGAGCTTAGCCAGGAGTTTCCTCGGTACCCTTTGAACAATGCAACAGAGGGACCAGATGATTGGTCGTCGGATGATGAGCGGCATGATCAGAATCTTGCTCTGAAAAGTTACAGTCATCATTTGACAACCCAAGGCTTTCACCACCGTACCTCAACACATGCATTCTTTGCGAGTTAGTATTGGTGTTTGTTTTCTTAACCTAAGGAACGATCGAGGAGACACATTGGCTCCAGATACTGAAGAAACAGCTTGGGCAACATGTCAAGAGCAGGGTGAGACGAAGTGCAAGAGCTTCGCCTACTGCTTTGACTTCCCCTACTACCATGGGATCAAACGGAGTGAAGTTGCTTTGTTTGATATTCGAGATGCTGCCCTCGAACAGCATGTGAGGTTCCACCATGGAGACCGCTTAAAGCGCCATGATGGCCGCTTTTTCACAGTCATTGGTGTGAAGTTGAATGAGGAGGGCAAACCAAAAGTCTACACCCAAGCTGATGACGATGCAGGAGCTGGATTCCATGATGGTGATTTTTCCATATTTGAAACAGTTGGCAGCCTCACTGTCACCCGCGCTGAGCCAAAGTCATCTGCGTCACCTCAGTTTGACTCCTCAGACAAGACCCTCCTGAGATTGCTGAGGGATGTGAAGGCTGGGGGATTAAGACACAAGCATAGAAAGCGACTACATGAGCTTGTGAAGGGCTTGGCACCAAGAGACGATTTCAGCACCAAAGTCCCACAACTACAACAATTTGACTTGAAGCCAGAATTCTCGGTGAAGCTTCGAACGAGCCGTCGAGTTGGGGGCTCAGTTGGCTCAGGGCGAAAGACACTTGATCAATGTTCTGAAGAACCTTTCTGAGTAGGAGCTCATGGCTTGCAAAGGGCCAACAAAGCTGGGCAGTTGGGATTCTCGGGGCTCCCAAGCGCACAAACAGGAACAAACATTGAACGTGACCTCTCACACGTGGCAACACATGAAACGGAAAGTGAGTTTGCAACAATTGCATCATTAATTATGATTCATTATGCCTAAGAATGCGCAGACGCGCTCGCTGCCAAAAATCAAATGTAACAACTGCCGGTAATCTGCGAGATGTAGAACCTGGAAACTCCATAGAGCAGCCTTATGCAAAGAAATGCGGGGGAACGCAACGGATTGGATATCCACGCTAAGTGGATGGTTCCCTTTGATTTTGTGATGCGCACCCTTGCGGACCCTTGCGGTGCTGATAGAAGCCACGAACCCGAATGCACACACGTTCGACGAGTATAATATGGCTGGAGAGAAATAAGTCCAAACGCAGCAGACATTCCTGTAGGATACTCTTGTAGGGCACTCTTGAGGGACACTTCATCGTCATTCCTGTTTCCCGACTTCATGACAGCAAGGTCACGCCATCACACATCGCATCGTGACATCAGTGTTCATCATATGTAGTGTATTATTTGTTTCGGGCCACACTGTCGTGTAGTTGTGGTGTTTTCGCTAGGGTACTTGCCTTTCGTTTCATGCAACAAACACCCATAGCCAGTGCCACAGACAAGAGCTGTGCCCCAAAATGACAAAACCCCACAATTCAATACAATTCACAATCTGTCGAATTGCAACCACAATTCGCACGCAGTTTCCAGGCAAAAAACAAGTTTGGCCTTTGCTTTTCAGCTGAGGTGGTTGTGTGCGACATCAGGCCGCAAGTGTGCGGTCAATTTGGATACTTCCATGGCGATAGGGTCTTGTATGATCACGGCAATGACGCCATGTGGCTCACTGTTGTTGGAGTGTGGGCCAATGATGGGGAACCCGCCCTCCTACTGTGGCGGGAGGGGGATGCCGGTGCTGGCATTTTAGACCCGTTGCCTGGTGACATGAGAGTGCTCGAGAAACTACATCCAAATGAAGTTCGTTCACGCTTGGGGGCAGATCCGCCCAATGTTTCCAATTTCACCTTCCCCTTCATGGCTGGTTGCAAACATCCAGTCGTTCGCTTGTTTGATAATTCCATCACTGCCTGCCAAGCCTTCGGGTTTGGCTTTGGTGATGTAGTGCAAGACAAGGAAGGGGCGGAGTACACGGTTATTGGTGTGGGCCCGCCCAGGCCCCACAAGCGGTCCAAAGCAAACCGCTGCTTGTGGGCCTTGCGTGAGGGCCGGGATGGAGCAGAGAGGCTCCAGGTCAATGGCCATCTTACCTTGGTGTCGAGCAACTCGCAGCAGCCCAAAGAGTATGGTCCTCTGGGAGCTTTGCATTGCAATTTTGTGTACAGTATCCATTGCGCTCTCGCACCAAAAAGCTTGCAGCTGAATTTGACGTGCGAAGTGACATTTGTTGCCGGCTCGCTGGCATGTCACGGTGTGCAGGGCTTCAGCATGGAACACAAGTTGAAGACCCTCTTGGAAGACGCTTCACTCTCATCGGCGCAAGGTACCATCACGGGTGTCCGCGACTTTGGTTTGAAAGAGAAGGGAAGGAAGGTGCTACGCTCTTCGCAAAGTATGGAGAGTCCCATGTGAGGATCTTGGATGTGTCCCCTCGAAGTCCTCTAGCATCAGGCAGGGGAGACTTGGGGGAATGTGCCGTCATGCCCGAGACCAAAACTTTGGATTGGGATGAGGCGCCAAGCGACGATGAGGAGTCAGTGGACGAGTTGAGAAAGCTACTGCGCAGAGACACCAGCAAGTCTGAGTTGATCAAACGCCTCATAGATGCTGGAGAACGTCATGCGCGCCAGGAGAAGGGTCCCCAACTTCAAAAACTCCTGCTCACCAACACATTGAACCAAGAGCGAAGCTTGAAGCGTGTCAGGGAGCATGAGGGCATTAAAGAAGGAATGCGGGTGCGGTCGGTGTCAGGCAGCGTTGGAGTGGTCACCAACATCGACAGAGATGGCACTTTTCGCATTGACTCCCTCAAGGAGACAGGACAAGGTATCGATACATGGCATGCTGCACGCAGGGAGATAGAACGAGATGAGAGGGCAGACTCAGTCAGGCCTGGCGCACTTGTTCAACTTCGTGAGGATGTGGCAACTCCTCGCTTTGGTTTGGGCTTTTTGAGCAGGTCTGAGATTGGAATCGTCGTGGATGTGAAAGAAGGAGTGGTGTATGTAAACTTTGGGCACAGGCAGCGGTGGCACGGCGCCCTTGATGAGTTTGACATGCGGAAACCATTTGATTGCCTACAAGTCGGGTCTCATGTTCAACTTGAAAAGCCAGACATCAAGCCGCGATATGGTTGGGGCCAGCTCAAAACTTCAAGTGCCATCGGCGTCGTTTCGCGCATCGATGGTGATGACGTCTTTGTGAATTTCCCTGAAGCTGATGACTGGAGGTCGGGACCTTATGCAAGCCTTATGATATGTGTGTGTGTGTGTCTCTCTCTTTTTGGAATCCTCGGGTTCACAGGTGTGCTTTCGCACTGACTGACTGATTGTCGATTGCTTTGTTTCTGAAATTTGTAAACTGTATCTGAAGTAGCAGCCCTGCATATCCATGAATTGTGTACAACAGTCCAACGACGCAGCCACAGCAATGCTAATATCATGGCTGACAAAAGTGACGTACCTGCTCTATCTTGTGTTGGATCGCAGAGGTTCCAGGCTGTTTAGGTTTCCAAGATTGGCAGTCACACATTTGCCTTTGTTGCTTGAGAGTTGGAGACTTCCCTTTCACATTCCATCGGTCTTCAGCTTTTGATCTCAGCACTTCATGGGCTATGCGCCGCATGCATTCTCACACCTTTGTGAACCTCCCCAGGCCTCTTTGAGGGGCAACCTACAGCACTCACTGTGCATACACGTTTAACCTATGGTGCTTGAGCGCGTGAGTCTTCAGATATATAGGTTCATCGGAACTGGCGCCCGCAAGCTTCCATAACGCATAACGCATGCTTTAGGGCTTTCATATCTTGAGTGTGTGTGGGGCTCCCAACCCAACCTGAAGGCTCCAACATTGACTTGAACTAAGGTGCAGGAGTGATGAGATTCATGTCAATGCTGCCGCAAATATGATTCGGCCGGGAGAACTTGTTCGGGTGCATCCCCGCGTGACCCACCCCAAACTTGAATGGGGCACGGCGCAACACAGTTCTTCTGGACTTGTCCAATTTATATCTCACGATGGTGTGGTCTCAGTGGACTTTGATGGTTGCTTATGGCACGGTCTGCTCTCTGAACTTGAAATTGTGGAAGGCGCAGCTGCACCATTGCTTCGAAAGCGAATTGCCATTGTGGTTGGCAACAGGCGACATGACGATCCAATCTATCCTGAACTCAAGGGTGCCACCAATGACTCGCAAAAGATGCACGACAAACTTCGTGCGATGGGATTTGACTTTGTTTTGCTTGTGCAGGACATTTTGCACAAAGACATCCACACCTATTTGTGCCAAGTGCAGAATCATGTCAGCCATGGAAGCATAGTTGTCTTTTACTTTGCCGGCCATGGCGAGCAGGATCATAGGACCCTCCTTCCAATGAGAGATTCTAAGTACAAGGATGACAGTACCAAGGTCGACGTTGATGATATTTTCCACACCATTGCTCACTGGCCTGTCAGGGACTTGTTTGTTTGCTTCGTGCTAGACTGCTGCAGGCTGAAACCTGAAGAAAGTTCTGCCTCGCAGACAAGAATCTCAGCAGTGACAACACCCTCACATGCTCAGCTTGCCGCGAATCAGTACTACTGGGTACACTCTTGTCAAAAGTTTCGGGTTGCTTCCGAGTCCAATCATGGGGACTTTACTTCATTGTTGCTGCAGTTTCTGGACCAACATTATTGTGTTCAAGAACTTTTTGAGAAAGTCACGGCACAGCTCGGTCCATGGCAGCGCCCTTCAATCTTGCAAGAAGGACATGAAGCTTCACAGATTGTTTTGGCGAGTGCAAACAATACCTACACCCCGGCGGCTGGCGGGTGTCAACAATGTCAAGATTCATTTCGCTCGGATTCCACAAATACTTCTCAAGCTTCAGACTTGGAGGCAGTGGAGCGCTTGAAAGCTTCGATTTGCCAAGGAGAGCCAGGTGCTATAGTTGACAGCCTTTGTGAGACGAAAGGCGTGTTGTCTCCAGACTTGCACGCGGCAGTCGAAGAGGCTGCTATGGAGTTTTTTGGATGTGAAGAATTTGGGCGGAGTTTTGGATGCAGATAACTACACTGGACAGCTTGCAGAGGAGGATGTGCGGACTTTCAAGCTTATTTTTGAGGGCGTTCTCTGCGAGCAAAGCGAGACATCTCGGGGCTCTCGGTCAGCGCAAGGTTCGTGCGTAGGATGGATGTCCAAGCTGAAATGTGCAATACAGGCTGATATGAAGGCAGCAGATGCCGATTGGTCGGCCACCATGCCCCTGGTTTGCTGTATCCAGAGAGTCAGCCCCAAACTTGCAGGTGCAATCAAGATGGCGTTGGCCTCCTTGTCTAAAGCTGTCAAGCCGGAAGCCGAGGTTGTGCGTGCTGACCCACTCGAGCTGCACAGCGCGCCTCAAGCCTGGGTCGGTCAAGACTTGTTGGACTCTTTGTTTGATGAGGAATTTAGTGCAAGAGTGGCTTTCATCATGAAGCTTATGCAAGAAGGGCATCTGAACGCAGAGTCGCAGGCTGCGGAGGTCAATGCGATTCTCACCGACAGAGTGCTCGGCCTTGGCGATGGATTCAAAGCTGTGATGTCAGAGCTGTTGCGCAATCCACAGACCTTTCCACAGATGAGGGATTGGAAATTGTGCAAGAAGGAGACCGAGGTGGTGGAGCGAGTCTTGCGACTCCACTCTTGCCCAAAGTCCAAACTCTTGGAAAGCATTCCTCCTCAGCAATGCGCCATGAACATGCTAGACGTTATTCAGCCAATGGTTGCCATTTGCTTACATGACGGCCACCAGCAAGGTTGGAACCGGCAGTTTTGTGAGGCGTTTTCACTGTGATTGTTTGCTTTGGTGTTTCGTGCATGTTCAGCTTTCTTTCATAATCTCGCTTTAGTCTTTGTGCGTGTGCCCTTGCGTGTGATCGCAGGCTGGCTCGAAAAGCCGCTTGCTTTGTTGGAGACTTGTGGGTGGAAGATACGTCTACCATTGGAGCTCCTCAGCTTGGGGTGCAAGGATGAGGACGGTTTCAAGTTTCGAGCTAAAGGCAATTTCTTTCTGCAGACTTATGACTTTATGATCCGTAGGAAGTCCTCGTGGAAGGCTTGGACCAGAATGAGGCACAACTCATTCACTTCATCTTCCAGGAGCACCTAGGCCAGGCCGCGCTTTCTTTTTTCCGAATATTGAATTCTCCTGCAGAATCTGACAACTGAGCATCGGAACTCAGGCCAACGCTGAGTCAGCGATAATTAGAGACCATTTTGGTCCCTGCAATTGTGGGCAAGTTTGAACCGACGTTTATTCAATACTATTTTTACCTTTCATGGTTTATCTGAGTTTATCTCATCTGCCCACCTACAATTTAATCTTCTCAGAAGAAGAAGAAGGTATTTCATTAGACGCATTACATATTCTATGATATTCTATGTATAGGTTTTCTTCAACTATTGTATTTATTGTATTGATTCGCGTGGTTATCTATTCTTGTTTGTGCCGTACAATTAGTGGTGCCTGAATTTTTGTTGATACTTTTGTTCTATTATGTTAGTTGGATAATCGAACAGGACCAAGAGAAAAACAACAAGCAATGAAGATGCATGATGCAGTCAGGGTTCTTAGGTGCGTTGTGGCTGGAAGGTTCTCAAAAGTGTACAGTAGTAGACCAGTTCCCATGCGCGAGAAAAGGCTGTCAAATACCTTGGGACCTGACTTGAGTGTCGAGTCCTCATCACTCTATTCAAGAACCGTAACTGCAGCTCACCAGCAACTAAGCTTCAAACCACTTCCAGGATAGCACAGGCTAGAGTCTAGAGCAGCTTCACACTTTCACGGATCCCTTGGACTTGACGTAGATGCTCAGAAGTTGCAAAGCGTTCCACTACCAACAACAGCTTTGTATGTGGCGTCTCACAGCCAATGGTGCGTGCTTTAGACATTGCAGCCGAGGTGGGAAAATGCCAACTGTCAACAGCCCTTCGTTTTGGAGTTGTACAAAGAAGTACCAGAAAATGATGTCCGACGCGAAGCACAGCTTTTTGGTTTCTTTTTCTCGTGTATTTCGCTTCTTCACATCGGATCTCCTCCGAGAGAAATGCCTGCTTCTGCGGTCTGCTGTTTGCTTGCCGCCTAGAAGACGTCACCATGTGGCTCACTTAGTCCCACCACTTAAGTGTTTGCATTGCCATAAAAGCGAGGAACATCTACGCGCACTACACTACACGTGTGGATGGGGTTCAATGCTTACAACATGGTCAGGCAGTTAGTTGAAAAAATTGAAGCCTTCGAAGTCCTTGGTTGAAGTTGTCAAAGCGACAGGACAGGTTGGATTGACACTCTTATTGACAGATTCTTGTTTGACGCATGTGGTGTGGAGTAACAACTCTCCATTGACCTTTGATAGCTGAAGAAGGTCACCATTCCTGACTCTCACCCAGGGGACCCAGCAGACCAAGCGCCAACGCGGTGACCGCGAGGAATGAACTCGATGCAGTTCCCACACGATTCTTTTCACTATAGCAATTGCCTCCAACCTAATAGCAATTGCCTCCGACCTAATAGCGATGGCCTCCAACCTAATAGCAACTGGATGATCTATATTAGCAAAGAGCAGTACAATACAAAGTTACGATATGAGGGTTCCGAGCGCCCGTGCGCGAAGCGATCGCATTTTTGTATTCCTAAGCAACTATATGAAGGATCCAGACTCAGCTCTTCTCAAGGCACTGCGACTCGAGGTGAGAAACTAGGGTCCAAGAACTCAAGGCTCTACCCCAAGAAGTTTGCCAAAGAACCAGTGCGGAAATAACATGTGCATCAAATCCACGGCAATCTATCCTCGATCATATTTCACTCATCGTGTATCCCCGGTCGTATCATCAAAATCGTCGTCCGGTCGTAACCCACGCAGTACCACGCAGCGCCCGCCCATTGCCCAGCAGCCGTAAAGCAGGCAGGTGTTGATTGAGGGGAGTCAGTCAAGTTAATGGTGAGTTGGGGGAGTTTGTTGTGTGAGTGAGTGGAATTGACATGTTTGTAGAAGGAGAAGGAGGAGGTGGAGGAGGAGGAGAAGGAGAAAAGGAACAGTGGCGAGCAACACGCGGCGCGGTGGAGCTAAAAATAGAACGTCGGAGAACACCACAAGTGAAGCTTGCCGAAGAACAAGGCAACCTGTAAAACTACACCAAACCACCAACAGTATAGACGTATCACTTCCCCACTGCTAGTTTAAGACCACCTGTAGGGGCTTCCTAAAATCTAGATATGACCTTAGAATGGTCTTCCCACCAGAGTGTTCGATCGTTAAGCCAGTGAACTTGTGAACGAACGAAGCCCAACCTGATCCGGTGACGGACGCGAATGATGGTGAAAAAGAACAAACACATGAAGAAGTTTCAGTTACCTTAGTGATTCGCCTTGCAACTTTCTTAGATGTTGTTGTTGTTGTTGTCCCTTGCTTTGGCACCCAAGGCAGGACACTGCACCCCAAACAGTTGCAATCAGAGGATCCTTTGCAGTCTGCTCACTACAACTCCAACTTGATCAAATGCATGATACTCTTTGCACTTGGCCATTTGCACTCTTGAGAGGGTTCTTGGATGTTTTTGTTGGACTTGTGTGAAGCCTTCCTGCAATTCATACGTTGATTTATCCCGGGAGTTTTGTTTATTGCTACTCAAGCACAATCCCGTTCAAAGCATCAACAAGTTGCACCATGGCTTTGGATGCTCAGAGGTTCAAGGACAGCAGCGCACGGATAGACATTTGGGAAGGTCGTGAACAGGTTTGGTTATGTTCCCCAAGCTAGGGGCGGCCAAAGTAGTTTGCACTATGGTACAATGTTAACTATGTCATGTTTCACTGCATTTCTAACGATCGGGAAATTCGTACTTGCTGGTTGAACAACCTTTTCCTACTCGGCAAATCCATGATAAAGCGCGATATCAAACAATACTTGTCATGTTCTGCCTCCGGATCTAACACCGTAGGTACGTCTTAGCGTTGTTTGCTTGAGATCACTGCATGTGTGGGGTTGGGCGGGGTGGGGGCAGGGCGGGGGAACAACGATGTAGTGGATCATATTTGATGCAAGGTATGCTGCAATTAATGGGTTGCCTTTTTCTGTGGCATTTTTCTTGTGCCGTCAGACAGTATCATCAGCTAGAACTCGAGGGGCTCATGTTCTCATGGAAAGAAGGAAAGAAAGAAGAATGGATCTATCATAAAAGAAGAGAGGAGGAGGAAGGACCTTTTATTTTTATTTTTTTGCCCGCTTGCAGGACCATTGCCTCATCATTGTGGGCGACGGTGGAAGGGCCGATCAAATCTTGGCCAGGAGGCGGAACGAAAATTCATAGACTCGTAGAAGCAACATCCCACCCTAGGAGCGATGGCCTCCAACTTAATTCGTCGAAGTCGTAGAAGCTGGATTAAAAGAAGAAAGCATTGAACCATGCATCAACAATATTGCTGTTTACGTACATATTTTTTCGTAAGCGGAAGGCAAACAGTGGCATACATCCCGGACAATGTTAGACGGTTTTAGGATGTCTTTAACGGCCTGGCTGATGCGATATAACACAATTTTTTCATCTGATTCGTACGGCATTTTCTTCAGATCAAGTCTGTGTCGACCAATTCGTAATTATGCACCGCGTGCGTGGCCCGTTCTGTCCACGTCACGAGGCGTTTGGACATGTTTGGACCTAATAGCGATGACCTCCAACCTAAGCCGATGGCCTCCAACCTATATAATAGCTTCTTGTTCCTAGTAGTAAGGCCAGGAGCCCCTAGCTTCTTGCTAGCGAGGCGTTTGGCAGCGGGTGGCCGTTTGGCACACTTTCAGACCAAGGGGTCACAAGATCCCAGGGTCGTCCTGCAGGCCGTGGAGGACGCCAGACGTCGGACGGTGTCGGTGCCAAACCATTTAGCGCTTGATCCACAGCTTGGAAACGTACTTGCATGGGACGGAGGAAACACAGCTTCCAATGAGCTGATCTCTGTGTTTGTGATGTGTTTGGCAGGACGGCAGCACCTTCGACTTCTTTACTTGGCAGCCGCCCTCCGCGAAGATGGGTGTTTCGAAGTTTGCGCAAAAGTTGCAGGGCAAGACTCGGACCTTCTGGACGAAGAACGGCCGCGTGGTGAGAAGCGGTGGTCTCCACGAAGTGGTGAGAACCGGTTGCTGTAAACGTCATTTCGATCACCAGAGTTGCTGTGTCTTTGGGTCAGTTGGGCAGTTGTAAAAATTTCAGCATCTTTTCATATTCTCCGAGTAGTCGATGTAGTTGCACCCATGGCATTTTCAGCAAAGCGTACTGGGTGTGGGAAACGGTGCCTTGAGGTACGTGTTTGCACTGTCCACCACTCTTGGGACATTCTAAATAGAAGACTCAAGTCCAGTGCGCCATTCAGTTCTGGGCAGCTTTACATCGAACTGTTCAACTCGCACTCTGAATCGATGTTTCTGTGTTTGTTCCTGAAGAAAAGGTGATTTTGAATGATTTTGACAGTCACACATTTGATGTCGCACAACCAGTATTATTACTATTACTGTATTTCCGTGTCGGGCCTAGCAAACATGATCTTCAGACATGATAGACCTATGGGTGAAAAGTTGGTGTCTCATGTTGAAGCACCCTACTGCAAACACGAACTATAAAACATCATGAAAAGCAACATGTCCAAAGTGATATTCCAACAACACAGGTTCAAAGAAACTCAAGATCTCACAGTTTTGCTTATGAGGCAAGACTTTGCCAAGCAATGGTGTCAGACCTCATGTTCTAGGGGTAAGCAGTGAAGATGCTAGGGAGAAGAAAAGAAGTCTGTATCTCGGAGGCCGTTCCGAAGCAAAACAAGTGAATTGATATGCAATATGGTAATATCGACTTTCTTCTTAAAGGAACTACTTTTCAGAAGTTGAGGTGACTAAGTTGAATGCTCCCACGTCTATTAACTATGAAATAATATCAGCTTACGCCTTGATCAGGACCCTACTCGGGTTTCTGAGTCCTTTGGTTAGTAGACGACTGACGCATCGAGGTCCTGATGGTGTTGACTTGGGCGAGAACCTGCAGTCCTTGACCCTCAACGTCGGCACCGATGGAAAACTACGCCACTTGACCCTTACAGATGATGATGGCATCGTCCTCGTTGAGATGTCCGGGGAGATTGTGCTGGACGTGGATGAGCACACAGCCGCTGGACATGGATGGCCGCGTTCGGACTCGTGCGCCGTTGACTGAGCTCGGATCAACAAAGGTCCACAACCTTCCACGGCGCAAAGGACTATTCTTTCCGCGGATCTGAAGGTGACAACGTTCGCTGACTAGCGTTTGTTCTGTTCCTGATTCTGTTCAGTGCCCAAGAAAACAGCTCTTTGGACTCGGATGGACTTCGAACTGCTTCCAAGGCCAAGACCTATGAAGTGGACGTGGAAAACCCAGAGATCAATGCCTTCGGAAGTGGCTTAGTCAAAGATGGCCGACGGTGCTTGGGGTTCACGGCGCAGAGATTATCTTTGTTTGCACATTTTTCTCACGTTTTGAATCGATCTTGAAGCGGACAAGTTAGACGGTTCGTCAAGCCGGAGGAAGTGCCGGGAGCGGGTGGGTCCAAGGAAAACTGGTGGTCCAAAAGAGTGTGAAAGTAGGAGGAACATTCTTCGGCCTTTCCTTGCCTTGGACTTGGCCTCAGGTTTCTCATGGCGCTTCGTACGCTTGGCTTTGCTGGTACAACTTCTTTGGCACGCAGCTCGGATTGACGAATTCGGGTGATGAGTGATCCAGTGAGTGATCCCCAACAAGAAACCTCCGTCCTATGGACAATCACGTCGTCCCTTTCGGGTCCTAACTGCTAGGTGCACATGTTACAGACCTGCTGGGTGGTCATGTCGAAAGGTTTCGTTCCAGATCGGCCAACTCCTGGGCCGCCCAACTCGGTGTGTCCAATGGCTTCTAGCAGCAAGAATGCTCCTAGTAGCGATGCCAGGAGCCCCTAGTAGCTTCTTGTTCCTAGTAGTAAGGCCAGGAGCCCCTAGTAGCGTCCTTGCTGGGTGTCACTGAGGCTGCGAAGCTAAGCTTGTCGATCGCCTTCGAGCAAGACATCACGCCGGGCCGTGTGCCATGGGCCCGGAACCTGCTCTCAGCGCTGAACTGGACGATGACAGGCGGCCGTGCTTCGTCGGTGTGAGGTATGTTCGGACGATGGACCATCCTTTTGCGGAAGGAGATCGGTCCTCAATTCTAATTCTATATAATGAATTCTTGTTTCTAATAGCTTCTTGTTACTAGTAGTACGGCCAGGAGCCCCTAGTAGCGTCCTTGCTCCTAGTAGCGATGCCCTTTGCGATAGCTTGGGGTTGTACACTCTTTAGGCAGCTGGGCGCTGGGTGGTGTCTCGGTCATGTGTAGGTGGTGTGCTGGTTGTGCTGTTTTGTTTTAGAAAGATGAAGAAAGCATCCTTGCTCCTAGCAGTAAGGCCAGGAGCCCCTAGTAGCGATGCCCTTGCTCCTAGTAGCTTTTTTTGTTCTGTTTTGCTGTTTTGTTTGCTTTCGCGATGGTCTCGGTCTCGGTCTTGGTGCTTGCATGAAGTGTGCGCTTGCCGCTTGCGTGTCCATACACCTGGTGCACATTGCGCGCTGGCGCTTAGGCATCATGCCGCGCCTGAATGTATAAATCATGCGTTGACATGTAATCATGCGTTGAGAGGGGCCTCCCCTTGTATTGGTTTGTATAAAGTCGTAGTTGGCTGGTGATTGCATTCTGCAATCAGTGCACCTTTGGCGTAGAAATTACGCGTTCGTCTTGCACTAAACTTTCCTCTTCCTTTCGTGATTATCGGTTCCTGTCATTTGTCCTTTTCATTCTCTGTCTGAGTGGGGATTGTGAAACGCCTTCCTTGGTGCGAATCTTTTGTTGTTGCTCTATTGAATAGGCTCTTCAGATGTATGGACTTCGTCCAGGCACTCGAACAGACAGTTCGGCCATCGGCGAACATTTGTTAAGTGCTTTGTGGTCAACGGAACATGCGTGCGGCTTGGATATTTGACTTGTTTGTTGTGCCTGAACTTGTACGATTGCATTTCAACATGTTTTGGGTTTAGTGGAACATTCACTTAGCGGTGTGCAAATTAGGTTGCTTGACGCTGCGTTTCTTGTGTCGTTCGTGTATGAGTCATGCGTTGGCACATGTACATACATCCACATCCACTGCTTAGGTGTAGTTCCTTTGCTTACTTTCGATAAGCCGTCCTCTTTGCTTGTCAGTAACAATACTTTGTAAAAACAATGCGCTTGCGTGTCCAAACGTGATTAGTATGGTCTCTCTGACAACTGCATTCATTGTACCTTTCGTGCATGAAGCATGCGTTCGTCTTCAACTGCACCTTTTGTTTGGTTTGGTGATAGTATCTAGTTATCATCTGTATAATCTTTATTCCTTTCATTCTTGGCCTGAATCGAACTTGCGCGCATATGTGAAAAAGATATCATTACACACACACCCCTCGATGGTGCGATTTTTGTTGTGCTGTCTGGATATGGTTCTTCAGACGTATACTTGAGTGAGCACTTGAACATACAAGTCGGCCATCGTCGAACATTCCTTAAGTGCTTCGTGGTCAATGGAACATACATTTAGCTTGGATATTGAATTTGTTTGTGTTTTTTTGAAGCTATTGGATTGCATTTCACTTTTTGTGGTTTTACAGAATTGTCCTCGATGATCAACAACGCAACGAACAACGCACGCAGAAAACAACATCTTGGTGGATGCTTTGCTATTGGGGTTGTCCAGCTGGGTTAATTTCCTGAGCTGAGGCTTGTGTGGCAACGATGATATGTTTGATTTACGTAGTGTGGGATATACAGGAAACGGACTATGTGATGTTCTTTGTCCATGTCCACGGGGGTTGGTGGGTCACCTTGCCTTTGGAACCCACCAATGGCCTTAAGCATGTTTTAGCTCATGATTTCATGGATCATGTTTTTTTCCCTTAGAATATTGGTCTCCTTTTCGGATCAACATGGATATGCAAAAAAACACGGAGGCGAGAACCGCGTTTCGATATCAGCACGGGTTGCTCCATGCGAGGCAACATCGTGTGTACCGAGATGTGGTCCTACAGCTTAAGCGGGGAGCCAGCGTCGGGTGGAACTCATGTGGTGGCCAACTTGAGCGCCACGGTGGCCATCATGGCTGTGAGCTACTTTCAACTCTCTGAGACCTGCCGTTGAGATCCGAAAAGTATCCAACGATCCAATGCATGGATCTCCAACAGCCAATACCTGGCAGTCAAAGCCGGTCAAAACCTGATTACTTACAATGACAATAGAGATATGTTACCCCTGGAAGTGGTGTCGCGAAAGCAACTTCGATATTACTTCACTGAGAACAAATTCATCCATGTTTATCGTTCAGGGTCATGACACCCAGAGTTTCACTGCTAAGTTGTTCTTTGTGTTGGAAGAGAAGATCAGAAATAAGATTGAATTCGGTGTTCATTTGTTACCTTTTCACAAGGGGTGAACTGGAGTGCTGAGCGACTATATAGACTGCCTTAGAAAGAACTACCATTGAGTTTCACATTTTGTGCCTTGGGTTGTTTTAGAAGATACCCCCGCCAGAAGCCTTCTTTGAAGTCGATAGGCAAACAGCCCACCGAAACAGCGCTCATACGCCTCACCAAGACTGCCTGAGACTTTGGGATTTGCAACATGTCGTGTGAATGCTTTAAGATATGTTCAATGTTTTGATATATATATATATATTTAAAAAAATGTATGTGACATCTATGTTTTTTTGTTTCCTGTCTCTGTTTGCAATGAGTTTGCAACTGAACAGACAACGTCAGGAATTTCTACTGTGTGTGGTGGGAGCCGCTTGCCTCATCGATATACTTTTCAAACATCCAATCCAGACACCAAGAGTCTCAATCTGTGTCATTCTGTGCAAGCCGAGTCTCTCCAATTCGATTGAAATCTAAGTTACATGTTGAAAAAAATTCTTTGCCAAGAGACCACGGTTCCGTTTCGGACATTGCTTTCAATCCGTGCTTTGTTTTATGTGTTGTTTGTTCCTTCTCCCATGCTCAGACATCTGAGCGGTGTTTTACTCAGAGTGGCACGGAATTTGGGTCAGCCAAGGCCACGGCCAGTTTGGCGACAGCGCCAGCCTTCCAATATTTCAACACCAGGGACAGTCACCCCGATCGACTTCTCTTGCCGCATATCCTGTGGACTTTCGCGCAGGTGTGTGGAACGGTTGGATGCGTCTCACCTGTTTAGAGGGGGCACACGGCGTAGGACATGTACTGTAATTCTTTCTGCGCTTTGTTGCAAAAGGCACCCAAACTAGCAATCTTGTCCGGATTTTTGTGTCAGTCTTCCCACAAAAAAAACACAAAAACATATATCACATGCCATGCTGGAGTATCACATTGTTTCAGCTCTTGTTTTCATTGATCTTGTGCAGCACACACTGAAGGGTGAAGGGATGTGCTGTGCAATACGTTCGCCGTCTCTCGACATGAGCGTGGGAAATCAGCACCACACCACCAGTTCGTTGGCAGTGGCTGGTGACAGACTTGACATTTATCCTTGGAACAGATTTTGACACAAACAAGATTGGAGCACTTGCTGAACACGCCACCTCCCAAAGGCTGAAGTGAACAAATTGCCTGAGTAAAATTGAAACCCATCAAGTCAAAGTTTTCCAAATTACGGGCACGACGACGCGTTGCAGAGCAAGTCTGCAGAGCACTGCGGAACCTCAGTAAAACACGCCTAAGAAGCAGCGCAACAGGTCCATCCACCACATTGAACATTCTGCTATTTCAACAGTGGCTGCTGAATGTTCCGAATGTTTCCACCTCGTTTGAGCATCCTGCAAGGACTACGGGCAGTGAACGAGCCCCAAAAATCCAGCGACTTACGCAAGGATCTTCGCATGGTTTTACAGGTTTAAGGTTCACGTAAAGCAGAACCCAAATCTTTTGCAGGTTCGCCAAACCGAAACCGGAAGAGCGCGGCGACAGCAGCTTAAGCCGAGTGAGTTGAGCGACGCAGAAGTTGAGCTGTGAGTCCAGGTGCTCAGGTCGCTTCGGTGATGAAACGGAGCAGCTGAGGCTTTGTTGTGTTCGGCATCATTGGACAAGTCTATTCTCTTCTGTTGGAGAGTGGACAGAGCTGCTGGATGGAAATCTGAATATTTTGCATATTTCCTCGCGCTTCAATCGAAAAATGCGGAAAGGGCCATTTTGGGTCCATGGTGCGTTCCGTTTTGTTTGGGTTTGACATGTTCGGTTCGGGTCCGGCATCCGTCAGCAAGCGAGGCCTGGCAGCGTCCTTCTTTTTGCCGTTCGGCACCGCCTTTGGGGAGACGGGCATGGTGATCTTCACCCGAAACTTGACGGGACCATGCCGTGAGGTTCCACTGAGGCGCTGCGTGACAGTTTTAGTTTCTTCCGTGTTTCCGGTCCAGGCTTGATCGTCCTGATGTTGCTCAAATGAGTGATTTCTTTGATTTCTTTGGGGGGTCGCAAGTGAGGTGAATATGCCGCGCTCATTGTCTACAAACAGTTTATATACTGGTGATATTGCTGACCTCTTTTTTGCATGTGGTATTTACGATAGTTCCTAAGATTCATAGGTCCCTTTTGGTTTGGTGTTCCGCCAGATTCATGTGTGCTGACCACTGCTTGCAAAGATCGGTCACGCCAGCTGCAGTTCCTATTGACTTGTCTCCACCTCATGGTGCCAAATCCAAGGAATAGCCTATGATCGGCTGGTGCACTCCAAGACACATGGCCGCACCTTTTGAGTTTCTGGCGGTTTTTCCCCAACATTTTTTTCAAACAGTGCCATTCCCTAAGCAGCTGGAAGCGATAGGAACAACATTACAGACGTACCACCAACATTGGAATTAAAGGCGTTCACACAAAAACATATACAATGCTGACACTGTTTTGGTGTTCATAGTTCGATCTTTGTCACCCCATCATTGGCTGCAGAACTAGACTCTCGAGACTTGCGCAAGTCGTGATATAGCTCCGAACTTGACACTGTCTGACCTGCAACGAATTCATCACAGCAAGATTCTGAAAGGGGCGAGTTGATGCAAAACACTGCACTGGCACCGCGGTCATCCGAGTCAGTGAACGATTTGGAACCGAACTGAAAAGTAACACCCAACCGAGCTGGATTGTTTTAGGTTTAGCACAAGGTGTAGGCCGCAGGCGAGGTCACAGGGGCTAACATTATAAGTTAGTGGTAGGAGAAGCTACTAGTAGCAAGCGTTCTTAATCCTCACTCTGCCAAGCGGCTTCCAGACTTGGAAAGAGTTTCTCCCAATTGTCTCATTGCAGGATTGCTCTACTGGTCCAATCTCAACCTCAAGCTGAGGAAAATCAACGGCCAAGGGCCTTTGGCTGGAGATCAAATCTATGTGGCTGCGCCCTGCTTGATTTTCTCTGCCCATGGCTTTGCCGAAGCCTGCCGTTTGGCAGCCACCTTGGCCGGAGCCATCAACAGCGGCGGCTTTGCATGGGTTCCTACCACTTGTTTGGGAGTGCCTTGCTGCTTAGGGTGCTTTAGCTTGGTGAATGCGGTTTGATCGGACCTTTGGCAGCCCTTCGGATGGTGGTTCCTCTGACCCAGCGAGAAAAAAAATAAAGAAATTGGTCAGGGAGTCAGGCCGGTCAGGGAGTCAGGCCCAGTCTTCATATCTCCTCCACGTGCGACACCATTTCAATCCAGGTTGTTGCCGATTTGTCAGGAGAATCCTTCCTTTTGGGTTGTGTTTCGAATTCAACTCTAGGTTCATGCTGCTTGAGAATTCCATTCCTGCTAGCTTCGCTCCAACTGCTTTGCCTCACGAAATCCAGAGCATCCCGCAAAGGGCGCCGTGCGTCGCGCCGTGCGTCGTGCCGGGACATTTTCTCCGATCTTGAACGAGCTAAGGTGGCATTGAACCTATCGGCTCGACTTGGCTGGTCTCGCTTCATGCTCATCCAGCTCACCAAAAAGCTCAAAGGGGGGCCCAGCAGCAATGGCCATTTTCGCGCCAACGGGCTGGAGCAAATTTCATGATGAGCTGAAGATCTATTGTGGTTACTACCGGTTTCTTGACTTGATATAGAGCTATGCGTTTTTGGCACTGGTTCCCACTGGTGCCTGAATTCAGATGCTAAAACCACCTAGCCTATATAGTTGTTTTCTTCCTGCAATGATGCTTGGAATTCTTTTTTTGGTCAGATGCACAACGCAGATGCGGTCAAGGTTTGTGCTGGTGCTGGCGCTGGTGGCTGTGCGGGCCATGATTTATCAAAGTTCTGAAGTCGATGGCCCTTGGGCTCCCGCCTTCAACCTGTCCGCAACCGTTTTGATCCTCGGCTGAAAGTAATCCAGATGCATTTGCTCCAGCTGCTCCAGCTCTCCCCGGACCGCCAGTTTGGAATCTGGAATCTGCTTTTGGGGTGTGAGGGTGTGAGAAGTTGTGCGGGTACCAAACGCTGTGTCATCCCGACTAACCCTGACGGTTTTCTTTGATCAACACGAGTTGCTTGTCGACGACGAAATTGCAGAGGGACATATATTGCATTATATCAGTGTTATTTCGGAAGCACTGGCTGACATATTCTTGATTTTCCAGAATGCACAGAGAAAAAGGACACTGAATCACTGAACCACTGATGAAGTCAGATGATCAGATGCTTAAGGATTCGGCAGCTCTAAGAGTTACCGCTTTCCACAAGGGGCCAGAGGTTGTGTTGGCAAGCTGGTCATAGTTCAAGAGAACATGAAGGGATATGGAAGGATATTATAAGATAATATAAGAAATTCACTTTTTAAACCAAATTCTATCGCCCGTCAGCATGACCCACTTCATGCTACTGCGACAAATCAGGATCCCAGCGCTGATGTTGGCCGAAGTGGTGGAAGATGAGATCGTCACACGTGAGTTGCTTCCAGTGAACCCCGCAGGGCCGGGTCTTCTCAAACTCAACACGGCAGGAGATTCTCCCAGCAACGGAGACCAAAGACGACAAACACCGGCGTGGAATTGATGCAGATGCAGGTTTGAAGCCCAAGAAACAACGATTATAGATTGATGGATGACTTCCAAAGCAGTCCTTGGTCCTTGGCACGTTTGCTACGGAAAAAGCATGAAAGAGCCCCCCTCCCGGGCCCTGCCTGCGCTAGGTGAACATGCCAGGATGCCTTGTTGCCAGAATATCCTGAAATCCCAGGTTTCCTTATACAATAGCTCCTGAATCGTTTGAGAAGGACCTAACAGTTTGCCTGGAAGTTGATTGCATTGGCTAGGATCCTCAGAGCTCAGAGCAAATATGTTACAAGTGTTCTTTTCTTTGCTCCCTTTGAAGGAAAAATACACACTCTTTGTACTGACAACAAATGTATATTGTTTTTTTATTCTGAGAGGAGACAACGCAGACCCGGCTCAGCTGATCACTTTGGAGCATTTGCCGAATGTCCCAGAGAAGCTCGGATAATCATTAAGAATGCAAGTTCCAACATGATCAGGGCTGCCGATGGCTATCAAGGGTTCCAAACATGATCAAGAACTGACAAGTTTGCAGCCCATTGTCTGGATGGCCCGAACCAAGCAGACCGAGATAGAAGCATGTTGTCGTTAGCAAAATGGGACGGTTCATTTGACATTGCCACTCACCAAATGAGGAATGACCCCTGGAAGATGATGGAGCTTGAGACATCGGGCCGAAGGCTGAGCGGGACACCCTTTTTGTTTTAGACATGGGTACGGCTATGCCAGGCCTGGCTACGGCCAACTCCCCCTAGAGGTAGTGTACAATCTCGTCAAGAGCGAGGGCTCTTCCACCATTATTCATCCTCAGGTCGTCCAAGATTGTTTGCAATGAATTCAAGGTTGCGGAGTGACAAGGCAGAGCAGAAACCACCGAAAAGACGTGTTGATCTCAATGCTTTTTCAACGCGCCGGACCTTCTTGTCGATCCTCGGATTTCCGAAAATTTCCTGGGCACATGTTTGATTCGTTTTTTCAAGGCAGACCAAACCGTAAACCTACTTGGAGACGTTTCGTTCCTCCGTCCCCAGAGAGCTTTGTAACGGAAGGACCAAACTGTCGACAAAAAAAAGGGGCACTGAAGGCGATAGGTCCATATCTACCACATCTACTAGTAGCTGCTATTGGTTAAGTTCCGCTAAAGGTCTAGGAACTTCTAGGAACCAAATCATTACAGTAGTGCGAGCTATCCTGCGTCAAGTTGCTAGTAGCTTGAGTAAGCTACTGGCGACTCCGTAGCTACCTTCACTCGCGGCCTACCCCCCTAAAAAAACAAGAAAAGACAAATAAATCGCACCGAAGGTGCCGAGGCGTTGTGGAGGCTTCGCAAGAATGCTGCTGGATCAATCCGCTTAATAAGCTTTAGCTTGGGGGGGCCCTTTGCATTTTGGAAAATGGTGTGTTTGTGAGAGTTTTTTGATGTTTTTTGAAGATTGATAAAAGTAGATATCTTCGGAGGTAAACGTTCGCGATGCCGGCTATGCAGCCCGGGGAGGTTGCACTATTGACATCGTGGGCGTGTTCGTTTGTGTGTCCTACCTGGCCAAAACAGACAGACAGACAGACAGACTGACAGACTGACAGACCGAGACAGACACCGAGACAGACAGACCGAGACAGACCGACGCACACACTCCGTGCGGGCGGCTTCAAGCGCGAAGCGCTGTGAATACAAAACAAATTCCTCAAGGTTAGTAATTTCAACAACTCCACCCTTGTCTCTGTGAGAGCTGCAGTTCCGTAAGCCCTTTCGAAGCCGAAGGGTTTGGTGATGTCATCAAAGAAGACGGAAGTCACGATGCGTGTGTCAAGATGCGTCCACGATAAAAGGGACAAAGTCTCCTTTGTTTTCTGTCAAAGCAACTTCGGGTTAATGACGCCCCTTTGAGAGCGCATGTGAGGCATGGCCCCTCTAGCTTTCCTGCCTACCCTTTTTTGAGCACCAAAAAGGCTAGATAGATCAATGGATAGATAGATAGATAGATCGATGGATAGAGCGATGGATAAATAGACAGATCGATAGGTAGCTAGATCGATGGATAGACAGATAGATCGGTGGATAGATCGATGGATAGATAGATAGATAGATCGATGGATAGATAGATCGATAGATTTAAATCAAGTCGTGGCGGGTTGACTGAATATGTAGCTTGTTTGCGAGCTCCTTTTGTATTGCAGATCCACCAGGCAGGCGAAGGATCCACGATACACAGACCTGATGTCACTGCTTGGGTTCTGGTGCAAGAGTCCCAAAGTCAAAACTGTGAATACTTCTAGACCCCAATTGACTTGCACCCTAGCAATCCCATACACACATTTCATGAAAACCTTAGAGACAGCCGGTTTCATTTTGCAATTTGCAAGGCTTAGAATGGATATAACATTTTGTGCCATTGGCGATCTTGGTGCCAAGAGGCGTTAAACCCATTTTGATTTTTCAGTCAACAGACATGCGACTTTTGGTGTTGAGCGGACGCATGGAACCTGGAGGTCAAAGATGACTTCCATGAGGAGGACGGCATCGGCATCAAGTGTCTTACTTAGTTTCATCTCCCATTTCCCACAAGACTCTCCTGACTGTGGGTGGATATGGTGAGTCAGTCACAAAAAAACGGGTTGACAAGAGTTGTTGCACAGCCGTTGCCACAAACAGGAAATTGAGTTGGGAAACCTTGACATGTTTGAGTTGCATCCTTTTGCATTGCGCAACATGCATTGCGCAACAACAACACCATTTGCAACAACACCTTCACTCGTACGCAACACATAGACGGCCGGTTTCCGAGGCCTCGGCGAGATGGGCATAGCCAGCTGCGACACGGCAGTGACGCAGGCCACGCAGGCCTCCGTCCCGCCCCTTGGCCCGTGCACAGCCCAGCTGGGACCAATGCGCAGCCCGTGCACTTGTTACTAGAAGCGATGCACTTGTTCCTAGTAGCTTCTTGTTACTACTAGTAAGGCACTTGTTACTAGTAGCGATGCACAAAGCGCCTAGATGTTCCCAGTAACTTCTTGCTACTAGTAGTAATGCGTTTGTGACTAGTAGCGATGCCCTTGTAGAGAGGTACCGCCTGAGTTTCAAACATCTCCGAAATTGAGTACACGTATATGTTTTTATAGGGTCATGTCCCATGTTCCATTTTCTGCGTTTTTGATTGACACTCCAGGTAGACGCCCACTTTGTAGAATCGATTTGCAGATCAAGTTTGTGATTCTTTCGTTGCGGATGTGTCTCTCCTCGCCCGTAAGCGCTACAAAACACTGCGGAGATGGCAGCCGAAATCGGGGACCCACATCGGTCTAATGTCACAAGAAAAGAAGAAGTGCCTACACTCAAGGCAAAGTGATTAGTCTCAGAGATCACAGTCCTGTTTACTTTGAGGGGTACTCATTCCTACGCGATGTGTTTTTGTGAGATGTTTTCTTTGGAAGCTAGATCAAGTCGGGCCATTCAAGGACACTTCATGGACCGACCTAAACTGTTTTTGCATTTGAGTAGTGTGACCCCTCAACTCATCAGTCTTATATCGTCTTTTTTTGCAGGGGCCCCCATGAAGAAGGTCTCCCCATTCCAAAACACAAGCGACCAGCATGGGAAGTTTGCGCCCCTTTGTATGGAAAGCTTGCAAAGTTTGCCCAAGGAAGAAGAGTGTGTCCTTGGGCATCAGCGAAACCTACATGTGGGCGCGTCTGAGACGTTGGTTTGGACAGCCACGGGCCTTGAACTCTTCCGCCGCACTTCATGGGCTACGAGAGTTGCCCTTCATGATCCACGCCGCTGGGTGTGTGGCGCCGCGCAGGTTCGGAGTGGAAGACGCACCAAGCGAGGTCATGTGCTTTACCAGTGGTTGAGCGCTGACATCGTTAGGGTCCGTTTACAGTTGTTTGTCAGGTGCTAAAGTGGTTGTTGGAAGGAAACTACATCGTCACGGGTGTCTACAAACGACCAACTCCATGGTGGGTTGAGTTATGGTTATGGTTTTCTTCAAATCCTAAATGAGACCGTGATAATGGACCTGGTGACCGTGTGACCTCGTGGTACTAGGAGTCAAGGCCTCTGTGTCTTGAATGGCTTGTCGGGAGTGGTTCGATACAGCTCTAGTGAGCTCACAAAGACACACATCAGTTTAACATTGCAACATGGGGCTGAGCTTCAGGTTGTGGCCAGGCGCATTGAAATCGTGTTCTCGCACAGTCAAACCAAGAAGCTCACCACCTTCTCTCCCAAAGTTCCGCGTTATCAATGCTAGAAGCTCCCAACTCTTCTCAGCAATCACATGAGCATCGTTCCAAACCCATTTCTATATGTTTTAGTGTGTTTTAAGAAAGGATGGTTTTTTGTTTTGACTGAGCTCTCACTGAGAGTAATTGGCAGAAGTTCAGGTTTAGGAACGGTTTAGGTGTTCATATCTTGAGAAGACTTGCGAAAAAGGTAGTAACAAGAAGCTACTAGGGGCTCCTGGCATCGCTACTAGGAGCAAGGACGCTACTAGAGGCTCTTGGCCGTACTACTACTAGCATGGACGCTACTAGGAGCATTCTTGCAGCGCCAAGTTGAGCTTCATTGGCATCGTGGCTGAGTTCACTGCGGGTTTGCTGGGCCTGCTGGTGGGCGCCGGATACATTCGTGGCATTTGCCCAGAGCCCTTAAGTGGTGCAGATCGCATGATGGGCCTCCTTTGGTGGGATGCCCCTTTGCCGTGCTGAGGGGTTTAGACATCGAATGCTGAACGGATTTAGCTTGCTCTTCCTGGTCAATCTGAATCGATTGGCTGAACTTATTGAGGGCTCGAGTCTTCGGCACTCGCAGCCTTGGACTGTTGGGTGGAGCTTGCTGCACAAGCTGCGTTAGTCAAACGATGGCAAGTTACGAGCGAGACAGTACGGTACAGGGAACGCAACGAGATTTGCAACCCCTTCGTCGACAGCGGGCGCGCTCCTTCCAAGCGACCCACCTTTGTTTCTAACCTGTACGGCCGGAAGGGTGCCTCATGACCTGTAAACTAAAGTCCGGTACTAGCACCGCCCAAAGAGCGATGGTGCTCCACCCAAAGGGTGCCTCCTGACTGTCCAATCACCACCCTGCTATAGATGTTGCATTGTCCTGAGAACTCTGGAGTCTCCCCGCCGACTCAGCGACAGATACCCGATTTCATCCCGTGCTTTTTCCTAACAAGTAGGCACAAAGCGTCGGTGGTTCATTTTTTGGGCTGTAGCACTGATTGATCGGTTGTCCAGGCACCCCTTAAGTACTCAGATGTGTTTGCACCATGCTGCGACCTTTGTGTCTAAGGTTCCCGACCAATCTCCGTCCTTCACAATGTTCGTATGGATCACTTTCGGTCACCAGGTTCATGAGCCGCTTCTCCCGTTGCGATCAGCGCATCGGGTTTGGGTCTCCGCGGCAGACGTGAGTCTGTGATCGATCGGGAATATTGCAGACAAAGGATTTATGGGTCCCAGTCCACAAGTAAAAGATAAAGACACCAGTCTTTGGTGAATGTGTAAGCGAGCCCATCAAGCCAAAGCGCGTTCTTCAAAATCGAGCATGCCTTTGGTTTGGTTTGCACTTTGGCAAAGGAACCGTCCGACAACAACTTGGGGTTGTGCTGGTCAGATCTACCCTGAGTCGCAGACATTTTGCAGATCTAGAGTCTGTTCCACGTAATCCTCCACATTGAAGGTTGGTGCATAATCAAGGAAGCTTCTGGAGACTACGGTGGACAATCAATGAAAGTGACAAACTCACAAGGGGTCCACCCAACAAAGTCTCCTATCTAGTTCTGATGCCTCAGGATCACCACAACAGTAGCATCTTGAGAGTCATTAAGCAGATTCCAGGCTTTGTCCACGCAGGTTGAGAGGACGATCTGTCCTTTTTCCGACTATCCGGCCAAGAGGGGTAACACTGCGGCGTGCAGCGAGCTTTCCCCCACCTGAAGTGATCAGGCGCACATGATGACGTTGATATTTGCTAGATTTGCTAGTGAATATCTCAAGCAAGTGACACTTGCCAACTCGGGGTCCCACATGTGTGTGCTCCCCTGAGCAGGCATGGCATAGCATTGCTTATATGCGAACACTGTCCTCGCTTTGATCTCTCGTGCCCTTCAATTGACACCATCAGCCGTCTCCAGACTCAGGAGTCTTTCGGGCGAAACATCCTCGTCATATTCGTCCTTCGAACAGCAACATGATCCACACATTCCAGTTCCAAAGTGTGGAACAAGAAACCATTGAAGGAAAGCACAGGAACATTGATCTTGAACGCGTTGGTCCTGTTCAAGACAGGCATTTAAAAGGTCGCATTCGATCTGCCATGCAACAAAACATGTTGTGTTGCAGAGTTGTTGGGTGGATTTGGGTGGTTTATGTTTGTTTTACACAGTTTTCCTAAGGCAGCATTTGTGAACTCAGCTGATTGAACCCTGGTTTTGTAGTCGCTTTTGCGGATTGAACTGCTGCATCCCAACAGATGTTGTTTGGGCCGCTCTTAGGTTGGAGGCTGCTAATAGGTTGGAGGATGCAGGTCTGATCGAATGCCCTCAGAACGCGACATGACCGACGTTTGTGCCGCCACGTTCTGCAAAGTTCAGATGCAACCTGACGAGGGGGTAAAACATGACTGACAGCACAACATTTGATATTGGGCAAACATTGTCTACTGTATTCAACCGGCCCTGGCTTTTGTTTCATCAATGCAAAAAATCATCTGACAGTCAGGAAAAACACACCCCCGTTGGATTGTCCGTTCCATGGAATCTGAACCTGCTCCCCGATTGGAAGCTCAGGTGCGTCGCAGGGTCACATTTTCGTCCGAAGAAACCACAAGTTTCTGCTGTCATGAATTGAAGTGTTTGATGTTTCACCTTTGAAAACGTCATCCTGTTGACATCGCAAGTTGAAATGTTTATAATCATGTGTGTTGCCAAAGAAAAGTCAAGGTTGAGAATTCAGCTGATTGAACCGTTGTCCTCCATGCATTTTCGTTTTAGGTCCAAGAGTGTGGGCCAAACTTGACCAAATTCAACAGATGCAGTTGCCATGTTTGGCCGACACGTTTCTTCGTGAGAATGTGCAGTTTCCGCCCATGTGGGTGCTGGTTTGTGTGTTGTGGTTTTCAGAGCTGTTTGAGCATAGCTGAAAACGGCAGAAAGCAACCTGTTTCTATGCCAGACGCCAGAGAAAAGAACCAGCAAGCAAGTAGATGGTCATAGACGGTGCTTCGACAAGAAAGCCCCAAATGCTTGCTAAAGGGTAGGAATCATAGACAACAGTCACACTTCGAAAGCAAAAAGATACATTCCATTCCCCAAAACAAGGTCTGTCCCCGCTGCGATCTGAGAGTTCGGCGATTCCTGATGCTTGCGATGCTTGTGCGTGTTGCTTGCTAGCGAACTGAAGTCTTTTTGCTAATATCGGTTAAGTATTAAACAACGCGCCGATTGGTCGTAAACGCGCGCAAACAACGATCGAACGCCCCTTGTAAATGGACCCATCATGTGCATTTTGCCCCACGCACAATGGTTTCCAGCTAAACAGCCATTCTTTCGTCCAAGAAGTCTTTCGGTCAGCATCCAAGTTTGTTGGCGCGAGCTTCGAGAACAGTGCCGCGCGAAACGAACGTTTCTTTGCAACACATCAAATGCGAAGTGGTCAAAACCCTGTTTTTTTTGGTGTTTTTGGAGGTAAACTCGTAATAGGTCACCTTGCGCTGGTATTGGCAGGCCCAATGTAAAAGGCACGTTTTGTGCTAGGGTCCTGGGGACAAAAGGTTGCTTTGGAGAAGCGCCGAGGCGAAAGTGACGTTTCTTTTCTTCAGCGGATCAAGCGGGCGACCGCCTTCCAAAGATCGCCCTGTGCGTTCCAGCGAAACTGAAAGCTGTAGGCGTAGCTCCACAGCCGTTGCGACACCACCCTGGCTTCCGCTTCCATCTCACGAGCATGTAAAGACTTGGGCATGGATTTTGTAACAGCTTCTAGAAGTTGTCCAAAGCTTGCGTGCCGGCCACGGGGTCTTTAGTAAACTCATGTTTACTATGGCTCACCTCCGCAATGGGCAGGTGACGCAAGAGGGCTATGGGCTTCCAAGCTCTGTTACTAAGACACAACGCAAGACTAAGTTTTGTACTATGCTGCGTGTTTGCGGCTGTGTGTGAAACGACTGCGTGCAAGCGGAGGAAATTAGACCCCAACCCACCCCACCACCCCCCCAATAGGAACACAGTGTATATACATATGAAGCTGAACCGTAGGAACCGTAGCCTCCGCGCATGTACATCTAATTGTAAAAATGCCTTGCAAATCCGAAAATGTGCTAAAAGTTGTGATTTCGCGCGGGGCCCCGGTTAGCGTCGCAGGCACAAACAAGAACCCATAAAGTATTGGGATGTCGATGTCAATGTTATGGAATCGATTTGCTACACGGGGTAGTGGGTGAAAATTAACATTAAACTTGATTTTATTGGTACAAAATATGGCGTTTACATTTAATCGAATTTCAAAATAATTCATAAATTAAATTTATAACATATCTTTATATATTGGAAACGATATATTAGATTCGGTATGTTTTTAATTTGGAAATTATATATATATATATGGATTCTGTTTAACAAATCGATTTTTAAGATTGGAAATATGTTTTGATATTTTCGTTTAGAAACGAATTTTTAATAGATTTTTATGATATAATAAAATAATCCTAAATTTTTTTACAATATGATAAATAAATAGGAAAAAAACAAATAGAAAACAGAAAGAATAATAAATAAATTAAAAAAATATAAATAGAAATAAAAAAAAAAGAATAAAAATAAAAAGAAAATGAAGATAAATAAGCAAAACACTTAAAATAATTTTTTATTTTGCTTATGAATATTTGGGAAAATTAAGTAATAATAATAATAATAGCAATAATAATTATAGTAACTTAATAGGTGTTTGATGAGGTCCGACGGTCCGCGCTAGATATTTTTTATAATTTTTTGGAGTTGATATGATTTTATGTTTAATATCTTTGTGGTTGGAATTTAAAGAAGATTTAGAAGCAGATTCTTATGGAATTGCGATGAATATATTATTTTGAAAAACATAGATTTTGGAAATTAATTAGATATTAATTTATATTTTATTTTAGATATTTTTAAAAATATAATATATATATATATTGAATTAATTCGATTAATAATATATGTTTATTTTAATTTTAAATATATATATATTTAAAATTAATATATTTTATTTTTTAAATTAATAAGGAAATATATTTGTTTTAAAATATATATTAAATATATAATATTTTAAATTTAAAATTAAATTAATATTATTGATTTATAACTATTAAATTAAATATGATAAATATATAATTAAATATATTTAAATAATATTTTGGAATTTTATCGATGCTAATTATTATATATATGGTTAGATTATATATATATATTTGATATTTACGCAATTTTATGGTTTATTGGTTTTATTATTATTTTTTTAAAACTATATATATATAAAATATCGAAAATAACTAAAAGAGATCGATTAACGTTATACCGAATGATTTGTAAACAATTTATTACGTATTTAACCAAATAATCTATAAAGAATCTTCTCGACGATAATAATTACTGATATTGAAAATAAGGATATATATAGAATATTTATAAATATAAATATATATACATAATATTAATTTATTTGATATATATTATTAAATATATACTAATTTAATTCGTATATATATATATATTTTTTTTTTTTTTTTTTTTTTTTTTTTTAAGTATAGTATAAGTATTTTAACAATATATATTATTATTGTTTTTATTGAGGTGTATGTATATTTCGGGAAAATTAAATAATATGATAAGATTTTGTATGTTTTTGCGAATATTTCTTTTTGGTGGCTTTATATGTGGTATTCGATTTTAGCGTTAACGAAAAGATTCGTCGATATCGGTTTAATTGATGCTTAGGCGGGGCGATTCTTAGGATATTGAAGGGTGAAATGGTTAGTATTGGGCCTTATATGGTGCAAGTAGAGATTTATAAATATTTATGTTTTCAATGGATTAGTATTTCAGGCAGCTACCTAGGGCCTGCTTTGGGCTTTTCTACCATGGGATTCCGAAGGCAATATTAGGCCTATTAGCGGTCCTTTGCCTGGCCAATTTTTTTGGTCAATTTTGATTTGGAATTTCATGGGGAAAAGGATGGCGAAATAGATTGCCGGAAGCCTTCCAAACCTTCTGCGGCAATCCTGCTGCAACTACCTAGAGCCTAGTTTGGATTCTTCTCCTATGGGGCTCCGAAAGCAACATTAGGCCTGTTAACAGTCCTTCGTCCGGCTATTTTTTGGGTCAATTTTGGCTTGGAATTAGATTGGAGAAAAGCGTGGCAAAGCAGATTGTCCGGAATCTTCCAAACCCTCTCCGATAGTCCTTCTCCAGCTATCTAGGGTCTATTTTAAACTCTTCTCCTATGGGGGGTTCGAAGGAAATATTAGGCACGAAAGGTAAAAAAGCGGAAGGACAATAAGCGTGTAAAATATATGGTGTTGGTGGAATCGAATCAAATATCAATTTTAAAATAGATCCTTAAAAAATAATTAAAATAAATTAAAGAACAATAAAGAACATATACATAAATTTATATAAATTCTTAATAGCAAATAATAACAAAAATATTGTAATATCTTTTCATGGATTCAAACACTAACCCAAGCTTAGAATGCTCAACACCAAATAACCATCGAGATGTCGAAATAATTCACTTCGAAAAAATACGATCAAGGGGGCTCTTCATGGATTCAAACATTGCCCTAAGCTTAGAATGCTCAACACCAAATAATCATTGAGGGGTCGAAATAATCCATTTCGGAATAAGATGGTCAAGGAGAAGGGGGGAATTGTATTAAAAATTAATCAAAATTCCAAGGAAGGAAATGGAATTAAATTATTCATTATTAGATCCGGAAGACCCCACGTTTGCTTCGCAAGACAAACTCAAGATATCCCCTGAAGGGCTACCTTTCGTGACCTCTATTGAATTCGTACGACCCTGTTGGCATCTATGGCGCCGACCAAGCCTCCATCCCTGAAATATCCTATGGCATATTCATATTTACGCACTACACCCTCCAGAATGCCAAGGTCCCTTTGGAGTCCGATGTAAAGATCATTAATAATCGGTTGGTCAAGTGTTGAAAGCGAATTGCATTCAACCATATTTACGACGATTTTATTGCTGATTCAGACGTTTTCGTTGTCCTCCATTGTTCGAAGCTCTATGAACATGCCTCGACAAATAGAGGAACAGAACGATGATTCCATCATGACGCAAACGGCCACCCCAGATGCATCATTTGCAAGGAACCTACCTGTGAGAAATCCAATATGGCCCTGTTTCATCCAGGTTTTCATGGGCACGAAGTTCGGCAATGCTGCTCGATCCGCCGGTCTTTTCCGACGAATTAGATAATTCGCAGCGAATATGATAGAGAAACAAAGATATAATCAGAAACAATTGCGCAAAACAACGCAACACAAACCCCAAGGATTCCATTTCTTCAAAAGCATTTTGTGATGGTTGGTCTTTGATTAATAATTCAATTTTTGTAGGCTATGGTATTCATTCTCCACTACAAATACAAATTGCCAAGATTGTCCGAGCATCGCACCAACGGTTTTGGATATATGATATCATGATTGCGGTTCAGACTCCGCTGCCTAACATTCCATTCCTCGATGCCGATGATATGGATATTTTACAATCACTCCCTCATATTGGTGAGTTGGTAAATGATGATGGCGCATTTCAAGGTTATCATTTCTGAGATGTCTCCGTCGCCGAGAATATCATGCGCGAGGCCTATTGCAAATCTGTGTTGGGTTATATGTTCTCCAAGCAGCCTATCTCGCCCGAAATCTTCCGCCTCGCCTTCTACTTCTATGGGCGCCTCCGATTGGCCAAGGCCGTTGCTAAAAGAATGATCAATTCCTCTGGTAAAGAAGGAGAAGCCAAAACGAAGCGAACATCTAACCCTGACAAAATTTATATTGTATGGAAGATTGTGGCGCCCATCCAATAAATATCAACGATCCCAACATTATGAATTGACACGAATATATAATCATGATGATTGTCTCTAATGATGAAGAAAATTTCATTCTTTCAACAGAAGATCCACCTAATATGGCCATCCTCGACTCCGGGCGCCCTCGCACTATGCATGGTAAATTCTGGACCGACCAGATGGAGAAAGAATTGCTCCCGTGATCTCTCTTCATCAAAGAGGTCGAGGAGCCAAATCTTCAAGGGCATCGGTGGAAAGATTGAATTCAAGCATGTCCGCTGTCCGTGTCATCCCTATGGGCATCTATCAAATTCATAAAATGATCCATTCCGCCGAGACACCAGGCATCGCGCCTTTATTACTGAACCGTCCCTGGAGGAATTGGGAATTATAATCAACTTGACCGATCAGACCATCTCCTTCCTCGCGATTAATATCCGCAATATGCCAATGTATAAGACCTCAAAATATCATCTAGCATTGAATCTTTGGGACATCAATATGAATTAGAAAATGAAAAAGAAGAAGAGAAGGAGAACCAACAGCCACCTAAGCCTCTCATATGACCTCCTAAATGCAAAAGGGTCCATCTATAGCCCCCGCGATATTGACCGCTCATGATGGAAGAAATTCTTCAAATTTATTAAACATTACGCTTAAATCATATCCTGCACCGAACACGCCCTCTTCTACCTATTCGTGAATGGCAACCTGCAAAGCATCATGACCACTCACGTATATTACCTATTCTATCTTGGAATTGGCAAGAAATTCCAAGCCACTCTCAAAAGTTTAGAAATCGATTTGTATTTGAAGGTAAAAGAAGATAATCTATTTTTTGTGGAAAGAATATGAAGAAAATCAATTGCAAAATACCACTCGATCAATTGGGCATAAATAATATCATCATCAAGAAAGAATAAAAATATTCCCCAAATACACCACTCACGGAGAAGGAGAAATTCGAATTCAGAAAATTCATTCTGCCGATCGACATTTGCTACAAAAACCAATAGATTTCTCCAAGGTTCCGATGCCGATAATTACCTCCGGTCCGGTTTAGTAGATTTGAAAAATCCGGGTCGTTCGATCCAGGAGCTAGAAAGTGCATTCGGAAAACCATCGATGGTGGCAATCTCAGACGCCAAATCCCTCGAATCCACCATTATCAAAGACGCTAGCTAATCAATCAAATACAAAAAATAAGATTATGAATAATACAAATAAAAATACTACTTAATTACACCGATTACGAAAATAGAATCCAATAAATTGCATTGAGTGTTGTTAGAACGTAGTGGGGCCATGAAAATATGTTTCCTTCTCTTCCGAGCTGTTGGCTGAAAGGCATCTGTGGTTACCCCCCCCGCCACTCCAATGTGGGTACCGGGGGGTATAGATAGAGAATGGTAGTTCAAGCATTAATTCCATCAAATTAATGTAGAGGGGGCGATCCGAAATAACGATAGTCGAACCCAGGGCTAGATCATCATAGAGGTGATCGATTCGCTGGCCACCGATAAGAAGGGTGGGTCATTAAGTGAGCGCCATGTTCGTGAGTGCAAGTGACCCCCACATGAAGTGGTGGATGGCGGAAGGTGATGGAAAGAAATTGGTGCGAAAATGTTCGTACCATTTCTATGAAGAGTCCTCAGCCGATTGTTTCGCCACAAGGCGTGGAGCGTCCATTCATATAGAAAATCTCAGGGTCCTGACGCAGAAAGAGATAAATAACAAGATGCTACCGTAGGCATTTAAAAAAGATGACCTTCCTCAAGAAGAAAGATATAAAGCCTAGCGCCGGAGATGCTAAAGCCGCATCAACCTAAGTAAAAGTAAAGGAGAATCAGAGGAAGATAAAGAAATATCAATTAAGGAAAGCTCATGCAAAAAAGGAGCCTCAAAGCAAAATTAAAGGAGACACGAAATGCCCCTAAACACCTATAAGAAGAATTAATTAAGAAGAAAATTCCTACCAAGAGATTAAAAGCTAAAAACGAGAAGGATGCGGCGAAAAAAAAAGCGAAAAACGCGCGGGGCTCGGCTGCGAAGACCTCATCAATTTCGCCAATTTTTCACCGCTTTACTACAAGAACTAAAATTCGCTAAAAACAATTTTATCCTCTATAATTTACGTAGGGGTAGCGCAACCTAATACTTTCAAATCTCCCTTAATATTAATGCCATTGTGGCGCGACCGCTAGTCTTGTTAACATAAATCAATTTTATTGCTTTCCAATTAAATGTCAGAGGTTAGATTACGCCAAATAAACAAAACGCAGAAACAAAAATACCTTCTTAAAAATCAATAAATTCATAAAAAACGACCTATCTTTAAAATCAAAAAATTAATAAAAAATAAAATCATACGGAATAAATTCATTAAAAAAAAATTCTAAAAATCAAAAATTCGAAAAAAAATAAATATAAATAATTCATCGAAAATTAACCAATCAAAATATTATATCCTCATTTTAACAATTATAAACCATTCCTTTAAAAAACATATAATATTAAAAAATTATATAAAACATAATTTAATAGAATACCTCGCGAATATTAATCAATATCCTAACAAAATTAAAATATATAAAATATACCTATATATAATACCTATAACCTTCAAAAAAATTCGACTTACTCAAAAAATATAATTCGCATTAAACGCATTTAAACATTATAAACGCAAAACTAAAAAAACATATTATAAAACACCATACTAATAAAGCTAAAGAAGAATCAACATCAATCAAATATAAATACTATAATAATATAATAAAATTAATTCACGAATATAACAATTCAATTTTTCATTCAACCAAAACGTTCCTAACCTCAAAAAAGAATTACCCGAAACCTCTGATTCACTTTTAATACTTAAATCCTTATTGATGTATATTTCTTATCTATATATTTTATACTATATTTGAATCAACATATATGAGTATGTTTAAACATATATATTATATCAATTTCGTTGTAATCATACCGATCCCTTTATTCAATTTTACGGTCTATTCCAAATAAATCCCAACATATGTGTAAAATGATGGAATAATGTCTTACCCCATTGACAGGCTCCTCCAAGTCCGCAGCATATTGAGCAGTAAAGTCTCAGTCTGCGAGGCCAGGAAGGAAGACACCCAACGGCGTAAAGCCTGAACAAACATGGACGAAGCAAAAACGTGGCAACATATTTCAGTTGCAGGCAGTCTGTCCTCTTCATTTTCGTTTAGACTTTTTGGATCGTTTAGGTCTTCGTTCTAGAAGCGTACAACATCTTCTCACCAATCACTTGGATCATCTTGGATCCACGTCAGGCCATGACTCGACTTGAAGCGTGGCCTCTTCCTTTCGCATCATCAGCATCTGAGAAGCCTCGCTCTTCAACAGCTCCGTCGCCATCTTGACAACGTCTTTTTCCTACGTCTTAGCTCCAATTTCAGAATGAGTCAACGCTCTATTGCTTGCAGAGTGCAACTTTTCTACATCCAAAATACCTGAATAGACTTCGACAATCAGAATGACTTACGTCTCTTATCTTCTCTGGACTCTCACTGATCTGATTCCATGTGGCCTCGTTGGATTGAACCCGACCCCGTTGAGTGCTGATTTTTTCAGCAGCCTGCGTAGGTGAAGGCTGCTCTTTTGCTGATGGTGCCTGACACACAAACACAGTGAAGCTGTGAATGAATGCTCTTCACTTCACTCGATAGTTAGTTGGTTCACTTCATAGTGAAAGCCTCTTTGATCTGCACTCGAAGTTCTTGCAACTGTGTCCTGCACACAAGGTTCATGCGATCATTCGTCATCATTCCATTAAAAAACAATTTAGATTGTGCTTCTGAGTAAAAAATGGGCCTCATCATCTCCACCTCCCGTGTCTGCTTTTCCACAGACTCCAGCCGCAAGCGTTCCGCCTACGATTAACAACTGTCTAATGTCAAACCCAAAGGCATCAAAAACGACGCGGGAATATCACTGACAATCATGGCCAA
>CAXAMN010021529.1:99198-140018 GCA_963970005.1 Durusdinium trenchii | reverse complement strand
TGTGAGGCAAAGAGACTGGACAGCATGCGCCGTGTTGCCTCCGACAGCCACTTGATCAGCTCGAGATGAAGTTCAATACAGTGGTTTCAGAGTAGATGGTTCAAACCCATACATGTCTTTTTAGATGGGGGTCCATATAAAACACCTTTGGGGATTGTGCCATCTACTCTGAACCCACTGTATCTACTTATCATCGAATTGAATTGTCAAGCATATGGCGTACATATGTCAAGCTTTTTCTGTCACAGCATGATACAATGTTCGTTCTGTCTTTTGATACATGTCCTGATGACCTACACAAGAGATCCAGCCTCCTCCCTTCGACCCAAAGCTACTTCTGCTGCTCGTGCTTGAGCAGCGGCCAGGTCAAAGGCAGGTGCAGCTCTCCCCTGAAGAAGACATTGGTCGCACTCTCCCAAAACCAGTTTCAGTCTCTATGACCTCATGTTGAATATGACAATATATATATATATATGACATATCCATCCTTTTGTTTCTGGGCACGAGAACTACCTTCGACCATTCTCATCTGTCAGTATTTCTCACATCTCGGGCCTTTTCGGCTTTCAAAGCCTGAAAGTGGCCGAGGCAAAAAAAAGACAATTGCTACTAATAGTGATTCACCTTGCGACTAGTAGCGTTGCACTTGAGGCAAAGCACGTTCAAGCTGTGGAATGGAGAAAGCAATTGCTTAGAACAACTGTTGGCTCAAGGTGACAGAGTGTCATTGTGATATAACAACCAAATTTGGAGATGGGGACCTGACAACAATCAAGTGGTACAGTGGTACCGGCATACAAATTCCATTCATTTCCTCTTGTTCGTTCGGTGCGGAAACTGAAAAATATAAACAGTTGCATACTCAAACAAACGTTGAGTAAAACATCTGCCTCCTACTGCCTTCTGCATCAAATAGCCGATTCCAATATGCGCACTTCAACTTGAACATACGAGTCGAATGGCCTCTTCTGCCCGCGCCAGGCTTAGCTTCAAGGAGGCAACTTGTGACGCCTGAGCTCTGAAACACACCAGCCCAGCAGATGGAATTTTGATGAACTTTGGTAGCATGGTAGCGTTCTTCGGAAGAATCATCAAATTGGTCCTTGAGACCCGATCCTGGCCTCGTTCGCATGCTCCTCCTCATTGCGAGTTGCGAGAGCACGGGCCTGTCGCAAGAATGTGTTTTTTACAGTACATCCACCAGCCAGAATGAAGATTTGAATTTCGATATTGAACTTCACAACGTGTTATCACCTATCATCATACTCTCACCTCTTGTCAAAGCTTCCACCTTCAAACATCCGGCTCCCCTTTTTGTACTGCCTCCTGTGCCTCAGTCTTTGCCCGGGAGGCCTGCTGCCTGTCACAGAATATCTCTGCACGTGCCATACGGAATGCATCACGAACATGTTCTGTCTCGCCAAATGCAGTCAGTCTTCTGAAATGAAATGAGATAAAGTTTCCAGAGTGCATGCAGTCTGTCTCGCCAAAGGCCTTGCATCAGCCAAATGGCTCTCGAACTCTGAGCGTCGATCGGCATCCCTGTCAAGTCTGAGATTGAAACTGAACATCTGAACACACCTAGGCTAAGTGCTAAACAGTTACATCAATCTGTCTAATTTAACTGCCAACAAGCCAGCTTTGATCTTGCAATCATGACCAACTTCACTGCACATGCCACCTTCAGCCTCAAAAGCAAACATCTATAAATCATTCTGTAAAGTGCACGCTGAGCACTTGAGTTGAGCATGGTCGGTCGAGCTGTTTTCCTTTTGCACCGCAACTCGATCCACTCAAGATGGGTGGGCATTGCTGCTAAAATAGGCACGGCCGTGGGACGCGTCGCGTTCCGTCTTTGCTTCGTACGTCCCGGACTTCGTGCGCCGGGCCCGCTACTTTGACATTGGTAGCGGAGCCCCAGATTTGGGGCTCCCGCATCCTTTGCGCCCTCACGAACGGGGTTCTGAATAAGCCCATCGTCACCTACCCACTGCCGAGCTCTACTGTTTCCCCGTGGCTGAGCTCTTTGGCTGTGGTTCCACTTTTTCTGTTGAAGATTTGGTACGATGGCATCAGCTTCCACCGCCGCGAAGGATGGTGACATGCTCAGCCTGCGCGACTCCTATGTCCCTCTGTTCTCGAACCAGCCCTCGGACTACCGTGAGTACCGAAAGAGATTGAACCTGTATCACAAGAAGATGGTCATCAGTAAGAGAACTGGTGAGTCGGTGCTCAACATCATCGGCAGTTTCTCCGGGGTGACCTGGAAGTTGTTCGAGGACTTCCCCATCGAAGATGTGGAGAAGGGCGACGCCTTCAGCAAGATCCTCGAGAAGTTGGACAAGAACTTTGAGTATGACGACAGGGTCCTTCTTCCAAATGACTTCGAGGAATACTTCAACTTGCTTCAGAGGAAGCCGCAGCAGAGCCTATTGGCCTATGTCACGGAGTATGACACGGCCTACCGCAAG
Source organism: Durusdinium trenchii (assembly GCA_963970005.1). NCBI lineage: Eukaryota > Dinophyceae > Suessiales > Symbiodiniaceae > Durusdinium > Durusdinium trenchii. Next base: position 137,547 of record CAXAMN010021529.1, on the reverse strand, counting down.
CTCATGTCTCACAACGTCTCCCTTCCTGGACAAGTTCAAGGGTGGCACCTGCTTCGAAGAGCAGGCCTGACACGGGAGCAACGCCAAATGGTGACCTTGAAAGCTCCGACCCTTGAGAAACAGAATGTCATCGAAGCCCTCTACCTCCTCTACGGCCAAGACTATAAAGCGGGAGGCTGGAACCATGATCGAGATCGCAAACTGTCCCGCTGGAAAGGCAGAGGCTACGCCGCCTTCGATGAAGATGATGGTCAATGGCCTGTTGAGGCATCTTGGAATGATGAAGGTGCCTACTATGAGGCTGATGAATGGGCTGTTGACGACTACATGCCTGAGGAGGAAGACGCCTTCGACTATGACGCTGGCTACTATGGTGAAGAAGAGCCATATGATGAGTATGGTGAACCAACTGATGAACCTCATGAACTCGCTGAACAATATGATCATGCCTATGCGACCTACCTGGACGCCCGGCAGAGGTTCCAACAGTTGAAACTGGCTCGAGGCTATCTCCCGGTTGTGGCCCTCACCGATGGCAACAACGCCACGCCAGCTGCTGCAGTCGCTTCCTCACCGAAAGGAAAAGATCGTAAGGGCAAAGGAAAATGCAAGAACAAGCACAAGGGCTATGGCAAGAACATCGTGCGCTTCTCCTCAAGTGGTGGCAAGGCTGCTGATCCAAAGGGCCGAGCTCAGGCCACGACATGCCTTCGCTGTGGCCAACCTGGTCATTGGGCTGCACAATGCCCTCAGTCCGCACGATCTTCATCATCTCCCAACAAACGACCGGCTCCTTCGACGACCACTACCGAAGGAATGGCCGTGCATGCCGAGAAAGCCCTGGTCCTGTTCCAAGATGAACATGGTGAAGAACGCCCTGATGCTACGATGTTGGACCCAGGTGCTTCAGCTTTCCTCAGCGGCTATGGACCGTTCAAGCGCTACCTGGACCACTTGAGTTCACTGAACTACCCGGTCAATACCATCCGGTTTGCCCGCTGTGACAGGCAGTTCCACTTCGGCGGCGACGCCTCTTCTCAAGCTCGCTGGACGGTGGACCTTCCCGTGATGCTGGACGACCGCTTCGGCACCATCCAGTGCTATTTGGTTCCTGGCAACACTCCCATGCTGATGGGAAGACCGGTGATTGAAGCTCTCCAGATGGGCATAGACTTCAGTCAGAAGCAGATCCGCTTCGGCAACTCGCCATGGCATCCAGTTCTGGTCGGCAAGCATGGTGAGTACCTTCTCAGCCTCACCAACGGCATGGAGCATGTTCCTGACCCCACCAAGTCTCTGTTTGCTCTGCAGATTGCAGAAGAGGTTCCGGGCAGTCACTTGCATCTGAGCGACTTCAACGACTTGGAGCACATCTTTACAGCGAATGACCAGATCCTTGCCGACAATGGCCTTGAGCTTCCTGTCTTGCACCGGCACACCCTTCGCACTATGGAGATACAGTTGACCACCACCGTGAATGCCACTGAGGCCTACATCACCAGTGAACTACATCCAACTTCAACAGCAAATCAGAGAGTGCTGTGGGAAGTCTACTGTGGCAAAGCTCGAACTGGCCACCTCGCCGAAGAGATGGGTATGAAAGTCGAGCGCTTCTCTCTGGAAACTGGCTGGGATTTCAACCTGAAGCATCACCAAGCTCAGTTCTTGCAACGCCTGGACGCTGAAGAGCCTGATGAAGTACTACTTGCCCCTGAATGCAAAGTTTGGTCTCGCATGCAAACCCTGGCCTGCAGGACAGCCGCACAGCAAGAAGCTCTTGTGGCCCGTCGTGAACATCACCATCGACGGCGCCTCACTTTTGCAAAGAAAGTATTCTTGAAACAGGTCAGTCATGGACGTCATGCACACCTGGAACAACCACGTCATGCTCTCAGCTGGCACACTCAAGCTCTGAAAGCACTACCTGGCTACAACGCCGACTTTGACCAATGTCGCTATGGAGCTATGTGCATGGACGTGGACGGACAATGGAGGCCAGTGCAGAAGAGCACCAGGATGTTGACCACCAAGAAGTCCGTTCTGGCTGCCCTGCACTTGAAGTGTGAGCACGATCACCAACATTGTCCACTTGAAGGAGCTGCACCTGGCTATGGGCCTCGCACGACCTATCTCGAGGACTACCAGCCTGCTTTCGCCGCCACATTGGCTGCAGCGATTGCTCAACCTGAGCCTGCACAACTATGGGATTCTGCTTTTGTGGTTGATGCCTCCGAAAAGAAAGCCACAGGCCATCTCTTGAAGCTGCAGTCGGAACATCGACAAGATGCCCTTCGTACTGTCCAACGGCTGCATCGCAACTTGGGCCATCCAGCACCTGAGGCCTTAGCTGACTTGTTGTTGGCTCGTGGAGCTCACTCCTCCGTGGTGTCAGCCGCCAAGGAGTACAAGTGCGTAGCTTGCCTCAAGCACAAGAAGCCGAACCAGGTGGCTCCATCCTCAATGCCGCAACAGCGAAGTTTCAATGAGGCCATCCAAGCTGACGTCTTCTACCTCAAGCCCGCTGACCGGAAGTATGCAGTACTCAGCATTGTTGATGTTGGCACCAAATACATGGCAGCCTGCTGGGTTCCTGAGGAGACATCGGACTCCTACATCAAGGCATTGGAGAAGACCTGGGTCAGGCACTTCGGGCCACCTCGCATCCTCATCACGGACGAGGGACGTCCTTGGCTTGGAGGACCCTTCGAAAACTGGACCAGTGCACTTGGCATTGATCATCAAGTGGCCCCTGGTGAAGCTCATGAACGATTGGCTTTGGTCGAAAGGAGACACGCCGTCATCCGAAGAGCCTGTGAGGTTTACATGACCGACCGCAAGATGACCGACCACCACGGCATCAAAGAGTCCCTGAACTATGTCATCCCGCAACAGAATGCCACTCCATCAGTGGCTGGCTTCACCCCGAGTCAATGGGTACTTGGCTATCAGCCAGAGCTGTCACACCTCCTCGACTCCAACCTCAACGCTGCTCAGCTCGCCGGCAACAATCACTCCTTCGAGCAGAACTTGGAGCGTCGAACTGCTGCCAAACTGGCACTGACCAGTGCCGATGCAGACTCCAAGCTTCGTCGAGCTCTGAGCAGAAAGTACCAGGGTCAGAATCGTGTCTTCCGCCTTGGCGAACGCGTGTGGTTCTGGCGAGATGCCGCCCGACAAGGAGCATTGAACAAGATTCGATGGCTTGGTCCTGCACATGTTGCGCTTCGTGAAGAAGATCCTGATGCCGCCACTGATGCCACCAAGATCAAGACCTACTGGTTGGCATACAAGAGTCAATTGGTCCGTGCTGCACCGCACCATGTCCGTGGCGACATCCTTGGTCCTCAACATGTCCTGGACGACATGCAAGCCGCCTTGAACACCGTCAGGCAGCTCAAGTCTCGCGGAGTCACCCGCTACTATGATCTTCGTAGATCCAACCGTCAACAGCTGGATGATGTGGAGGAAGATGAGCAGCAAGATGATCTCAATGGACCTCTTCACGATGAAGATGATGAACCACCACGACATCGTCTACGACTTGAGATCCCGGACAACAATGGTCCGAACACACATGCTGAAGAGCCACTGGCACCAGAAATTGAAGCTGAGGATTACACTCCTACTTCACCCGCCGACTCCGGGTATGCACCGACATCACCTCAGCAAACACCAGCAGTGCCAAGACCACCAGAGATGCCCCAGGCACCTCAAACACTGACAGCACCCCTGTCTCCCGGAGCCGTCACCACCAGATCTCGCTCAAGAGCCCCAACGATTGTCGAGCCAAGCGAGGAACCCACGATTCCCTCTGGACGACAGTCTCCAATGGCCGAACCGGCACCTGAGACCCCGGCTCCAATTCCAAGACCAACCTTGGACCCCGACACGGCATCCCTCTATGAGACAGCTGATGCTGAGACCTTCAACCAGAGAAGAGACAGGTTCAACCGACAAGAAACCTTGTCCTTCCGTCCAGTTCGTCACCAGCGAACACCAGGTCCACAACCTTATGATCCTGATCCACCACCTCGAACGGACACAGCAACATCGCCTACTGGCGAAGCAGCAACTGCTGAGAGAGATCCCGAAGTCACAGCTGCAGAACGAGCACCAGAGCATGCCCTCCTGAACCACGCCTTTCAGGTCAATGAGCTCGAAGCCCAAGGCCTACCTCAAGGCTGGCTGTTCCAGGATGGCTACTTCATCTTGGACAAACGTCCCCGGGACTTCTGGGAGATCAAAGCTGGATGCATGATAAGACATCATCTGGTACCACGACGCCACAAGCTTTGTCTTCACGATCTTCCCAAAGATGCTCCATACAGTCAAAACCAACTGGACAACATCCGGGTGACAGTGATGTACGACCGCAATGGCAGGAGCATTCAACAGACAGATGATGGCTCAGACAGCACGCCTTCTGAACGTGCATGGACTGGACTCACCATCTACCAGATCAAGGGTGACCTTCGGCGTGAACTGGCTATGTACGTTAAAGCACCTCTTCAAGGAGCACGTCAATTGGGCAAGCTGGCTAAGCAACAGCACACCAAGACCTTCAAGAAGGACAAGAACAAAAGTAACTTGTCGGAGCGCCACATGACTCCAGACGACAGAGCACAGTTCAAAGCCGCCAAGGTCAAAGAACTTCAGAGCTTCTTCGACAACCAGGTCTGGCAGTTTGAGACCACTCGTGAAGCTGAGCCGAGCCGCACCTTGACAAGTCGGATGCTGCTGAAATGGTCCAAGCATCCTGATGGCTCTCCTCGAGCCAAGGCTCGCCTGATCGTCAGAGGATTCCAAGATCCTGACGCCTGGGAAGGCACTGTGCCTACCTCATCTCCGACCACTACCAGACTGTCGAGGTCTATGCTTCTCAGCCTGGCTGCAACTATGTCATGGCCTATCTGGACCTCAGACATTGCCACGGCCTTTCTTCAGGGCAAGCCACAGACCCGAAAGCTCTGGTTACAACTTCCCAACGAATGCCTGGAGCTTCTGGGAGCCTCGCCTGAGACGAGAATGCTCTTGTTGAAGCCGTGCTACGGCCAGATTGATGCACCTCGAGACTGGTACATGGCTGCAGTTGACAAGTTGAAGGGCATGGGATTGAAACAACACCCCTTGGACCCTTGCTGCTTTTTGATGTACGAGGGCGACCACATGTTGGGCTGCGGTTCACCTACGTCCACTTGCTATGCGGAAACCATCGCAAAGCTCAAGAACTCGTTTTCCTTCCGTGAGTGGAAGACTGGTGATGATGGAAAGCCCCTCACGTATTGTGGCTGCGACATCCACATCGACTCCAGCGGCAGCTACAAGCTCAGCCAAACAAACTATATGAGCAAGGTCAAGCCCATCACTTTTGACCGAAAACGAGATCTCACGGATGCCCTGAACCAGCGTGAACTCACGCAGCTGCGTGGTTTGCTGGGATCCTTGCAGTGGCCAGCTGTCCAATCAAGTCCTCACCTACAAAGCAGCACCTCCCTGTTGAGCGGACATGTCACAAAAGCTTGCTGGCAAACAGTGGCCGACACCAACCGCTTGCTGCGCTTTGCCAAGGAACATGCTGATGTTGGCCTCCACTACGAGCACCTTGGAACAGTTGATGAGTTGAGCATGGTATGTTTCTTTGATGCTGCATTCGCTGCTCGAAGCGACGGAGCGTCTCAAGCTGGCTACATCATCCTGCTCCTCAACAAGAAACTGCTGGCAACAGATGGTCCTGAGGGGGCCTACCACGTGTTGGACTGGCGTTCGATGAAGACGCCACGGGTCGCAAGATCCTCCTTGGCTGCTGAAGCTCAGAGCGGTGGGCAAGCATGTGATGCTTTGGAGCATGCTAGCATCTACTGGAGCCTACTTGTAGATCCACAACAAGGTCTGAAGCGGACCCTCGATGCTCCTTCGATGCTGGCCCCGGTGATGATCACCGATGCAAAAGCATTGTTCGACTCCTACCACAGAGAGGGAGTTTCCAGCTCAGTAGTCGACAAGAGAGTCTCCCTGGAGATCAAGGTCATGAAGGACAGGCTGACATCCTTGGGTGGCACCTTGAGGTGGATGTCATCGGAGAGGCAGTTTGCAGATGGCCTCACCAAAGAGTCAGCTCGCCTGTTGTTAGCTCAACGTCTTCGGCATGGTCGCTTGAAGTTGGTGTGGGACCCAACCTACAAGGCCGCCAAGAAAAAGACGAAAGATGAGCTGCTTCAGAGTCGCATGGAAAGTGTTCATGAACATGTTCAACCACCTGCCGCCCCAACAGCAGAGAACGAAGATTCAGAGCACACTCCAGCTGGCAACAAGCACGCCATCGAGGAGATTGAAATGGATGAGCCCGTGTCTTGGTATGAGCAGGCCACTCCGAATGTCCTCATGGCAAAGACCGATGACCAGCTGACCTATGTGTACCGTAGGTCCTGCCATGTCGCCTGCCGCCGCATGGACAAGGTCTACCCCTGTCGCTTGAAGAACTTCATTTGTTGGTTGTGGTTGATGTTCTTGTTGCCCGTCCTGGCCTCCGGACATGAAGTTGAAATGGAAAAGAAGGGAGAAGCTGATGTTTTTGGCATTGCACTTTGCACCTTTTTCTGCATGGTCTTGAGCTTTGTTTACCTCATGGGACGATGGTCCAAAGAAGTGCGCTCACCTCCACACCTCACAACAGCCGATGCAGAAGTCCAGAAAGACGAGCCCGTGGTGCACAGTCGACTACGGGAAGAGCTTGCAAAAGCCAAGGAAGAAGCTGCACTTTGGCGCGAGCGCGCTGTTGAATATCGTAGCTCTGCCTTCGAGAGTCGAGCGTCCATCGACCTGATCATGGCCGAACAACATGGCACCGAAAGCCTGCTGAGTGAAGCCTCCAACCTCCTGAGACAAGCACTTCGGCAGATGGACGAGCATTCGAACGAATGCCCCTTTTACCAGCAGATCTGGGTCACAAGACATGGCTACCGCTGGCACAAGACCCGACACTGCACATCCCTCGAAGGAAGAAGCACCCAGAACCAGCAGCTAATTCCAGCATGCAATCTGTGTAGCTTGCGCATCCTTCCGCCTGACCTGGTGGAACAGAACTTTGGTGCATCTTTAAGAACCTTGGTTCTGGCCTGGCTCGACCGGCATGAAAGCCGATAGCGCTCCTCCTGTGTAAAGTGCACGCTGAGCACTTGAGTTGAGCATGGTCGGTCGAGCTGTTTTCCTTTTGCACCGCAACTCGATCCACTCAAGATGGGTGGGCATTGCTGCTAAAATAGGCACGGCCGTGGGACGCGTCGCGTTCCGTCTTTGCTTCGTACGTCCCGGACTTCGTGCGCCGGGCCCGCTACTTTGACACATTCTTATAAAAATTACACATCGAAGTGCTTCGATCGCGGCGATACGTGTCTCACAGTGATTTGGCACCATCCACCTTGCTTGGAGCTCCGCAATGCAATCGGACCTCAAGACCAACGGTCAACGGTGATCCGAGTCGCGACGAGTCCGAAAGTCGGGTCCGGTAGACTCTGACATACAGTCCGGTATATAGACGGCTAGGAGCGGAGAGCGGAGCCGATAGGTGTCCAAGAATTGCAAGGTGAAGCTACTAGGAAAAAAGGGCATCGCTACTAGGGGCTCCTGGCCTTACTAGTAGTAACAAGAAGCCACTAGAAACAATAAGCTACCAGGAACAAGATCGGCAGGTCTTGGGATCTTTCACCGGAAGGACGCGCCCGCGAAACCTCAGGGACTTGCCGTGTCCGAAGCTCGTCTCGGAAGGACTCAATGCGTTTCAACTCACTGGACCTCAAGTGTCGTGATCGTTTTTGTGGAAAAAACAAAGAAGAAGCAGCAGCAATGCAGAGAATTGGTTTGCTGCAAGGAAGCTTCTCTTTTAAAGATGTTTTATCTGAGGGCGAGGGAAGCTTCCTGAAAGAATTCCAATTGTTAGATCAACAGGCTCTCCTGGTTTTGCATGGGGTGTGGTTTGGGTGCTTTTTGTACTCGTGAGTCTTACAACAAAAGAGCCATTGGTTCCTCTTAGGCAGAAGTAATGTCTTCCGTTTACCGTTTCGGCAACCCCCTCTTGGTTGAGACCGATGCCGGGCTTGCTGCAGCTCTTCCTTTAGGTCTTCCAAGTATGCGGCGTGGCTTGACCTCTGAGTTTGCTAGAGATCGAAGCAAACCGCAAAAAAGGGATCAACAAATACGAGTATTGACAGGGAGCTTCTGAGCGTGTCCTGGGTTTCTGTGAGCATTTACTTAGACAGAACAAATACATACAAATACCACATTCCTGCCTAGATTGCTCGAGCTCATCGCGCAAGACTTGAAGACCAAACCTCTGACGATCTCTCACGAGAACAGTCAGAGTCTTGCCAATCTGTGGAAGTGAAGAAATCTCAATGAATAGCATGTGAACTCATATGACTAATACTAGATGCAGCAGGTACAGAATCCCCTTGCAGACCTGCTACTTTCAGCAGAAGCTCAGAAATTAGTTGGGAAAGACCTGAGTCTTCGTAAGGGCCTTAATCAAAAAGCAACAGTTTAACCAGTTTAAAAGCCAAGAGCCACCACCTCGACGACCCCAGCATCAGCACTGCCTCGAATCTCGAAGCTCCTCCCGCAGCTGAGTAACCTCTGATTCCGACCTCGCTTGACACATCCAGCAAACTAACAAAAACAGCAGTCTACTTCTAGGTTTAGGTTCCCTCGGAAGTTGGTTCACCAACATGCTCATCTTGTCGGCATCGGAGGCAAACAGTTTCATTGGGTTCAACTTAAGATTCTACTTTGATAGCCTCTAGCCTCTGAAGATTCCGTTACACTTCCACCCGCAGTGCCTCAGGCTGGAGAGCTCTTCCTTCCAAAGCTCATGAATCCCAGCCTCACTGGCCCTGGATCAGGGATGAACTCAGATTCTGAAAGCTGAGCATCAATTGACCTCTGGTGATGTTGGTGTTCTTCCACGTCTTCTTTGTTAATTGCTGTTTGCTGCAATAGCTTCTTCCTGTACGGAAAGTCCAATGGGTTGTGATAAAAGGACGTCGCATGTCGCACATTGCAAAGTTTTTCTTTTGTCTCCGAGACACGAACCTCCCAACTTCTAAACTTCTTTACTTCCACAAAATGCCAGCTCAAATGGTTGGAGAATCCTCAGGCATCCAGAACGTTCTACTGATATTTCCGGTGTGTGGATAACCCACCCGAACAGTGTTCACAAACCACATCCCGATGCCTAGCTTCGGTCAGCTCATCTTTCAAGATCGCTGCGTGAGCCTGGAAGGACACTCGGTGACTGACAGCACCACACTTCGTACACCGGCCGTGAAACTCGTGTGAAATAACTTTGCTGTATATGTACACACACACATATATGTGATAACTGTTGATCAAAGTTTCTATATCCCATAGTTCAACATGGAGTCTGATAAACCATTGGCTTGTTCAGCATCGATGTTATTCCAAGGATTCCAGTGTTCACTTCTTTTGATCTCAATTTTGACCAAGCCGCATCATGTGTACCACCACCGCTTTGGGCATGTTTATTTGGACCAATGACTTTCGGGACAAGGCCACAGAACAATAGTTCTTTTTCGAGATGGTACGATTGTAGACCCCTAGCTGAATTTGTGCCAGAAAATGTGGCGTCCTCTCGACAGGTGATGAAGTCAAACGCATGCCGCGGACGAAGCCAATCGAAACCGCGTCGAACAACATCGAACCCTATTCTGTTCAACTCTGCCCGTTGAATTGAATAAAGGTGTTTGATGCCGGAACGACAAGTCAACAATGCACACAAAAATAATCACAAGGATGCTCTGTCTACACAATGCACCACACTATGACACCATCTGTCCTTGCTGAATTGCAAACACATCAAAGGGCCTGCGTCCTCTGAATGAGCTGGTTCAAAGAGTCCGTCTGCTCAGTCAACTTTCTTCTGGCCTCGCATCTCTTTCCGCCCACGCCCAACGGCCCAACGCCGTGTAGAAACCACTGTTGCCACGGGAGACTGGTGTTACACGTTGGGGCCAGACCTGAAGCTTTATCTGTGCTCGACAGCCATGCCAGGCTCTCCATTCACCTATCGCCTATCTCCATCAAACTCTGTGCCTTCAATTTCTTGGCAATCCTCAAAGAACAGAAGCAACTCTCTTCGGTGAGCTCTCGCCTGTTGCGCTTCGGTGAGCTCCAGCTGCGATGCCGCAAGCTCGGTGCGGACCTGCGACGAAGGGGGGGCGAAGGGTTTGCCCCAAAAAGAGCTGTAGGAACAAGCGAAGAGCTTGTAGAAACAAAAATAGCAACAAATGTATACAAATGTCTACTATATACTACATACATCTACATACTATATACATACTACGTACTAATGCTGCTGCTTCTTTTTCTGCTGCTGGCTTCAAATTCATCTGGTACGAACACTCAATCAATTAATGGACCCCCACTCTCTCGATGGCTTCTGCATCAACAAACCTTGTCACCAATGCAGCAATGCATATCCGATAATCTACGGCCTCTGCAGTTTTGGCAATGGCAAATGCAGTCTCCTTCCTGTCAGGTTCTTTCCAGGGACCATGCTGCTTAGCAAGGGACCATAGGAAGTTTTTGCAATGATGCAGTTTCCTCTTGCAAATGACAAGAACGTGTGTCACGAGAAAACACTTTTTCTTCGCGTTCTCTTGATATCTAATGCAACAAGTAGTCCAGGAAGGATCCGGACCTAAGATGTGCAGCAAAACGGCAGAATTGGCCACCGACTTGTTACCTAAGCTGCAACATCTTTGGAACAGGAGAGGGTGTACGGCGTACTAAGAATTGACGGGTGGTTCGCTGCACGGCTTTTGGACGTCCAGAAAAGGCTCAATCAAGACCAAGCGGCAAAACCATGTAAAACCTCTTTGTGCGTCCTGGAGGCTTTACGAAAAGGAGATCATGGTCCACGCGAAGGGTGACAATCCGATAGGGCACCTCGGTCTCCTTGACAAAGTCCCAGAAGGCGACCGCTTCGGTGCTGGTACTCCTGTGTTCCAAAGTTCCGAAAACATGAAGTTACACGAAGTCACAAAAAGCTCTGTTTTCAGCCCCGTTTTGTTTTTTATCATAGACAGTCTCGCACCGCAAGGCTCAGTCATTAAGAGAACCGCGCAGCAAGGCATCTTCTCTTGACTGGAAGTTCCCGGTGAATTGACGGGGAGGGGGGACAAAGCTTCCTCAAAGTCCGTGTCATAAGACGTCAAAGTCGTGTTTGCAAACGGGTGGTGTGTGCTCGCTCTTCTTTGCGGAGAATGCTTTGCTTTTCTGTTTGCTTCTTCCCCCCCTTTCCGTCTTGTCTCAACGGGCGGTCGTTTTTGCGTCCTCACCAAAACAGCTTGGACACGCCCGGCGTGCAACCAGCGCAGCGCTCCGCGGAGGGCGTCCAATTCCACTCTAAAGCCCAGGTACAAACTGACCTCAGCGTCTTTTTTTACAGGAAATACTAACTATAATATATATATATAATTATATATATATGATTTATGTTTTTTCGATTTTGTAGGGGGGGTAGGCCGTCAGTAGAGGTAGAGGTAGGATGAGGTAGGTAGGTTAGCCAGGTAGGTAGGTAGATAGTAGGAGCAAGGGAGTCGCTAGTACCTACAAGTAAGCTACTAGTATTGACGCAGGATAGCTCACGCTTCTAATGATTTGGTTCCTAGGTTTTTAGGGAAACTCAACTAATAGCAATGGCCTCCAGCCTAATAACGACTTTAGCACCAATATTTAAAACGTTGAACACAGAACTATCATGGCGGGATAATGCATTCAATCTAGATATTTTGGTTGTTGACCTCATCTGGATGACACTTTGGACGCCGCGGCAAGTCTTGAGCAAAACACATATCTAGAACACCCAGCTCTCATTAAGAAATATAGGTACAAATACAAGTCAAACAGAAAAAACAAAAAATAAAGGACGACATCTTCTAGGTTGGAGGCCATCGCTGCTGGGTTGCAGGTGATCGTTATTAGGTTGCAGGCCATCGCTATTAAGTTGGAGGCCATCGCTATTGGGTTGGAGGCCATCGCTGTTAGGTTGGAGGCCATCCCTATCAGGGTCGAGGCCATCGCTTGTAAAACAGGACATCTTCTAGGTTGGAGGCCCTCGCTACTGGGTTGCAGGCCATTGTTATTAGGTTGCAGGCCATCGCTATTAAGTTGGAGGCCATCGCTATTGGGTTGGAGGCCATCGCTATCAGGGTTGAGGCCATCGCTTGTAAAGCAGGACATCTTCTAGGTTGGAGGCCCTCGCTACTGGGTTGCAGGCCATTGTTATTAGATTGGAGGCCATCCCATTAGGTTGGAGGCCATCGCTATTAGGTTGGAGGCCATCCCATTAGGTTGGAGGTCATCGCTATTAGGGTCGAGGCCATCGCTGGTAAAACACAAAAAAATCAACGACATGCTTGAAATTAGTTTTTCTCCATAGAATGAGATGGTGTCCAGTAGCATTAGTGGAACCGGCAAGTGCGTCTGCGAACTGCCAAAGCACCAAATGCACATCGTCTTCTGGATTCAGCTTCCAGTTGTCCAAAATGCAGTCCATGGTCTGGATGTCCTGGATACAAGAATAGTCTCAACGTTGCACATAGGTGAACGTGTCCCTTATTGTTTCACCATCCCTATTATGTTGATATGGACACATCCTTTGTAAAGACATGCCAACGCATTGAAAGAATGAACCGGCCTACGCGAGAATCCGTATCTGGGCATAAATGGCAAAAGTGAATTCTTGAAACCCTTGACTTGTGTTGGTCAGATCCCTTTGTCGCACGTGGCCTGCTCTTCAGCACAATCAGCTTCTGCAACCACTTGAATAGCTTGAACTTCCACAATACCTGCAACACGTAGACTCCGTCAATGTCAATCCCATTCCTGTCTTCTTTGACGACTTTACAATCATTGAGCTACTTTTCCTCAAACAAAGCAATGAATTATTAGTTCAGTATGGAACACGCGCTTGACTATGTTGCTTCCGTTCATCCAGCTAGAGCTCAGCAAAGCATCATCAAACCGGAGCCAGTATTTCGTTGCGAATCTGGTCTGCGCATGTGCACATGCGCCCGACTTATATACCTAACACAAAGCCCGCAGGACTTGGAAAATCCTTCAGGAGGGACCCAACTCCTTTGAGACTGCCTTGCGGATGCCGGGCCAGCCCAGATGCACGGCGGATGTTCGCCGAATGATCCTTGCGCATCTCCACCGCCAAAACACGAACGCCTGGAATTGTTTCTGTCAAAATCACAAAAAGACCTGAAAGCACCTCCTTCAGACAAAGATTTCTTTGACAAACTCTGCGAACAAGATTGCTTTTGCAAGATTTCTCCACAAAATCTCCCTCCCAATACACTCTACAAATTGCTACTCGCCTGAAGACCAACGCGCAGCAGACCACAAGGTGCAGTCGCCCAAGTGAGCTCCTGGCGATGGACAAGTCCGAATCGTTGGGATGTCAAGACTCCAACGTGCCCAAAACGACCGCTCCGTTCGTAGCGATGCCCTTTGACGCCACATTGATAACACTGCCTGGCCTACGTCCACGAGACGAATTGGCCATTGGCCACCCCTCATAGTCCTTTGAGGATTCAGGGTAGCTGCAAGCATCCAAGTGGTGCATGAATCAACTCCAACATGCTTGATTCAAGAGAACATCTTGTTCAAAGTGCGCTCCAGTTCTTCGACATACTGTGAAGAGCACAACGAAATGTGAAGAAATGAGGCGTTGCAAAGCCGCCCGAGACTCCGATTCAGGTCCAACATCTCTGCAACATACTGGAATGCCTCGGTGCTTCGCACAAAAACATCAATCAAATCAAACAGTGGTAAGAATGTTGCTTAGACTCAAGACAGCATTGAAATGTATTGCATATGATTTATTGTTCGAAGTTCTACGTAACGGCATGATGATCTTGCCATGAGTCTGGCCCAAACACAAACATGCAAGCCTAAGCCTTGGAACAGCGTGCATAACGTTTGCCAGCTGAATCATAGCTGGCCGCAGGATTGCAATGTGGAGAGCCCATTGCCCTAATGCGGTCTGCCAGAAACCTTAACTAACAGGAATCAGATCAGAGAAACACACATGAAAAGAAAAGTCTTTGATATGGTGCCAGCAAAGGCATCAAGGTGAGGCATAATTCCAACGGTCACACCCTTGCTAGTTGAGACACCGAGACCATAGTGCCATAGAAAATACGTATCCGTGTAAAATTCTCCATGACATAGTTACACAGTGGTGCCATCTTCAGGCAAAGCCCCTGTCAATTTCACGTTTCGGTTTCATATTGGCTAACCGAGCCGCCAAAAGCCCTCTTCAGCTTGCTCAAGGCCAATAATGTGTGGTGGGTGGAGGCTCATGGGAAATGTCACAGGTTCACTGTGGCTTTCCAGCAACCTACGGCTTGCCTCCGACACATGGATCCTGAAAGCAAGACTTGCCAATGTGTTTGAGCTTGGGCGCCCCAGATTCAATATTGACCAAAAGCGAGCCACTGCAGTAACCATCAGCGACTAGCAATCTTGTCCTCGTATCCTCGAGCTTGAACTCTGAGAACACTGTCACATCTCTAGAAGCACTCAGTCGGTCAAGACCTTGCGCGAGCTGAACGTCAGGAGTCACGACAAGAGGATTCCCGTTCCACTACAATTCCACTGACCAACGCAGCAAGATCGGGAAGCAAGCGTGAAAGAAATCAGATTGCATGAGAGCACACTGCATTGACCAGCACTGGGGCAAACTAGGGGCTCCTGGCATCGCTACTAGGAGCAAGGACGCTACTAGTAGCTCCTAGCCTTACTACTAGGAGCAAGGACGCTTCTAGGAGCAAAGGGTATCGCTACGAAAGAAGCAAGAAGCAAACCTCAAAAGCTCTGACTCTTTGTGCCTCGCCAAAGCGTGGCCCAAGGTGGTGTCAAAAGCCGCCCAAGGTGAAACGCCTGGAGTGTCTGGAAAAATCAAAGCTAGGTCCGGTTGCGTTCGTGATCACCAAACACTGCTTAGAATACATTGGAACCCCGGTAGCACCAGTACACCTCTTTGTCTCTGACTTGTTTACCGAAACATGGTGGTTCTCCTCCAGGCATCGGCGCACCACTTGCTGCACTGCTTCCAGTGAAGCAAGCCGCAACCAATCCTGTCCAAGATTGACGCTTATAATCCCCCATGCTTGTGCTTGCAGCACTTACATCCCTCTCTCTTTCTCTCTACATTTTACGGGCATATATTTTTTGTTGCCGACTTCCCGATAAAGAACACCCGGGTTTGGTTGTTCATACGCCTGGCTGTGGCCCCCCAGTGCGCTGCACAAACTGCACCGCAGAGTGGGCCGCCCAAAAAGCAAAGTCCGCATCGCAAGGGTCTGCAGCAGCACATGAGTTTCTACGGATTTCTGTGACGGATTCACGTGGAAGAGTCGGTTCAAGTAGACTTCGGATGCCAAGCAAGTAGCTTTCCCAGACGAGCTGTTACAGGAAAAACGATCAAAGGATATCAAAGGCGCATAAATGAACCCCCCCCTGTGCCATATCGGTATTGCGCTATCTACCCGAGAACATCTACACAATCACATTCGAGCTTGGACACTCGGCCTGTGTGGCTTGGTGTGGACAGGTGCCCCACGTCGGGCAAGGACCAATTGCCTATGCCAGAGAGAAACTATGGCCATGTGATGCAGAACACACGGACAAGGCCTTAGAATTTACACAGATGTTTGCCTGCAGGCAAAGATACCGGCTAATTGCTCCAAGATCAGTGCAGTTGTCTCACACCAATCCCCTCCTGAAATCAGCCAATTCCTCCAAAGACCTTCTGCAGAAACGTTGTCTGCTTTCTGAGATATCACGGAAATGTCTGCCAAGCGCTCTGAGAGAATCGCAAGCAGCCTTGTCCAAACACGTCGCGCGACGTTCGATGGGGGGGCTTTTTGGCCTCATCATATTTTGGGAAATGCAATGCTCGGCTCAGCTCACCATGTATCATGGGACATCACTGTCCTTCTTGAGTTGTTCTCATGGAAGCCCGCGCTCTCGCAATGTTCCGTCAAAAACGGCATGATAGACCCCTAAGGTCATGAGATGAAATGAGATCCCTTGAGGGGTGGTTCTATTATGTTCTATATAATATGTTCTATTGATTTGACTGGTTCGTCAGATTGTAGGCCTCACGGTGCCTCACGGCACGTCTGCAGATCTATTAAAAACACATCAAGCACACTTTGGAACACCGCCATGCGAAGTCAAGACTTGCATGGGGCTCACCCTATATTTTCTGACGTCCCTCTGCACACTAAACATTGAACATCTCCATACACTACACGTTGTTCCCTATTGAAGCCATGTGGCGCGAAAAAGGGCCAGGCGATCGCGGAAGGATCCGATGTCCATGGTTCAGTCAAAGCTTGTTGCAATGATACGAGGACCTACGGCGAGCAACAACAGGCCGGTGTTGTGCCACAACAAATGGTGAATCCTAGGAGAACAGGACAGTATGCCTTGGGTACAGCCTTGAGTCCTATTTCAAGAAGCTTCAACCATCGCCACCCTTGACTCTCTTAGCAAGGTGTCCCCGGCCTCTTTGGCAGCGAGCACTTCGCGGCTATCCTCGAAGCCATTGAAGGACATGGTTTGAAAAAGTTGCACAACCTCAGAGCCAGCAATACCCTTTCAATAAACGTTTGCCGCAACGAGCACCTACGTCTCACTCTGTGTAGTTCTGATCTTTGTGCCCAATTGCTTGAAGGCTCAAGTTTGACCAAACACATGTTTTGGTTTCACCAATTAAAAACCGTGTCAAACACAAACTAAACGCAGTATGAGCGGCCGCTCGCCATGGGAAAAGGTTGACACAAAGCAGCAACCCCAGTGACGCTGCCGCGAAGACACATTGACTTCGCTGCTCTTTGGCGCCAGTCGTCTCATGGTCAAAAATGATCTCAGCCCTCAGTCGAGGACCCATCAGGATAGATGAACATGACGTGTATATAATGATGTAATGGTCGAATGCCATACAGTAAAAAAATAAGACCGCGACAACAACAACAACAACAAGCACGCAGAGAGAATGCTTTTCCCGTTTGAGTCGAAGCACCACACAACAGCCTCTGCAAGCTTTCTATAACGATAATAGTTTTGTGAAGGGAAGCAACGCGCGTAGCCCTGCAAGCTTCGACGCCTCGAACTCAAAACGGTGACGTCAATGGAGATTAAGAAAAGAATGGAAGAGGACATCTACAAACCAAGAATTTGGCTTCTAGCATCTTCAGATGTGAGAATACTGTCTTCCCTAAAGTTGACAGTATCTATAATTTGCACATGTGGCCAAATCATGCCAAATCCCAATCCATGCTGAAGCGGCTATATGAAGATGAGGAGCGATCCTTGTTGCGATCAAGAAGCACATCGCTCAACGGTGGATTGCGGCCGTAGATCGATCTGCCATGAAGCATCGTCTTGTCGCAAAGGCCATCCGCCATGTGAAACGGACCAATTGGCACCGATGGGGACAACGATGGGGACAACTTGTTACTACTAGTAAGGCACTTGTTACTAGAAGCTATGCACTTGTTACTAGTAGCTTCTTGTTTCTAATAGCTTCGAATCCAAATCTGGTTGACATAATGCTTTCCCTTGCAAACCATCTCCAACGGGGCATCTGCAAGGCAGAAGTCGTCTGAGCGTCTAAATGCTGCATTGCCATAATATCAAACATCATCATTAATCATATCAATCAATATGAGCAAGTCAAAGGTTGTCTATCTTCAAGTGGCTCCGAACCCTCAGGAACTGCGGCGAACTCATGTGTCGTGTGATTTGTTTCCAGTCGTTTTATTGCATTTTCTGGCTGCCCAACAAGACTTGCATATCTCCATGACAACACACACACTTTCCACTCTACGGTTTCGACAGCCGTCTTGCACTCCTGGCCTGCTCCGTTCCAGGTCGGTTTGACTCTCTTGTGCGCCTGCCTCAAAAGCAGAGTCGCCATTTTCCTTGGTGGAAATATTACCAAACATGGCAGTCTCTTAGTCAATGGTACTTATGTGATGTTCTTGAAGCACCCCCCTTCTTTCCCCTGTGTTGCCTTCTATCGAGCCTTTGTTCCTGAGCTTCCACACGCGAGGCTTTCGCATGCGCTGTCGGGTTTGCTTGTGCGCAGCCAGGGCAGCATCTGCACGCTCCTGATCATGAAACGGTCAAGAAACGCGGGCTTCGCCGCCTCAACACATTCAACACATATTTAAAACACATATGTTTATTTAAATATAAACTCTACGACTCTTCCTAAACTGAAAGCTTCCTAACCAACGATTGACAATGTCATTAAGAATCAGATGTGCAACCAACTCTCGTCCTGTGCCGCTTGGTTGCTGCTTTGAATTCTGCTCAGACTCTCAGGGTCCCGCTCCTGAGAGGAATCAGCTGAATCACTCAAATCCAACAGGAAAAGCAAAACGCATCGAACGTTTTCATTAAACACAAACACATTCTGTCTTTGTACTGATGGGTACTGGTAGCTAGATCCAAAGCCCTTACTAAAGCTTCTTAAAACGGTCTTGTAAGGAGTGTACCTTCAGCTGCCTTCAGTTGTTCATGGCTGAGATCTCCACCTTTAAGCGAGAGTTGCCCAAATACGGAGTTGAGGAAGAGCGCCGCACCTGTGAGCTTCCAAAGACGGACACCAAAAACACACCAATATGCATCATCATTTTATAGCATAGTAACCGAGGGAAGGACAAACATGTTAGGAGTCATAACCTCTTCTTGTTGAGTAAGAAGCACGCTTTGTTGATTTTTGACCAAAAGAAGAAACCCTCACCTATCCTCACCTCTACAAACGCTGCATGATCTGCATGCTGCTTTCACGAACAGTGCCAGCACTCACGGTGCCCCGGCCCGGTGCCTGCGCTCGTTTGAAGCTTTCCCGGAGCTCGGCCAACTCTTCCGCCGCGCTGCTGAAGGTGGAGGATGCACCACTGCAGGCGGTGGCCGCTAGGATCTCGGTGTCACTCGTCAACTGCGGGGAGATGAACATTCTACATGCATCTTTAACAAACATCTTCATCTTCTTGCAAAAGCTTGGAAGCAACAACAGACACCAGCGGCATGAGTTAGATTTGCTTTGATGTGTCTTTTGTTTTAGCATCTTTCGGTTTTACGGCGATGGAACTGAAAGGTCTCCAAGGCGTGGCGGAAGCTACTAGGTGGAGGCCATCGCTACTAGTAACAAAGGGCATCGCTACCAGGAGCAAGGACGCTACCAGGGGCGCTCCTGGCCTTACTAGTAGCAAATTAGCAATTAGTAACAAGAAGCTACTAGTAGCTCCTGGCATTACTACTAGGAACAAGAAGCTACTAGGGTGGAGGACAACGCTACTAGTAACAAGAAGATCTTGCTTAGGCATCTCTGAGGCATCAGCGACGCTGCGTAAAGCCGTGCTTGCCGCCACACGGTTCATGGACTGTGCCAAGCGACGAATCAATCAAAACGAATCCACAAAAACCAAACTGCAAAGACCATATCAAACCATCAAACCTACCCAATACTTTGAGAATCACCTCATCAAACATGTTCGGTGCCTCCCCAGAGAGAACTGACATCTTGCACTCAAGTCCTGGCAATGAAGTTGATTTGGACGCGCTGTCCTTCCCACTGTGACACTGTCCTTCACATCGGCTTCAAGCGGCGAATCTAATTGAAGGAGTCATCGGCTTCGCTGCATGTTTTTTCTTCAACGTCTCTGACCTGTGGAACCACACCCACATATCTCAGCTCACTCTGCACTTAGGGGCGAATGTCGTAGGAGTTGACTTGAGCATGTTGTGAGCCTTGCAATTTCATGACACTTCCTGAGTGATGATACTTTGTTACTTCGTGCTTGAGTTCCACCTTGAACCGCTGCGCCAGTGCTGACAATGACTGGTTTGTGTGCAAAGTGTAGATCACAGTGGGTCGAGACTCCACCGATGGTCAAACAGTTCACGCCATGACACCACTATGTCTCTGTCCCTCTCTCTCTCTCTCTCTTCCTGCATGTTTGGGAATAGGGAACGGGGGACGTTCTAAGAAGAAAGACTCAAGCACTCCAAATGATTAGTGGAACTGTTGACCAGGATACGGCGCTAATGGGAGGCGGCCCCTGCACCATAAATGGGCCCGGCAAAACAGGTGAGTGGCTCAAAAAAAGGTTCAGCACCTGAATGCCGGAAGCTCGAAATTAGAGCAACCAGCCATTTATATAATTTGACTGCGAAACAACAGTTGCTGTATCAAGCCGGTGTTTGAGAAACATTCCAACTTGTCAATTCCAGCAGCAGGAGGTACTCCAAACTTCTGCAGCTACCAAGTGAATTTTCCTTAGACTGCCCGCAAGTTCACCTGCACTTGTACGGGTCTGTCGTATATCTGATAGTGGGGTAGATACTTCTTGAGCTTCTCCCAGGCTCGATGTTCAGGATGAGGACAACAGGTGTCTATGTTCACATCCTCCCTCATTCTGGCTTTCCGCTGATCCATGCTCATTCTCATGTCTGCGCGTCCGCGCAAGCCTTTCTTCAACAATTCTTTGTGGCTTTTGTACTCGTAATGAAAGATTATCGCTTTGCTCTGAAGCCCTTCCTTGTGGAACAAATTGACAGGCCCTTCCCGGACCTCCGCCCATACATGCATCCTCAATCCGGCGGCACCTTTTTGCACTCCGTTCGATCAGCATGATGGATTTGCTGTGTTCCGATGTCCTCCGTTCTCGAATTCGTCTTCACGTGCTGATTCACCTTGGACTCAGACAATTGAAATCTCTTTGTCATGGGCTTTGGCTCGTAGACTTTGTGACCTGCTGGTCCAAAAATCAGCCAGTTCGGAGACGGAGACCCATTATGAAGATACTCGGCCAGGTAGTCAATCAAATTTCGATTATCCCTCAAAATCAAGAACTCATCCACATCCAAAAAGGCTGCCCACTTGTAGTACACGCGGTTTACAAGGCAATCGGCATATGCTCCCCATTGAACACGGAACGCCTTCGTGTAATGGAAGGAGCTGACTTTGAGACGGCTCTTTGCCCATGTTCGGAGTTCCCAAGCCTGACTGTTGTCATAGACAAAGATGTGGCTGACACCCAGCCCTAAATGCCCATTCGTCGATGTGTGCCTCATGGCTCATAAAGCAACTGTGTCTGCATGGGACGGTTGGCAGCAAGGCTCCGAGGTGGGCAACATGAAGTCAAAACCTGAATAGTAGAGAACCTTCTTCTTCAGGAAAACCCAAGCACTTGCATCAATCTCCAAATGCGAGCTGGAGTTCTTCAGCTGTGCATTAAAGTGTGAAGACTTGCTATGAGGGACTCTCTGAACATTTCTCATGAAGTTGTTTGATGGATTTTCTCCAGTAACCGTTCTATTTGGCAAGAACTCCAGGTTTATCATAATTTTCAGGTTTTCTCCACCTTTGCCCTTCTGTCCAGTTCTCCAGTCGCACCAAATACTTGGTCCAGTTCATGTCAAAAAATTCCCTCACACGCGTGGTGACGGGAATTGGCTGATATGTGCGGTTCTTTGAGGCAAACAGACGTCCATGCAAAGGTACATACGTAAATTTCACGAAGCCTTGCCAAAATGTCAGCAATGTGAGTATCCAACTCTTGCGGGAACAATATAACTCATCCACATCCAACAACCTAGCCCAGCCATAACCCACTGTCCCTGCCATTTCGATACATTTTTCCAACTTAGCGCAAAAACCACGCCCATCAGTGGCATTCACAGCTGGGAATTGTGTGACGTTCACATTTCGCCTTCCAAAGGCCCAGTTATCCAGCTCAAGCTGGTTGTCCAAATCAAAAACAAAAAAATAATTGATTCCCACGCTTTGTGGAAGTTCCCCATTCTGCAATGTAAGCTTCAGCATCCAGTGCCAACACGCAAAGTGCTACGGGTGCCACACGTGCCTCAAACGCAGCAACCGGAAACGCGTTTTTCCTGGAATTTTGAGGTCCTTGAAAAACAGCAGCGCTGTAATAAGGAGCTTCGCCGGTGCTTGCAAGGCGCCCATGGCTCACTGTCATGCCACGACAGAGCCTGCACACACGCATGTCCTAGTCCGAGATTTTTTCCCAGCAGTGTGGACACACTACGGGCTAAGATGGGCCAAGTAAAAGCACGGTTGAACGTGTTTCATTGTCACGTCACATCAGGCGTTTTCTGGGTGATGTTGCAAAAAGACATCGGTGGGAAAAACAGAAACTTGAGGCGAAGGGGAGAGGGCCGAAAGCTGGCGGAAGCACACTGGCAGATTCTCTACCGCGCCGCGGTCATTGAGGTCAAATATCAATCTTTGCGTCCACTACTCACCGAGATTTCAATGAAGTGGGATCAAGTCAGTGTAGACATATAATGTGAAAGGAACATGCCGCGGCCTTCCGGCGGCATCGCTTCTTGATTGGCCCCAACAAAGGAATCAGTGGCCTGGAGGATCTCGAGGGTCTGGGCCCATGGCTCTCTCGCAGTCGTATCGTAGTCGTAGCGCTCCGAACTGGATACTCGGTTTTTGGCTTTTGATGCCTTTTGGCCTTCTCCTTGGTGGTCGAGGTCGATGGCGGTGTTGTCGTACGCGGTGCTGACGGGGCCGGCATGATTTCGCCTTTTTTTGTAGCGCTGGAAACGCGGGCTAGTAACTGAGATTTTTGAGGGCATCTGGTTGCGCGACAGTTGGCATTAGGAATGTATTTTTTGTTTTGGTGCTCGGACGTCAGCAGTTTCTCACATCTGTTTTCACAACAGTGGCACTGCCACCAGGTTGCTGCTCAGCCGTCAGCAGTGTATCCCTGAGTCTTCGCCATGGTGGTAGCAACAGAAGAAAGGACGAAAGTCGAGGCGGCAAGAGTGAGTAACGGCAGCAGCTCCAACTCTTGAGCAGGGCGGTGCATGAGATTCATGAAGACTACTTGATTCACAAGCTGGAAGCGAATGCTGAACTGCATACGGTTCATAGAGCGCCGTAGATGCGGGCGTCACCGGGTCCACCTCCATGAACTGGCCTCCGGGGAGTCAGGGATGTACCCGAAAACGCCGTAGGCGAAGCAAACTCGGCAGCCAACAGACGACACCTCCTCAGCGTCCGCTCCCGCAAGGGCATGAGCCGCACGACCACCGTGCTCCAACCCCAGTCTGGCGACTAACAAGGATGAGGGATGGAGAGAGATTGCAGGAAAGTGTTTGTTTCAAGGCACTCCTGTGCTAGCAATCTTAAGCCAAAATGGAAGGCATGTTGGCTAATGAAATGTATTGAAGAAACATTACCTGCTCTACACACGTTTCGAGCAAGTACAAAATCAATTGAACAACCTCTGGTTCCTCCAAACAGCAAAGTTTCAGGAACATACCAATACCTCCCAAATACCATAGTGGAGTTGGTGCAAGCGGCCCGTTGGAGGGGTTCCTGTCAGTTGAGTTTGGCTTGCCATGCGCCGTGTTTATGGTATTTTCATTCAGGGGTTCCAAATGGCCGACGGCATTTGTTCATGCCGTGTGTGAATCTTCGATCCATTGTGTGAAAGTCGTCCTCTGCTAACTCAAGGGTTGGCTTCAAAGAGGGATTGATGTTCAACCGAAAGGGAACTTCAAGAACTTGTTTAAAAAGAAACACAAAGTGAAGAGATAGCTGTGGATGTGGATGTAGATACAGACAATTTACGAAACATACTTTTCGTCTGTAGCCGTGTCTGCTATGCCTTGGTGATTCCTCGCCATTTGAGAGCCATTGGGCAGTGCTCTGATGGAGTGAGTCATTTGAGCCATGACGGAGGTGATGATTTGATGCAATCCAGCCACTCTGTGCGAGCATTTCACTCTGAAGGTGGATTGGCTATGGCTTGAATAGCTAGCAGTTCTACCTTCAGAGCTGAGAAGATGCAACACCTCATCTGCTAGGAGCAAGGACGCTACTAGGAGCAAAGGGCATCGCTACTAGGAGAAAGGACGCTACTAGAAGTAACAAGAACGCTACTAGTAGCAATGTAAAGCATGTTGTTACATGTAAACAAATCAATACTGATTCAAGTGGCAGCTGTGCACTCTTTCTCTCTGGCTAGTTCCGCTGAAGGGAAAACCTCACTCCTGGCAAGAGATCTTCGTCAGCGCAGGAGGTACCAAGGTGCAGTGACTACACTGCTTCAGCTGGGTCCACGACAGCTTTCTGGAGCCTCAAAAGACTCCAGAGAGAGTTTGCCAAACAAACAAACAAATCAAGAACAGCGTCACAAGGTTTATTTATGGACGCAATCTTCGGAAATGTACACGAAAGCAGCGTACTAGTAGTGTCTAGTCTAGACGCCTTCACTGTGTGTGGCTGCGTGGCTTATCGCCTTCACTTACTCTGCACGATTCGTTTGCACGTGGCTCAGCAACGACAAGAACTTTGCTGTTTAACAAAGCAAGGCGTATGGCTTGGCTCCCAAACCATACGTGCTGGCAAAGAATGTGGACCTTCATTTGCCACCTCAAGCATCACAGTTGGAGAATCCTAAAGAGAATTGAATCATTCAGTCCCTCAGAATGGCTGAGTGCACCATGCGCCTAACCTCGAGCTGCCGCTTCTGATGTGCCCGCTGTGTCCGCTCAAGACCTTAACGTCACCAAAAACACATGAACTTTGTCGCTGAATATGGGTTTTCATCTTCCAAACAGGTGGATCAGAACACTGGATCAAAAATTGGGAGGCGCCACGCTCTAGTTGCAGTGCCCCACATGCCAGCAGAATTGAGCAAGCCATGTCTATGTGTCAAACGAAGCATCCCAACTGGGTTTGGCACTACTCAAGGCTTGTGACAGCTTTGCAAGCGATTCATCATCGGAGTCAAAGCTGGAGGAACGCCTGAAGCAAGAAGCAAAGCAAATCGTGGGTGTTAAGTGCGCAAGGGAGTAACAGTATGCCATTAATTTGCATGCCGATTAGGACTGACAACGCTTGCGAGGCTTCAAGAGGTGGCAGGCCAAGCAGTATGAGTATAAAGAATCTGGCAGATCCAGAATCCCTTATCACTATTAAGTTGCACCGCCACATTGCCAGTCCAGGCATGCGATTCTAGCCAATTTGGCGCACGTCAAGACAAACAATCAGCAGGTCCCCTTGTCAAAATGTTGATCTTTGATGGCCTATGTCAAAAAAGTTGGGATTATATCATGGTGGTCTTCTGTTCGCCGTACACAATGACTGGTATCCCGACTTGCCTTCAACTTGGCTCTTTGGCTAGGTATTAGGATATTGCTTCTCCATGCATCAAAGACTTGCTCCGATGTGAAGCACTTCTGCACAAGTCATCAAGCCAGCCAGGCTTGAAGTGCATCGACGCGGCATCTCCATGCATAACATCCAAGTTTGTCATATAGTGAAACGATGTGAAACGGTTCTATTCATGTTCTGCAAACAGTCAAGGTATGTCAAAGTCATAGGGCTGCGGCGGTCGATCATCATGCACATCTTTGGCCCTACAGGTCTCAGCTTCTGAAATGCTTGAAGCGAACACATGTTGAGGTCATCACCCTGCTTGCCCGGATCGAAGTCGGATCCTGCCATGTTCTTTGGCCCCACTGGGCAAACCCTTGAGCTCAGTCTTCCAAAGCTCCACGGATGACTTTCCATCATCCCCAAATCAAGAAGTATGGATTCAATCATCTTCTAAGGCCAAGCAAGCATTGATTCCCTGCCTCTCCGCCATCTCCCGTTTCTCTGTAGCAGGATCCAAAGGGCCCGCCTCGTCGAGTACTTAGAACTGTACTGCAGCTGCTCCCTACTCTTATCCGCTTTTTTGTGTGACTTATCCAGCCGTGATCACAAAGGATCAAAAAGCTTCATCAAAAAGCTTGCTCACGGCAAGCTCATTCTGCCACGTGGCATTCACCACACGGGGGTGGACAGACGAAAGCGGTCCGGAGGCGCCAAGTTGCACCTACCGTCACGATCTCAGCAAGATTTAATTTTCTTTAGCTTCTTTAAGTCTTTTGGCCTTGTTTTGATTCTCTTTCTGTTGTTGCTTGTTCTCAACTTATCAGAATGCACAGGGCATTGGGACCGGTACGAGCCTTGGCCAGCCCACGAAGGAAACGAAGGGCCATTGAAGAGCAGAATGAAGAAACACACATCTCTTTTAAAGATGTGCTTAACATGTATATAAATAAAACATACATCTTTGGAAGGCAAGCCTTGCCTTCGTGGAGCCACCCATTACCACCTGATGAATCTGATGAAGCGATACAATGCTTCAAACATTGAGACATGTTTTAGTGCATTTTTGTGCTGCAGTTTTCTATGTCCGACGATTTTGCAGCGCTTCTTTGCCACCTTGGCGTTGTTCTTTGCAGCGCTGGCAGTGGAAGTGGCTGGAGTCCGCTTGAGGAAGTCCTGACAGGGCACCACTCCTCTGCACCACCTGTGCTTCTTGTTTCTAATAGCTTCTTGTTACTACTAGTAAGGCACCTGTTACTACTAGCGTGGCACTTGTTACTACTAGCTTCTTGTTCTGTGCAAAGTGCACATCTAGGGCTTCCAGGCATTAAAGTTCGCCGCCACGCGACCTTTTTGCTTAGGCCTTGTGAGATCTCACGAGAGTGACAAGTGAATGAAAGAAACAATGAAATGAATAAAACAAAGAGTTGTCTTTTTGGATGCAACATGCCACTAGTAGCTTCTTGTTTCCAGTAGCGAGGCCCTCCACCTGGTAGCTTCTAGCTACTAAGTAGCTTCTTGCTTAGGCCTCGTGAGATCTCACGAGACTGACAGAATTCTTCGCTCGAGACCTTCACGGATTGAGCTAACTTAGCCACTGGCAGGGCAGCCTGAGCCTGAAACAAAAAGTCACAACAGACACCAGAAACGTTTGGATTGAACAAAGCATGGCCTCCACAGGTGAAGAGGGTTCAGAAGGAGTAGCCTGAGAAACGAAAGTGCTTCCTTCCAGCTGATTGGCTGAAGCACCAGTTCAGTGTTTCGTTTCGGACCTGCTTCGTGTCATGTGATTGAAAGCATAGGCCTTCCCTTCAGGACTTGCCCTCCGTAGGTCTGCACCGACCTAAATGATGGCACACTCAAGCTCATTGTATTTTCTCAAATATCAAGAAAACCTTTGAACAAAACATACTGTAACAAAAAACTAAATGCGTGAGATCACGACGGCTGGTTACAAGCATTTAAAAGCTTCAATTTTGAGGTTTGCGCGGCTGCAGAACTGCTTGAGCACCAAAGCTGACGATCGCCGTTGGTCAAAACAGCTTTGACCTCAAAGCACCAGCTTCAACAGAGCCATCTTACCTCCAGCGGTCCTCCCGCGGTCCTCCGGTCCAGGCCTGGAGACGATACCGACCACCTACAGGTAACTCCAGAGACGCTGGAGACCTGGCAGTTCTAGGGAGTTCCACAAAGAATTTGGATTGGTCTGATCGAAAGGAATTCCAGAAAACGCTCGCAAATCCAGCTCTGGGAGCGCTTGGTGCCTTGAATGGTTGAGGGTTCTTATGTTCTCCACATCCTCCGAATCCTGACATGGAGGGTGAGATAGGGTGAGGCATCAAGAGTATCGCAAAAAACCTGGCCACACTGAGGCATGCACTTCTGCACACCATAGCACTTCGAAGCCTCTTTGTGCCTGTTGCGGTGTTATCCCAAGACAAAATCCTAAGCCCTGACGGCTCTAACGCCTCTGCTAGGTCTGCTGGTGCTGCCTCCCAGTCAAATAGCCTGTCCAGATCTCGGAGGACTGCGAAGCCGCAAGGACAGTGGAGCATGTCAGAGAGCACCACAGTGCGCCACACGTCCGCAAAACAGGACGGCAACTCCCAAAAGCTGTCGAAATGATGTACGTTGACAAAACAAAGGAAGGTATTGGTGGTATTGTTTGCGTTCATTTGACAAAACTCTCAACTTTAGGTTGCTGGCCATGAGAGCCGGACTGTGCCAGAGCCAAGGGATGTCACCTTGGCATTGAACACTGAACAAGCTGGAAATAACCCGTTTTTCAGCGTGCATAGAGGTCTTCATCGCTGTGTTAAGACATGTGCGACTTAATTTGTGAAGCTGTCAAAGCAACATGCATCCTCTACTGTACGTACAAGGCAACGCTGAGAGAGCAAACAAGCTGAGCATTTTGAGCGAATTTCTGGCATGTCCAGTTCTCCCTCATATTTGGACGCATGGTTCAAACGCATATTATTGAAAATTATGGGCCGTGTGGCAATAAGTTGTTGCTGTGTGCAGATACTGGTCTTGTTGTCCAGCGGCAAACCCTCTTTCCATGTTGTCTTGATACACTCGGAGGCATTTTGGCAGTGACCTGTGTGCTTCGCATCGGTTCTAGGTTGGAAGAGAATTTGTATGTCTTCAGTACAAGATATTCAGAATGTCAGAATCGATTTCATCGACAGGGGAGAAGAATTAGTTCTTGCTGTACTCTTTGTTACGAGCTCCTGAGTGTTTTAGAATGACCTGCTTCAACTGGCACGTTGCCAGGTTGCACACCACGTTGCTAGGGGCGATCGGAGACACAAAGCAGAGCTGATGCTTTTCTCCGTTGGTATGTTGATACATTCATTTTGCAATCAAACCTGGCACACTGCAAGTTGACCATCAACTCACCATGACTTCGAACGTTGTTCACGTCAGCAAAACAAGACCCGTTGACTTCACACCAGCACAAGTGGCCTGCGCAACCAGTCCGTAAGGCACAGAGCAAACCTCAGGTGCCTCAGCACAAAACCCTGTGTGACAGCATTTGAGGTCAAGTAAATAGAGAAAACAATTGCAAGAAGTGCAAGACCAAGTCGGGGTTGGGGCAAAGCTGATCCTAGTTCTGTATCTTCAGATACCTCCGTCAAATCAAAGTTGGTACCTCGTCAACATCATCTTCTTGGAGCGCCAGCAGCATGGCCTCCAAAACCAAAGCAGCAGCACTCGATCAAACTAGCTCTGATTCAGCTTTTTCTGGACTTGTTCTGATTCAGCTTTTTCCTAAACTTTGCAAGTCAGAAAGTTTAGGAAGTTTCGAAACAAGATCGTTGACCAGTTTCATTCCAACTCAGCACCTCCCGGCTCGGCGGCTGGGGTGGAGGTGTAGGAGGTTCATCCTGAAAGGCTCAGAAAGACCACAAAGTACAAATGACAATTGCGGCGACCACTTTCTTCAAAATGTGGAGAAAAGTCGAAACCACATTGATTTGAGATGATTTGAGTCAATTCTTGTTTCTCTGGGGTGCTTTGAAATGGACACTGCTTCTTTGACATGTGACCTCCGGTGCTGCAGCTCGTGGTGGTGCAACAGAAACCGGCGGTGCACGACCGGGCCTGAGGCTTGCGTTGACACATAGAGTCACTGTAGACTTTTCTTCCTTTTCTTGTTTCACCTACTGGCGATGGCCTCCAACCTAATAATAGCCTCCAACATATAAGACATCAACATAAGCAAAAGGACAAGAACTTGTCAAGAAATGCAAAGGACAAGAACTGCAGCACTTTCGGAATTGAGATTGATGCCTCTCCGGTGAGTCAGCCGTCTGTCAAGTGCACAAATAGCTTTCACAGCACAAAAGGGATTCATGTACAAAAGACTGTCCTATCTACAATTCGGCCTTGGCAATGTACAAGGAGAACTCTTCCTGCCAGTACGAACTAGAGAACTTCGGACCAAAGTGCCAGCAAAAGTGCCCTTGGGAGACCGAAACGAAATACAACTTGCTTGATTTTGTAGCCATGTGTTGGTAGTTGTGGCTGCGGTGTTGGTCAACAATGGCTTTTCAGGACGGTGCACCAAAAGACTCGTAGGGTCCGTTGAGTTGATTCTGACTAAGTCAGTTGCAGTTGTGTTCTGGAAGATGCTGGCACGGGACAGTGGTTGTAGGAATGGCTTCTTCATGCAAACATGGATCTTGGCATTGCTTGTTCCTGTCATCTGTGTGCCATAGCAAAATTGATCTGAAAGAGTGAGAGGGACACCAAACGAGTACAAACACGTACAAACAGTGTGAAAGGGTACTCCGGCAAAGAATGACTTGGAGACTTGCGGCCAGTGGCTAGGCTACATGAAAACACCCAGCTCAACTCTTGACCAAACAAGCAAATATGGGTTGAACCGTTGAATCCCACGACAAAGCACTCCTGGAATTTGGCCCGTCGAGCTTTCCGATCCCTGGGCATGGCAGTATGGCACTTGAAGCGACTCTTATGTTGTTTTCTGGGTGCCCATGCATTTGATCTGGCACTTCCTGGAAGGTGCAAGCTTCATACCAAGATGAGAGTGGTAATGCAAAAAAGAGAGAGAGAGAGCGAAAGCACAGACGAAGACAGTCGGCCGCACCTGCTTCTCATGAACTATACACCTCAAAGTTTCGATGAGGTTCACGTCTTGAAGCTGACATCATGTCTAGGCTGTGACCGCGGTCCTGTCTTGCTACATCTTGCTATGCAAGCATTTGATCACACAGTGCTCTGTGTTTCTTCTAGCCCTTGCGATTGCGCTGCTCTGTCACTCGATGCAATTGCCCTTACCACTGCAAGTACTCCAGGTTCTTCCTCATCATTTCGATTGGATGTATGTGAGTAGGTCAGGAGTGACATCAATGTGTGCTCCGGAGATTATCAAGGTCTTTCGCTAGTCCAAGGATTGGCAGCTTCTTGGTGTAACCCTGAGTGGGAAAATAGTCTTAGTGGTTCTCTTTCCATCCTTGTGCTGGCTGAAGCTCTAGGATCGAAGGTGGTCCGCTTGCGGAGTCTGCAAAGGTATGAAAAGGTCCAAGTCTGCTGTGTCTTGGTATGTCTTGCTATGTCAAGCATATGGATGCTGTGTCTTCGCTTTGGGCTGCAACTTGTGGTCTTGAAACTTGCATCCCCATATGCAGGCCGGTGGCGTGAAGCGATGTGAGGTCCGTCTTTGCAAGGAAAATGGTGTTTTCGCCCAGGGAAGGAATAGAAATGACTGCACTTCTGCAATTTGCAACAAGCTGAGCTTCCAGCTTCTCATCCTGCCGAAATATGGGAGGTTCAGAGCAAGACACTGGGTATATTTGAGATATGAGAGGACCTGTATTCTGGGCATTCAGGCCACTTGTGCGGTCATCCCATGTCGGCTCCGTTATTAGGCTCCATTCTTTGATGCCACAACTGCATTTTTAGCCCTACATTCCATTATGATGGCGTAACAGAACATCAACTTAAGTAGCAACCTCTATATCACAATGAGAAAGAAGCTGTTACAGTGCCCAGCTGCTCAAGTTCGTAAGAATATGTTCGCAAAGATCCATGGAATACGGAATACTAGCAACATTCCTAATTCACCGTCTATCCCGTCCCTCGTACGAGTACCAGGGTAGATGAAGGTCTACACTGCGGCGTTGCACACGTGTCACAGGTTCTAGCTGATGGACAGCATCCATACCAGCACAGCTTGGAATCTAGAAGACTAGTCACATGGCTGGCTAGCCGCAATCAAGTCTCATGGCTGTTTGTGTACAGGGTGCCAGTTTTTGACATGCCACTGCTTAATGGCAAGAGGTGAGTCCAAGCAAGGCCATTCTGGAAAGGATCAGGGTGGGCAGGGCGGTGGGCCTCTTGAGGAACTTCATCAGGAGCTCCCACGGCCCAATCCGCAAAGGAGAAGGAGGCAATGGCCGCGCTTGCCTTCCAAGCGGTCAAAAAGAATGGAAAGAAAAGGAGACATCTCTCAGAGTCCGGGTTTTTAATGTTTGTTTAATGTGTTTGTTTAATGTGCTTTCTATTGTTTTCTATGTTCCTAGCACCGCCTCTTGCAAGCGCCGTGAGAAGCTCTGAGGTGCTGGAGCCTCTCCTGGCACGGTGTAAAGTCGTCCCACTCATCTTCGGGCAAAAATTTAATTCTAATAGCTTTTTGTTACTACTAGTAAGGCACTTGTTACTAGTAGTAACAAGAAGCTATATAAGGGTGTTCAGTACAAATCCTTCACAAAGTTGTGTGCGCGGCGACCCTGGAATACGACGAATCTTAGACAAATATTTCATGGAAGTAAACGGAAGTACACTTTCCAAGCATGAAATGGCAACCGTGGCGTTCTTCCACAGCTTCTCCCGCACTTGCCTCGATCCATTCGCTTCGAGGCTGCACGTTGAGCCTCCGAAACAAGAATTTGTGCACCTACCAACTACATCCAACTACTAGCTTTTGTATGCTTTTGTCTTTTGCTTACGTTGATCGTTTTGAGTTGTCTAAGCTCCTGAAACGTAGTACATAGCTTGGCTGTCACGGTCTGTGCCGCGGTCGCACATCTGTTCTGGCTCCAGAAGAAAATGTGGGGGACTCTGGACTTGGCAAAGCTAGAAAGAGCCAAAAGACTGCCTCTTTAATGATGCACAAACGGACAATAATGCAGGAGAGCAAACACGAGACACAACATGATTCCAAGGAAGATTGCATAAAGTGACATATGTATATATGTCTTATATGGCAATGATTTTAATGTATCCGTTTTGGTTTAC
This sequence comes from Durusdinium trenchii, assembly GCA_963970005.1. Classification (NCBI taxonomy): domain Eukaryota; class Dinophyceae; order Suessiales; family Symbiodiniaceae; genus Durusdinium; species Durusdinium trenchii. The sequence goes on along the minus strand of CAXAMN010021529.1, from coordinate 105,038 downwards.
TTCTTTGCTTCGTTTCTTCGCCTGCTGGGCAAGCTGCTGAGCTGCCTCGAAGCCGCGCTCCATCTGCTGGGCAACTTGGTGCCCTGGCGGAAGCTGTGAAGCTGCACCAAAGAGGTCAAAATATGAAGCTTGAGAGCCAAAAGAGTACTGCACTCGTCTTCCAGCTTCCTACGTTGACTTTGGTTGTTGCATCTATCACTACTCCTGCCTGCAACGTTGCTGACAAGCCCTACGAGCGTGTCGAAGTGGCTATTCTCCTGCAGTGATCAGAGAAACACAAAACGAATGCCGCTTGAACCGCCTTCGGAAGGTCTTCACAGAGCAGGAAATGTCGCGTTTCCACCACACACGGGTCCTCAGCACTTTGCTCCTGAATGTCCTGAGTCTGTCGAATATCAATGCGGCATCTGAAAGGGGACTTACAGCAACATAAACATATGACATATCATCTAACATCATATCTGATATAAATCTTTTCCTTTGATGTCTCTGGACTGTGCCTGCCCATCGAAGTCAGGACGTCGCTGCAAAGGTCTGGCGGTTCAGACCCATTGGACCACCACTGGATGGGAATTTTAGGGGGATCAAGGCCTGCCCGGACCTCCAGGACTGTTCCTGAGTTTGAGAGAACTTCCAAAAACTGCTGTTTGCTGTGAGAATGTCAAGCAAAAACCAGAGGTGAAGCAGTGTCGAAGCTTGAGAAGAGAATGGTTTGTGAAACCTGATTCCTGGTTCTCAACCTTCTTTCTCCCTGTCGCTCTGAGCCGCCCTTGCTCAAAGAAGCCAAAGCCAGGCCCTGAGACATCTTGGCCATAACTCCATACATTAAAGTGTCTTTGCCACGCACCTGTTGGACTAGACCCTGGGCTGCAGCGCTGTGGCCTTGGAGAAGAGAGACCAGAAGAGAATGTGGGGTTCCAGTTCGAGTCAACAAAGCTCGCAGCCAAGCTTGCCAAAAGTGGCCGTCGGTTGATATGTTCAAGGCTAGGCCAGCTAGGCTTCCCGGACGAGACTTCTGCCGCACGCTTGGCCTAAAGTCTTCGATATTTGTTTCTCAAAAATGCGCAATCCAGCTACATCCCTGTGGCGTCAACTTTTAGTCTCAACGTTGGCTCTAAGTTGTCTTCATCTTGTCTCTATCGCTCCTCTTTTTCTCTTCGAGAGTTTCTCTGCAGGCGCTTACACAGACACACAGGCATGTCTCCTCCCCTCTGCTTCGACTCCAACTTGCGGAAACTGCATTTCATTGGACAAACCCGACATCACGGCACGGAAGCCACGAAGAATCGCATGACTCGCTGCAGAAAAGACCTTGTGATGACAGTTAGCTGCTTTGGAAATCGCTGCGTCAATTGCAGAAACTGTCCAAGTTTCTCGTCGCACAAAAGCTGTCCACATTCCTGTGCTCAGGTGTTTCACTGGCACAAAAGCTGTCCAGATTGCGTGCAGGTTCCTCACTTGCATCTTCATGAACATGGGAAGCTGTTTGAGTCATTTCCAACATGGAATTCTGTGGGCTCCGGGTCGGATGATCCAAAATCTCGCTACTGATCCGCTCGCTGAGCCTATCCGGAAGCTCGAGGCGACCCGACATGCCTCGCAGCAGCTGCACGACACTTGGTCTCAAGGACCGAGCTCGTCCCTCCTGCTGTGCTTGCCACCAGGCCTGCACATCGCCAACGACGTGCTCCAGGTGACTCAAGTGGCCATTCAACACCTGCAGTTGCCCTGGCCTCAGTTCACACTGGCTGGCATGGGATGTCTCCTAATATCTCTAAAGCATTGGCAGTTGTCAAACATCATCAGAATGTAGTGCAGAGAGGTGACAAAGAGGATGCGGCTGACACCAGTATCCAAACAGGCAAAAACTACCAAAACACGTCGACCTCGTCGACCTACGTCGTCAAGCTTTGCTACTAACTTAACTGGGGCGCTTTGTTGTGTAAACTGTGAGAGATGGTTATATATGTGGCAGGAGACCAAAAAGCAGATACCGAGAGCACGTACAGCACAGCGCATGAGAAGAAACGCTGAAGATCAGAGAGATGGAATGGACATGACGAAACAAGACCCTGAGCCATTCGGTCATTCGGTGAGTCACTGAGGCAAGAGTGTCTTGCGGTCATTTTGCAGAAATCGTCGAACGTCATGTGTTCATGGATAGCCTCCTTCCCTCTCGCTCTTTAAATCCAAGTAGCAGCTCGTCAGGTGGTAGAAGGGCCAAGCGGCAATGAAGCTCTTTGAAAAGCTGCAAACGTGGCAGTGTCCGAGAATCCCAAAGCTCTACCATACTACTCGCCATCTCCCAGTGAGCCACCATCTTCTTAGATTGAGTTTCAAATGCAAGACCTATTCCAACAAAAAAGTTTGGGAAATCGAATCAAACGAGGAAGGAAAGCACACAGAATAAAGATATGGATTCTCAAAGAATCAGCACACAAATCGGTGAAAGCACGGTGCTGCTCTTCTTGCCATTGTCCTTGCTGACGCCCAAGAGCACAGACCTGCTCATAGCGGCATAGAATGGTCAGAAGACAGACAGTGTACAGCGCCAGAGGTGCTATGTCCCAGGCAGCTTCCCATGCGTGCGAGGAGCTTCTGTCGGTGAGCAAAAACAGGGCGACCAGAATGAGGATCAGCAGTGAGCTGACCGCAAGAGCTATCACAAGTAGGCCATGACTGGAGTCAAGTACTTCCCAGTGACAAAAACCACAATAGATAGTCTCCTCATCAACAGAGCATAAGCAACGAGCTTTGCAGTAAAAGCCAGGACAGAAGGTACAACAAGGCTTCTTAAAATTTGGGAGCTCCAGTGATTGAAGGCCAACAACTTCTTGCTGCAAGCCCTCTGACATGGGGTCTGAGATCCATGTGAAGCTTTGTTCCAAAATGGCTCTGCTCTGCTTGAGAAGCTCTTCAATGTTCTGGCATTGGTTCAGAGAAGCCAACAAATCTTCCAGTAGCTTCTCTTGCTTGAAGGCTTCAGAATAAATCCTCAGCCACATCCCGATGAACTTTCGAAGTTCGGCCTGCAGTTCCACGTCGCTTCCATCCACCACTACAAGTCCTTGCAGTTGGTTCAGAAAGCGGATGAAATCCCGCCTTTCATTATCAAATGTCTGCTGGGCCAAAGTAGTATTGTTGCGCACAGCTGCTGAAAGGCTCTCCTTAAAGGTTTGTCAATCAGATACAAGAACCGAAACAAACACACACAACACATGTATAATTGTGGTGGAATGTATCAACGAGTTAAATACACAACTAACGCTTGAAAAACATAACCATTTTGTGGATCCAAAATTAGCAGCAGTTGACTAAACAGGCGGGGGTCATGCTTTTCTTTGATCGCCTTGCGATACGTTTCAGTTAGTCTTTCCATCTCTTCTTCACGTTCGCGCTGATACCGCTGCACCTTGCTGTTGTATGTGGCAACCAAATACATCAGCTGAATGGTGCACGGAAGCAAGAATAACGTGTCCAAAATCTCGACGACCTTGGATGTCAAGAAAGATTTAAGGGATTTTTCAGAGACATCATCAGCCACCACTCCTTTGGTTTGCCGAGATATCAAGGGGAAAAAGAATGGTTAGCCAAATGCACTGATCTATGAACCGAGCTGCGCAAAAGGTCCGAATGCCGAAGTGCCGATGGACAACACAACCATGTTCATAGGTGAAAATAACATCTCGCAGAGTCAAGGCAAGGCCAGCACACCAAGCCAGAACCAGGCATGCTCTAGTGAAGTCGCACTTGCGGAGCAAATTGATGAAATGATAAAAAGACATATCCACGGCAGTCACAATTCGCAGTCAAGCATAACTCCCGAATGGGGTCAGATTTTTGTCAAGCTGTTGAGCCAAGATTCCAATGTTTTCTTTACCTTTCAAGTCATTCTGCTGCACATTCATCTGTCAAAGAAGAAACAGCAATGAACGGCAAAAAGGACAAACTACTGTACAAGTACTTGCCAGATTGCCCGTTGGCCCGTTGGCTCAAGCAATCCAAGCAGAACCAGCACAAGTCGCTTCAAGGCTGCTACCAGTTGTGCCCACATCCCATCTGGCAACTCGGCCTCAGCCTCAAAGGGCGAGAGAACAAAGAGCATTCAGCCCGCTCCAACTTAAAAGCAGTTGAGGCGTCTACTTATGTAGTAGTTAAGTAAGGGCGACTGGTTCGCTACTAGGGGCTCCTGGCATCCCTACTAGGAGCAAGGACGCTACTAGGAGCAAAGGGCATCCTAGGAACAACTATGCAGCTACTAGTTCGCTCCTAGGAACAGGACGCAGGATAGCGAACACGCTTCTTCAAGAAGGCTCCCCCAGCCGCCCTAAAGGCGGCAACTGAAGAAGCGCTCCTTGAAGAAGCGCTCGCACTAAATGAACCGTCGCAAGCTCAATGTGGCGCTAGGCGCCCAACCACCGGATCACCAGACATGACTTCTCGGACCTGGCGCAGGATGTGATCGAAACGACATCGCCAGGTCCCAACTTCGCCAGAGCAGCCCATTGAGAGAGGGAGTCAGGGCCGTGGCCAGCTAGCTCAGGTTGCGGAAGCCTCCGTCAAGTCTCAGACTCTTGGCGTTTACAAACGCTCGCCAGTGTACAAATCAATGGTTGCAGTGGGATGAAAAGCCGTATTTGTGCCGGATTGATACGGCGTTGGCACAGGTTGATTTAGAAAGGGCCGTGTTTGCCTGTCGTGGAGCTCATATGCCCAGGAGAGTTGCACCTGCGTCGGAACATGTTTTTCTTGGATGGCCATCGCCATTAGAAACAAAGAAAAACAGAAAAGGAAGAAAGGTCTACTATAGTAGCAACAAGAAGCTACTTGTAGCTCCTGGCATTGCTACTTGTAGCAAGGTGCCTTGCTGATATAGTTTGCTATTAGGTTGGAGGCCGCCATCGCTTCTTGGATGTCACTGCTTCATCTGAATCGGGGGGCCCTGGGCCCCGCACAGTGGCTTCGCTGAAAGGCCCTCCATCATCCTGCATGTCCTCAAAAGCACGACTAAGGAGAGCTCAAGAAAGCATCCAGCAACAATGCTGTCGTTCCGCTTGCCAAGCTTTTTGGGTTGGCATGAGGCTCGTTTAGAGACATCACTCAAACTGAGTGATTGAAGGAAATGAGAACAAGATCATGCAGTGTCGGACAAGGAGAACCCTTGCCGGTTCTGGCTTCCCTTAACTGCACTACCCTCGCAAGAATGAAAAAGCAACGACTCCAGAGACCCACGGAGTGTTTCCCATCTATGGGACTGCTACTCCCGTGCTAAAGCGACATTCTCACCTGGAGTTTTCAATCAGTGAATCTAATGAAAGTGGCAAACCAAGACTTCCTGTAGGTTTACAGGAAGCCAGCATCATGAGCAGAAGCAAGTACAAAGCCGAAACAAGGTATGATTTTTTTTTCAATTAGCAAAACCCATCACCGGCACCACCACAATCTCGATCGCCGATCCTTTTGATTCTCCACGATGACCTCTTTTTTACCTTTCGGCTTCAGCACGGCAACATCGCCATCGGTCGAATTCCAGAGACGAAAGCAGAAACAGGGCCAATCCATCTCTATCACAAACAAGAAGCTACTAGGGGCTCCTGGCATCGCTACTAGGAGCAAGGACGCTGATAGGGGCTCCTGGCCGTGCTACTAACAAGAAGCTACTAGGGGCTCCTGGCATCGCTACTAGGAGCAAGGACGCTGCTAGGGGCTCCTGGCCGTGCTACTAACAAGAAGCTACAAGGGGCTCCTGGCATCGCTACTAGGAGCAAGGACGCTGCTAGGGGCTCCTGGCCATACTACTAGTAACAAGAAGCTACTAGGGGCTCCTGGCATCGCTACTA
>CAXAMN010021529.1:87467-99188 GCA_963970005.1 Durusdinium trenchii | reverse complement strand
GCTACTAGGAGCAAGGACGCTGCTAGGGGCTCCTGGCCATACTACTAACAAGAAGCTACTATTGGGGAGTTCCGAAATTCCCATCTGGGAGCGATCATTAGGACAGGGCATCGGTCTTGTTTCCTCATCGGTTTTCAGTGTATGCTCAATGTAAGACCTACTGGCAAACAGCTTTGGACGGTTCCGACGTTTTTGGACGGATCTCAAATCCCTCTGTTTACGCCTCCAAAACTAGACCCACAATGACCCGCAATATCCCAGCTTGCCTGGCTTTTCCCACCGCCTTCGCTTGGCCACCTACAGGTGCAACAGGCACTGTTCTCTGTTGTTCAGTTCCTAGGCACATCTTGGCACCTTCCGTTCCTCCTTTGCCCGGAAGATGCTGGACAAAAGGTTGGAAACCTCAACGGATAGGTTTTCGCTCACGAACAGCTGGGCTCCACGGGCTTTCCGAACGAAAAGACACAGCTGAAGCATTTCGGAAGCGCTAAGACCAACCTCGAGTTGCTCCATGTCACTGATGAGGTTCTCAATGAAGTTCTCCTAGTCTTTTCGAAGAAAACACATTGGGTCACTTGGAAAATCAAGTGGTTCAGCCAGCTGTTCCGGGAGTGTGCCATGTGTTTTTTCGGTATTGGTACAGCACTTACAGGGCATTCCTCACGCAATCACATCGGATACACCCATGGCTTTATTAGGGGTTTGCGCGCGATCCTGCCAACATGACATGGCGTGTTACTCTTGCCATATTCTTCTGCTCTTCTCATTTTCCTCAGGACTCAGGGTCTTTGCCGTGATTATGATGTCTTTCCCATATGTTTCAGGCTGAAAAGCTTCGCACGGTCGCAACGGTCCTGGCGGCCAGCCTTCTTCTGCGCTTTCTCCACCCGCCTACCAGCAGGCAGAATAATCATACCACACTATGTATAGAGATTTCATTCATGCACCGTGGAAAAAACACATGCTCACATCATTTGACATACACTGGACATAGAAACATACAAGACCCGTCAATGCGTCAATAATGTCCATCAACTGCTCTGCTACACTTCATGGTTCATGGTCCAAGTCACTTGTCTGCAAAGCTCTGACAAATTCAGGTCGCGTAGAAAGCCAAGGAACTTGTGGAGTCGATCTTGCTCCCGGCGCAGCATCGCCTTCCAATCTTTCGAGATCGAAACGAGCTCGTTCTCCTCTTTCAAATCGCTTATCCAATTTGTTCGTCAAATATCCTCTTCTATATTATGTATCCTATCCAATGTTCTTCCAAACTCTGCTTACGCATCTGCTATGCCTGTTCCTCAACGAACTCATTGAGCAATGAGCGCATGTCCTCTACTTGCAAGAGAAGTCCGTTTGGAAACGACTAGCCGCTAGCAGCCGGACGCCGAGTCACGATTAGCCGAAGGGGCTGTTGCGATGTTTCAACTCGGAAGTCGAGAGAAGTGAGCAAATAAGTCGCAAATGGCTCAAGTACCGTAAATTAGCAGAAGTAATAAGATGTAATAAGTAGCTTCGCACCAGACAACTTATCTTCTCCTCACAGCTGCGCTCAAGGCGCTCGCAGGTCACGCGCAGGTCTTGCTCTGACATGGAGTTCAGCAAGCCAGCCTTGAAAGTGTGCGGCATCTTCGTCTGAGTCTGATGAGAACAGGCTGACCAGTGATTGATGCGGAGAGTGAACGAGTCTTTCTGGATTTGCCACGAACTTGACGATGCCAGGAGCCCCTTGTAGCGTTCTTGTCACACCAATATTAGGCCTTAGGCCAATGTCCTCAAGATGCATGCAACTCTGAAGGGGCCTCGCTCATTGCTGGCTGCGCCATGGCGTCAAATTGTTCCCTCGGGCACTGTTAATCGGCAAAAACAAAACAAAACTCGAACCACAATGGGAAAGGTTGAACCAGTTTGTTAAAACAGGAATCATTTCAAGGTCTAAATGTGCAAAACCAAATATATGACAACAAAAACAATCACATAAGCTGGAAGGTGAAGGGGCTGCAAGTGTCTTTGGCTTTGTGGCTGATGCTATGCAGCCCTTCAGAGCCAATATGAACCCAGCTCGGCTCACCTGACAAGCTTCCTTCACCAATTGCGAACTTCTAGCAAATTCAAGAGCTGCCAAGCGCTTTCTTTCCGCAAAACGAGACCTGATGGATGTCTTCTGCAACACTCTCCCGCAATCCTTTAGGATCAGCTCATTGTCGCAAGAGATGCCAGCTATGCTGTCGAACGAACGAGTGTCCGATCGTGTCCGATGTCGCGAGCAGCGAGCAGTGAGCTGGAGTGAGCTGGAGAGTCGCGCACGAAATGGAAAAGAGCCACAGGCTAAACGCAGTGCGCTGAAGACACAAAGCATGCGTGGCACGCAGTATGCTGTGGCTCAACTGGGAACTCATGCTCTGGCTCTTCCATCAGTCACGCTTGAGCCTCATCTGCTCTTGAGAGTGAGGCATCTGCCATGGTAGCACTATCACACATGCAATATGAAAGAAGAAGACACTGCTTTCGATAAAGGAAAGAGAACATCTTCTCGTCATGGGTTTTCATGTCTCAGAATAGCTGTCTTTGAGCAAAACATACCTTTTCTGAAGCAGTCTGTCAAAAGACCCATACGTTAGTCTGTCAAAAGCGCCCCTGAATAGGGTGGTTCATGTCAGTGCCAACTGATAGAAAGGCTGCTGCTTGGACAACACGTTTTGGAGGATGTTAAGATGGAGACCATCGCTAGTAGGTTGGAGGCCATCGCCAGTAGGTTGGAGGCCATTGCTATTAGGATGGAGGCCATCGATAGTAGGTTGGAGGCCATCGTAGGTTGGATGAATTTGCTCTCCGGATTGGCATGAAGAGTTGTGCACCCTGTGCGAACCCTGGCGGTCTCTGCCATTGAGAGGCAACTGCTGCAGCAACAAAGCAACGGAATGCTTTTGGTAAAGCCATGAAAAGTGGTGATCATGGTGATCTATTTGTACAACTATTTGTTGTTTCCCTCATACTAAGGTGGCAAACGGAAAAAACCGTGTACCCACTGTCGCTGAGTTGCCGTATGGAAAACACCAGGTGGATCTCCGTGGGTCAGAGTCCACGGAAGGTGCGGATTCGAGGCTCCAGGATCTGAAGTCCTTGACATACGCAAACCAACTGTACTAGTAGCTTCTTGTTACTAGTAGTAAGGCCAGGAGCTACTAGTAGCTCCTAGTAGCGATGCCCTTTGTTGCTAGTAGCTTCTAGCCCTTATAGCATCTTTTGTATCACAAAAGTATTACTACATAGAGAAGTATCTATGATATTAAAATAGTGTTTTCTAGGTATAAGCTGCTTGCATCTTTTTGCATTGCTTTCATTTCTTGCTACACATCATAGTAGGTCCTCTACCACGGTTAGTGAAGTCCAAGTCGTACGAACCAGGAGACTCATAACTACACGGCCTCACTCGGTGAGTAGATGCCTTTAGACGCGACGACTATATGTTTTGACCTACAAAAAGAACTGCCAAGAAGAACTAAGAAGTACGATGTGCCACAATGCTGCAGCAAGGATCGGCATCCACTTGTTTCCACCGAAAGCCGCAACTTGACATCCGTTGATGTCGATCTGAGAGCTTTCTGAAAGAAGTCTTGGCATAAGAATATATAATATATATATATAAGAATGGCTTCTGGACAAAATCGGGTTATGTCCGCTACACTACACGCTGCATCCAGTCAGAAAGCTGTCCATCCGTAGATGGTTCAGGGGTGCTCTCACATCCCCTCGGCAGCATTGCCCATCGGTTTTTCTAGCTTGGAACCGAGAATACCACTTTATAGACAAGGACAAATCCAAGCCTTCCTATGCCAGCCATTGTAGTGCAAAGTCTATGTCTTTGGTGTACCTTGATCAATTCTGAGCACCCGGCATGTTTGCATTCACAAACCTGACAGGTGATGGGGCATGGCACAGTTCGGTTCTGCTTTGCAAAGCAAAGTTCACAGCAACCTTTTCCGTCAGCCTTCCACATGGGATGTCGGCATAGCTGGTGTTACTGACCTCAATATGCAAGATTTAGACCAGGTGTTCGTCTATGTCCCTGTCTTGCATCACAATTATGATCCTGCTTCCCTGAAATGAAAGTCTGCTAGTGGCACAAGTGCCTGCACTTGCTGAACGGAAACAGGAAAACAGCCAATGAGCCAATGAGCACAGTGATTGCAATATACTGAAAAGAAAAAAATAACATCCTGCTCCGGCCCGGGCGTGGGCCCCTTAGCTTGCTCAGCCTCAGATTGTGGATGTAGAAATGTCAAAACGAGGATGGTTGACAGTGCAGTGTAGGATGTGTTTCCTGTTTTCTTAAAGCAAATCCATGCAGGTTTTGGCAAGCCTCTTGATAGTCTGGAGGTGGTTCTGGCACACCTGCAGACAGATCACGACCAAAGCGGTGCAGAATTGAAAAGAAATAGAATTATTGATTGATGCTTAATTACAGTAGATGCTTAGACTCATTAGACAAAAGACTCTGCACAGACTCATTTGGCCACTAGAATCTACGAACCGATTCAACTTAGTCAGGAGCGCAAGCCTAAGTTGCATGGGAATGAATGCATTATTTGACTTGCACTAGTCCCATCATGGTACACATGGTTATCCGATTATATATCCCTTCATAATGGTTTGCTGCGATGATCGCATCCAATTCTTAATTAAGAGTGACCTTGGATGTATATGCGGAGGACTGTGGACACCTGCGAAAACAGTGAAATCTGAGCTGGTTCCCTCAACAATGCGAACACCATAAGTCAAGACCTGCTTCATATTGTCATGAACGCACCTAGTTACTAGTTCTCCCAAATAGATTGGAACTCTAGAGTTGCTCCCACAGGAGCCGAAGCTAGCATCCGCACCACGACCCAATCCGCGACCACGAGTCAAAGCTCTCAACGCGAGGAGAAGAAAACGTATTCTGTTTAAAAACAATGTTCCAAAGTTCATCAAGCCCTGAAATGATCTAAGAAAGTTTGTCTGTCTCCACAAATCCCCGGCGTGCCATCATCTTTGTTGGCAGCAAGCTGATCAAGGCGTTGGCGCATCGCTATGTTGCCCTGCCTGGGCAACGACACTGCACACATGTGAAGAATTCCGGATCCTGGTGTGAGCAACAAAAGATTGCATGCTTGGGCTCATGCTCACGGCGTGCACGTAGGTCAGCGCTTGCAAAAGCCTCCGCTGCACTTGCACAGGAATACAAGCAAAAACTGAGGACGCGACTTCTGCGCCAACTTTGGAAAACTGGTTGGCAACAAAGTCTTGTCGAAAAGTCTCTGAGGGAGCCAAAAGAAGCGGCACCAAATCACAACAGCTCATGCGACAAGCATGCCGGCCACTGGACTTCTACAGCCGAAGTCAGAGTTTGATGAAGGAGGCAAGGTATTCCTCCACCTAATAGCGTCCTTGCTACTAGTAGTAATGGCCTCCAACCTAATAGCGATGGCCTCCACCTAGTAATGTGCATTGTGGAAGAATGGCATTCGAACAGCGTTGGATTAGGGCCTGATGTACTTAAGATTGGGGTGATTCTGTACATAAAAGCTAAAGAGCTGGAATCACAGTGTGTTCATGTCTTTGCTCCGACCTTGACAGCTTTGCTCACTGCGAAGCCGGCATTCCGGAGCTCTGGTCTCAGAGGATCCTCCTACATGTAGTACAAGCATAATAGATCAATCTACACCTGTATATATATATAATCTATATGTGGTTAATCTATATATGGGTTCAAATATAGTTCGTTCAGAAGGTTTGGTAAGAAGGTTGTTAGGAAGGCATTCACCACCGCAATGAATTGTCTTCTAGGCCAGTCTTTTCCTGTATCATAGTGACTTGGAATTGAATCAAATCATCAACCATAGCTTGAAATGTGTGTCTGTTTGTTGCATCTGCATGCATATGCTCGATTGGCATATGAACACAACGTGTAAGTACTTGCTTCGGACGTGTGCGAAGGCACAATGGTCTTCACTTTGTCACAATGGTGTGTAACTCTGTGCAACTGTTTAGACTCTTCCGGTAGCTTTCTTTGTGACGTGTCTCAGTCCTGCGACTCTTCTAGCCTTGGCAAACACAAGCAAGTGAACATGCCTGGTCATAATCCAAAAATGGCATTGGTTCCGATTCTTTAAAGTCTTTTTTGCTACTAGGAGCAAGGACGCTACTAGGGGCTCCTGGCCTTACTACTACGAACAAGAAGTTACTAGGAGCAAAGGGCATCACTACGAACGTAGCAGTCCACTCAAAGATCCCGGAAGATCTCACAACCGGCGGCTTTGGTTCAAGGGGGTCAAGAACTACACAGCTCCCAGGATGCAGGCAGACGTTCGTAGTGTAGGATAAAGCCAGCAGCCGCCCAGCCAGTGAACCTTCAAAAAGAACATGGAAGACACAAACACCACAGCTGAAACGATATGGTTCAGAATTCGTCAAGCATGTTCAACTGCTTCAATATTCATGTAGCACAAGACCATTCACATCAAAGGAGGTTTATCTCAGCAGCTGCGGAGCTACTCTGGTTCCGATATCTCAGACCCATGTACATAGGCAATTCATGGCAATTCGTGTTTTGCGAAATGATTGAACTCGGGACGCGCGTGTTGACCGCAAAAGCTACCTCGCTACCTTTGCGAAAGCGCTGCGGGGCGGGAAGAGAGGACAGGGGCCAGATGGTCTCAGGGCTTGTCTGAGCCCAGAGGTACTGATGGGGAAAAAATGCTGAAGCCCTTAAATTTCATCGGCATGCATCGGATGTGCGCTGCGCGAGAAGAATGGGCATGTCCAAAGAAACATAATAGTTACTAGTTTCTGGCATGACTTCTGGTGATCAATGCCACATTGTACAGCTCAAGTCACAAAGCACTGCACTTCACCGAATCACAAATCAACACGCTTCGCTTCAACACATCACAAATTACCACTACACTTCCTCGCATCATCATTGCCTTTACACGTGACATCATCACATTGCACATCACTCTCCTATAGCTACTATCATTAGTGGAAACTTCCGCGATCTGCTGTATGTTCCCTGGCGATTGAAAAGAGAGAAACAAAACAACTAAAGGACAGTAGAAACAGCTACGATAAATCGAGTAGTATGTTCAGAATCTGCCCTCATAATATCACTCAATCACCTGATATACTTCACTTCAAAAGTCAAGGGCCAATAGGCCAATCAGCAATTCGCACCTGTCTGCAATGGTAACCTGCGCTGCGGGATTGGCCACCTTGAGTTTCTCGGAAATGAATTGTCTCCGTTCTAAGAAGCAAGAAGCTACTAGTGGCTAGAAGCTACTTCGCTCTTAGGTTGGAGGCCATTACTACTAGTAGCAAGAAGCTCACGTGCGGAAGCACCAAAGTGAACGCGTTCCGGTGTTCGACATAAGGATGCAGCGTACTCTGCTGTCTGCCGCGTATCTGCTGGATTTGGCAAGGCATGACCTTCCTGGTCCGAGGAGGTGATTTCTCGTGTTGCTTTAAAACAGAAAAATAAGAATAGAAATATAACACATGTTCCAACAACTACACTTGACTCTCTCCTGTCTCTCGGTCTCCACCACAATCGGGCCACCTGGAAACCGCATCCGCCTCAGCGTCGCAGTCCGCTCCAAATCGATGCATTGCGGTATTGCGCTGTTTGATCCAAGTTGGATGCATTGCCAGCTCAACAAACGGCTGCAATTGGTTTCCTGGGATTTCTCCAAGCACTTGTCTGCACAAGCATCGGAAACACTTACAGGTCGCAAAAATAGTCAGCAGGAGAGTCCTGAGTCTTGCAAAAGCCACTGCCGGCACCCAGCACTGAACTTTCCTGAAGTCAACATATAGACTCGGATTTTGATCATCTTGAAGACTTTGAATGGAAGCCGTGAAGCCACGTGATCAAACATGTCAGAACAATTCACAACCTCGGGTTTGTCCAAGGACACCAGCCTGGAGGTGTAACTTTTGGCCTTGGAAAAAATCTGTGCAATCTAATTCGCTTTCAATGAATTCCTCTTACCGTGCGTACCTGGTTTCTTGAGCAAAAATACGCTGGCGCTTTGCTTGGTTTCACTGAACAAGCACACTTTTCCGATGATTGACTACCTTGTCACTTGGAATCCGGACTCTTCTGCCTTGCTCTCCGGTATGATACTACCGGCCTTAAGGAGCTTCTGTCAACATCGCAGTGCAAGTGCAAACACAGTGCACTGTGAAACCATCCGCACAACATACACATACGGGACGCAAGGCTGCGCATCTTTCAGATCCAGGCCAGGCTATTTGGTGGGCATGGACCCTCCTCACAAGCAGCACAAAGCACAAACCACAAAACACGGTGCTCTGAGCGCCTCCTTGTCAGAGGACATGGGTGAAGTCGGCGAACTGGTGTCGCCCGGCAAGGTCTGCGAGTCGCCACTCACAGCGTCGTCTCTCTCGTCGAAGGTCGGTCACTCGTTTTGTTCCTTTGTACGTTCTTAACGTACATCTTCCAAACAAATGCGCCGTAGAAAGGCGACCCAACTACGCACTCAAGCTCAACTGTGCAAACATGAACGACCCAGTGGCTAAGTCCAGTGGCCTGCGTTGCATTTCTGGGCAAAAGAAAAAGAATTTAAAAAGAAGAGCTCTTGGATTGAAATCCAGCATCTTCTTTCCCTTCTCTCTTTCTCCCAACTTGTTCTTTGCGACGCGGAAAAAATGCACCAACGATTCCCTGGCGGATTCCCTGTCTGTCGATGCTCCTTCAACGACGCATACGGATCCATGGCAGCTGACCTCGAGAGCTTGGAGACGTCCGTCTCATCGCACACACGGCATGCACGCATGGCACGGCCGAAGCACTCTGTCTGAGGAGCTCACTTGCGCAAGGTCTCGTCTGGGTCGTTGTAAAGCTGAGCAAACCTCCAAGCTACAAACAGACTGGATGATTCTTGCCTCTGAATCAAACAACAACTTATGTGTCACATCAATTTCCATATAATATCATACAACCAAAGCATACCAAAGCCCCACCTCTCAAACATGCCCTTGATATCTTCATTCTTCTCAACCTCGGTGAAGGCAAGTTGGCGTTCGGTCAAATCTTTGAGCTTGAGATACAAAGGCAAGGCACTCGAAGCACTCGCAATGAATAACTGAAACGATTACAGCACGAACTTGTTTTTGTTTGAAGTCCAGGATGGTTTCCCACATCTTGAGGGAGCAGACCCAATTGGCAAAGTGTGCCGCCAAAGAAGTCGACAATGATCCCATGGTCGGTTGCCCAGCTTTGGAACGCCTTCGGAATCTTCAATCTGTCCATCTTTGTTCTGAATGCTGAGAAAAAAAGGGTGGGACTGTGGGGCATCATTTGGCCACTCCGGATGTGCAAACGTGGTCTTTCTGCAATTTTTCTCGGGCCTCTTGTCAGGCTTCCTTCGGAAGCCACCTGGCACACAGCCTGGCTGGTCTGCGAGTCTTCGACTGTTTGGTTCTGATCTCCGAGGCTACCACAGCAACCACCGCAGCTGCCAGTACCTTAAAGAAAGAAGTCTAACAGAGCGACCACTGCAATCGCTTCTACAAACAATGCTTTGGGGGTACAAACTGCATATATGATTTTAGTGCATATGTTAAAAAGCCCCACATCCTGTATGTGTATGTCATTATGTGTGTGTGTGTGTGCAAAGTGTATTTGTGGTCTGCAAATGTATGTGCACATAGCATGTTGGATTGCATGTTGCATACCATTGTAATGATGAGTGCAAGTTGGCAAGTGTAGTCGGCACCTGCTCTGCTCTTCAAGCCCTTCCATGTTGCTATCAATTGCTATTACAATGATTGCTATGATCATCTCAGGTCGCGAGTTCAGCTCCTTTTTCAGCTAAAGCCTTTCATGCCTTCCAAGTCTTAAAGAAAGAAAGAATGAATGAAAAAGTCTGTCTAAAGGACTAAGGAACAGGAAAGAAGAAACAGACCCTCCTATTGGTCTCTTCTCGTTGTGTTTCGTTCAGGTCTCCGGACCCTCACCGGAGCTTGGCAGCTGCCGAAGGCGATCGGAGTGCACAAGGCTCCACTGGGCCAAAGGGGGAGGGTTACAACAAAGTGAACGATGTGAAAAAATAAACCAAAAATTAAAATATATATATATATTATATAATATATATAACAAAGGAAAACATGGACGACGAATGTCATGAGAAGATTACACACAAGGGGTGAACCTGGGGCTTCGTGGGAGTGATGAGACAATACGAATCGGGACGTGACAGGCATTTCTCTGGCCTCTGTGAGACATCGGAAGTGAGCTTGCGATGGCGCAAAGATCCACAAAGGAACCTTGGCACATCCGCTTAGCCCTATGTCAGTGACTCGCAAAGATGAAACTTCGTCACACAGACGATGAAACATGTTCGGATTTGACCCTTTTCCACCGCGGTTCCAAGGCCGATGCTCGTAGAAACTGCGAACTGGGCACGGAAGCAAATGCTCAGAACAGACCGAGAACCAGCTCTGAATGATTTGCGATTTGCTTTGTGACCGTTTTTTTGGAGCCGTTGGAGCTCTCCTGCCTGGAGTCGAAGTTCGGTTGAAAACTACGATGGCCTTGATGATCAATGCAAAAAGGCCCAAAACCTCGGATCGACATGGCCTCCACAGGCAGAAACACGGCCGAATCGGGAGCTCCGTACGGTAGCGCACATGGTCTCCAGTTGGCAAGCTGACCTGGCCAAAGGGCAGCAGCTGGGGCTTGTAGATCTTGTAGCTGTGTGAGGAGCAACGGAACGTTCAGCTTTGACAGGTTTCTGCCACAAAATGCTTCCAGCTGAATTCCTCAAGCACTCCGCCTCCTCCCATAAGCATAGTAAGGGATCGCAGGCCCAAAACTCTGCTTCAACGAAGTCCACGATCTGCAAAAAACAATTTGAACTGAAAAGGATCAAGAAGAAAAATATTCAATCAAGCACGTTATGTGTATATATATATACACAAAATATATAGCTTCAAATACTGCATGGCAAAGCTCCCACAACTAACTAGAGTAGCTTCCTGGACAGGACGTTGACTTTTTCCGCAAAATGTGAAGAGTCCGTAGCTGCCGCGCTCCAGCCTCATCCACCGTCCGGTGCTCCAAGCCCTCAATTCTTGCGAGCTGCCTTGAAGGGAAACGAAACAAAGAAGACCAAAAGGCCAGTAGCGTCCGACCGCTCCGTTCGTAGCGATGCCCTTTGTTCCCAGTAGTTTCTTGTTCCTAGTAGTAAGGCCAGGAGCCCCTAGTAGCGTCCTTGTTTATTTTGGAAACATTCACCAAGAGATAATGGTAACAATAGGTAACAAAATGATGCACAACCCAAAAGAATAATATCTATCTCTGCCTTTGCAGCCGCTGGAGAAATTGGCTCACGCGTGCAGCACACGTGCGGACCATGCCTGTGGAAAGATTCTTGAAACACGGAAAATTCTGCTGCCCAAATGCTCTCAGAAGATCAGCAGACAATAAACAAGCAAGTGCCTTCAGGATCACAGAAGGCTTTCTCAATGTCCTGGAAGGCTGAGTCCACATGTGGGGGAGAAAGTAGCAGCCAGGTTCTTCATCACTGACATTTGTGCTCAGACCTTATGCTACTAGTAACAAGGGCATCGCTACTAGTAGCAAGGTCGCTACGAACGTAGCTCCTGGCCTTACTACTAGGAACAAGAAGCTAGTGGTAACAAGTGCATCGCTACTAG